>CM038682.1:249659975-250034488 GCA_021605205.1 Aegilops longissima | reverse complement strand
AATAAGATTTTATTTTGGAGTTTTCGCCATTTTATTTGAATTTAGGAAAAATGTGCGTTTTTCAAAATTGCATTTAGGCCCCAAATAAATGTTCATCTAGTCCGCTTGATTTTAGAAGCCGGGGAAATTTTATTTCCGGATTTTTGGAGTCCGTTTACTATTTCTTTCGTTTGTTTTTCTGCGCGAAATTATTTATTAAAAAAAACGAACCGACCTACGGGTCGTGTCCGCCGGGACTCGGGCAGCTAGGCTATATAAGCCGGGGTGAGCCCAGCCCGCCACCATGACCTTGAACCTAGCCCGCCCACGCCGCCGCCGCCGCCGCCACCGCCGCCGGAGGTTGCCTCGTAATCCGTGCCACCATTTTTTTAGAAAAACCGTTCGGTTTTTCGTCGGTTTTTTTAGTTTCGTTTTTTATTAGATCGGTTTATTTATTTTTGGTTCGGTTAAATAGCGGCGTTACGTCATTGTTCGTTCGTTTTAACGAACGTGTTCGCTAGATTAGATCTAGTTAACGAGCGTTAGCTTCGTTAACTCGTTAGTCGTTTTTCTTTTCTCGGATTTAATCCGCGATTTTTCCGATCGTGATTTCGATCCGATTTTCGTTTTAGTATAACTTTTAAGCTCGTTTATCGAATCGATTTATTCAAGCGCTGGAGTTTCGTCTCAAACCCTCTTTCCGAATAACCAATTTAAACAAGTTTTTGCCTCTATAAAATTTGACTTACATCCAGATTGGTAAAACTGAGCTGTTTTCTTTCGCCGTTTGACTTTCGTTGCTTCGTTTGATTTGATTCTTTTTGCAAACCGAAGTTCTTAAGTTGAACTTTCTGGTTAGATCTTTTGTTTGAGTTTTACCTGTGCATTAGATGAGTACTTATTGTATGCTTGTTTGTTTGTCTGCGATAGAATACGGTCGCCACTGTTACTTCGAGTCTCTAGGTTTCGCGGATCATCAGCAAGACAAGTAACACTTTGATCATACCTTTTCTACTACCCAGTTTTATTGCATTAGATCAATCCTCAAACATTGCATGATTAGGATCTAATTAAATTGTGGGATGGGAAGTAGATGAGGTAGTACCTATTTCTGTTTATTATCAAACCTTTGGGAGTTACTTCTCGTTTGCTTGTTATGCCATGCTATGCTAGTAGGCGTGGATTGGGTGAGTGTATCCATGACAGATGTGAGATTGTTAAATTAATGGTTTATTTAAGGTGGCAACTTAAACACACATCTGGGTGGATTGAGGTACCAGTTTCGAGTTTGCTGTTTTCTTGGACCGCCACCCGTGCTCAAAGGGATCATGAGATTATTCATGCTAGAAACTTCCGTGTGCAGCCACATGCTACTATGGGCTCTAGCATAGTTGACTAAGTCGTGCGAACTCTTACGGTGGTAGACTAGCTAATGTAGGGGTTGTAGGTTGATGCGGTCTATCACATCGTAAGGTGCTAAGCGCTTACGAAGACTATGTCTCGGTCATCCGTTTCTCAAACACCATGTAGTGCGAGAAATCAAACGGAGGAGATCGAGTCTTGTGGGGAAAAGTGCACAAACCTCTGCAGAGTGTATAAACTAATCATGGTTAGCCGTGTCCCCGGTTATGGACATTTTGAGTATCTAGTACTTGGATATCATGTGAATCTCATCATGTTACTTTAATTAATACTGTTGGGTTTTAATGATGATTACTTTAATTGGGATTGAGGATGCTTTCAACCATTCTCAATGTTTAACAACCACCATGATAGTTAAATAAATTTATTCCCTTGCAGTAGGAAAAAAATTGGCTTTACGCAAAACTGTAACCATAGAGCTTTCCACCAGCCAGATATGCATGTAGAATAGTTATTTCCATTATTATTCTCTATGTGTTACATTGCTAGCATATTCCATGTGCTGACCCGTTTTCGGGCTGCAACGTTTCATGTTGTAGACTTTTCAGACGACGAGTAAGGTGCTTAGGTCGTGGTTCTATACTCAGTGATGCCGTTAGAGTTGATGGACTCGCTTATCTTCCAAGCCTTCCGCTGTTATCGTTATTAGATGGCCTTAAGCCATATTTATTTTGTTAAGTTCTCTCTTGAGACATTCGATGTAATAAGTGTGTGATTGCCACTCTGTTATAAATCCTTCGAGTAGTGTGTGGTGTCGACATTCGATCCAGGATGACACTTGAGCACGTAGATCGATCGTTTGATGTCCGGTCGCTACAAAGATGGTATCGAGCACACGCTGACCTGGAGGACACGACCACTAAGCTAAAGCCCTAGATCACTACTCTCTTCTCATTTCGACTCCTCATCTTTTCCACTCTTTTAGGATGACGGAGGCGAGGATCAAGTTCACCAAATTGATGAAGATACACCCTTTGGACGACACGAAGGAAGTCACTAAGTACTGAACATCGAATACCAAGCTTCACGGGACCTACAATTCCACTTTACCCAAGAGGAGCTGGAAGATTCAAGCTCAAGTTCCGGAAGGACGTTCGCGCCCGATCCACGGAGCCCATAGAGTGTGTTTTAATGCACCAACACAGAGTGCAGGAAAGAGCATGGAAGCTCACATAACCATGGGGCGCATTGGAGAAGTTTACCAAGATGACCTCAAGGATACTATCTACCAGATTTGCGGACGCCGAGATGAACAATGGGAGATAGTTAGCACTAAGAAGGATTGATCCATTGCAGCTTGTCATCCAAGAGTTAAATCAGCACATTCGGCGCCAGGAGAACCAGGATGTCTTGCAGACATGATGGAGTTGAAGAAAGCAAAAGCCAAGATTATCGAACTAGAAGGAGAACCAAGGCCACTCGCAAGGACTACATGGAGGAGATTGTAGCTCTAGTGAGACAAAGCGGCGATCTTAAGGAGAAGATTGAAGAACTCATGGGGAATTCAGCACCGAGGAGAAGATGAAGATTGCACTGTCCGAGAGAACTACATCATCATCGATGACACCGATTCCGATCCTAGTGATGATGATTTCGAAGACGAAGCTGGAGCAGATATCATGGAGTCTTCATCGGAGCAGTTTTTCTAGTTCACCACCATAACAGTAGTAGAAATTCCCCCATTAAAAATTAGTTTTAGTCCCAGCACTTTGTAACGATAGTTAGACCGTTGTATGCCCTTGTTTGATTTGATTGGAGTGATTTTGTGTGCTTTTGTCTCATGTGCATATGGGTAGTGTTCTCTCACTAGATCTCATTCTATTCTTAACTCTCGTCTTTTCTATAAACCCTCAGATGCCTCCGAGACGCGACCCCGGATTTGTTTTCCCGCCGGAGATCACTCATTTGATTCAGCAGCAGAATGCCTTGATTCAAACATTGGTACAGAACCAAGGCAACAACAACAACAACAACAACAACAACCCACCACCACCACCACCTGTTGACCATTTGACCCGTTTCTTAAGGTTGAATCCGCCGGTGTTTTCCAGTAGCACCGAGCCGATTGTTGCAGATGATTGGCTCCGCAAGATAGGGAGGGAGTTGACCACTACAGGATGTACAGATGGGGAAAAGGTGAAATTTGCCGCACATCAGCTTGGAGGACCCGCAGCAGCATGGTGGGAGAATTTTACAGCCACTTATTGTTGGAAATATGCCCTAGAGGCAATAATAAAAGGATTATTATTATATTTCCTTGTTCGTGATAATTGTCTTCTATTCATGCTATAATTGTATTATCTGGAAATCGTAATACATGTGTGAATACTTAGACCACAACATGTCCCTAGTGAGCCTCTAGTTGACTAGCTCGTTGATCAACAGATAGTCATGGTTTCCTGACTATGGACATTGGATGTCGTTGTTAATGGGATCACATCATTTGGAGAATGATGTGATGGACAAAACCCAATCCTGAGCATAGCACAAGATCGTGTAGTTCATTTTGCTAGAGCTTTTCCAATGTCAAGTATCTCTTCCTTAGACCATGAGATCGTGTAACTCCCGGATACCGTAGGAGTGCTTTGGGTGTACCAAATGTCACAACGTGGCGGGTGACTATAAAGGTGCACTACAGGTATCTCCGAAAGTGTCAGTTGGGTTGACACGGATCGAGACTGGGATTTGTCACTCCGTATTACGGAGAGGTATCACTGGGCCCACTCGATAGTGCATCATCATATTGAGCTCAAAGTGACCAAGTGTCTGGTCACGGGATCATGCATTACTTTACTTTACTTTATTTTATTGCTAAACGTGTTAGCCATAGTAGTAGAAGTAATAGTTGGCGAGCAACTTCATGGAGACACAATGATGGAGATCATGGTGTCATGCCGGTGACAATATGATCATGGAGCCCCGAAGATGAAGATCAAAGGAGCTATATGATATTGGCCATATCATGTCACTACTTTATATAATTGCATGTGATGTTTATTATGTTTTATGCATCTTGTTTACTTAGAACTGCGGTAGTAAATAAGATGTTCCCTTATAATAATTTCAAGAAAGTGTCCCCCCTAACTGTGCACCGTTGCTAAAGCTCGTCGTTTCGAAGCACCACGTGATGATCGGGTGTGATAGATCCTTATGTTCACATACAACGGGTGTAAGACGGTTTTACACATGCAAAACACTTAGGGTTAACTTGACGAGCCTAGCATGTACAGACATGGCCTCGGAACACAAGAGACCGAAAGGTCGAACATGAGTCGTATGGAAGATACGATCAACATGGAGATGTTCACCGACGATGACTAGTCCGTCTCACGTGATGATCGGACACGGCCTAGTCGACTCGGATCATGTAACACTTAGATGACTAGAGGGATGTCAAATCTGAGTGGGAGTTCATTAAATAATTTGATTAGATGAACTTAATTATCATGAACATTAGTCTAAAATCCTTGCAAAATGCCTTGTAGATCAAATGGCCAACGCTCATGTCACCATGAACTTCAGCGCTCCTAGAAAACCAAGCTGAAAGATGATGGCAGCAACTATTCGGATTGGGTCCTAACCCGAGATCATCCTCATAGCAGCCAAGAAACAATATGTCCTAGAAGCACCGCTAGGTGAAGCACCCATCGAGAGAACCAAGACATTATGAGCGCTTGGCGGTCTCGTCTTGATGATTACTCCGTCGTTCGGTCGGCATGCTTTACAGCTTAGAACCGGGGCTCCAAAAGCGTTTTGAGCAACACGGAGCATATGAGATGTTAGAGGAGCTGAAAATGGTTTTCCAAGCTCATGCCCGGTCGAGAGATATGAAGTCTCCGACAAGTTCTATAGTTCTAAGATGGAGGAAAATAGTTACATCGGTGAGCACATACTCAAAATGTCAGGTTGCACAACCGCTTTGTCCCAACTGGATATTAACCTCCGGACGAGGCGGTCATTGAAAGAATCCTTGATCGCTCCCACCAAGCTACAAGAGCTTTGTGATGAACTACAATATGTAGGGGATGGTGAAAACTATTCTGAAGTATTCTCAATCTTGTAGTCGTGAGAGGTTGAAATCAAGAAAGAACATCAAGTGTTGATGGTTAATAAAACCACTAAGTTCAAGAAGGGCAAGGGTAAGAAGAACTTCAAGAAGGACGGCAAAGATGTTGCCGCGCCCGTAAGCCGATTCTTAGGGAAGAAGTCAAAGAATGAACCCAAGCACGAGGTGAGTGCTTTTATTGCAAAGGAAGGGTCCTTTGAAGCGGAACTGCCCCAAATACTTAGCGCACAAGAAGGCCGGCAACACTAAAGGTATATTTGATATACATGTAATTGATGTGTACCTTACCGATTACTCGTAGTAACTCCCGGGTATTTGATACCGTGCCGTTGCTCATATATGTAACTCACAAAGCAGGAGCTGCGGAATAAGCGGAGGCTGGCGAAGGGCGAGGTGACGATCGGCGTCGGGAATTTTTCCAAGGTCGATGTGATCGCCGTCGACACGCTACCTCTACATTTACCTCTGAGATTAGTTTTAAACCTCAATAATTGTTATTTAGTGCCAAGTTTGAGCGTGAACATTGTATCGGGATCTCGTTTAATGCGAGATGGCTACTCATTTAAATCCGAGAATAATGGTTGTTCTATTTATATGAGAGATATGTTTTATGGTCATGCTCCGATGGTCAATGGTTTATTCTTAATGAATCTCGAGCGTAATATTACACATATTCATAGTGTGAATACCAAAAGATGTAAAGTTGATAACGATAGTCCCACATACTTGTGGCACTGCCTTTGGTCACATTGGTGTCAAGCGTATGAAGAAGCTCCATTCGATGGACTTTTAGAGTCTCGATTATGAATCATTTGACACATGCGAGCCATGCCTTATGGGCAAAATGACCAAGACTCCGTTCTCCGGAACAATGGAGCGAGCAACCAACTTATTGGAAATCATACATACCGATGTGTGCGGTCCAATGAGTGTTGAGGCTCGCGGAGGATACCGTTATGTTCTCACTCTCACAGACGACTTAAGTAGATACGGGTATGTCTACTTGATGAAACACAAGTCTGAGAGCTTTGAAAAGTTCAAGGAATTTCAGAATGAGGTAGAGAATCAACGTGACCGAAAAATAAAGTTCTTACGATCAGATCTTGGAGGAGAATATTTAAGTCACGAATTTGGTACACACTTAAGGAAATGTGGAATCGTTTCACAACTCACGCCGCTGGAACACCTCGGTAGAACGGTGTGTTCGAGCGTCGTGTCGCACTCTATTGGATATGGTGCGATCTATGATGTCTCTTACCGATTTACCGCTATCATTTTGGGGATACGCTCTAGAGACAGCTACATTCACTTTAAATAGGGCACCGTCTAAATCCGTTGAGGCGACACCGTATGAATTATGGTTTGGGAAGAAACATAAGCTATCGTTTCTAAAAGTTTGGGGATGCGATGCTTATGTCAAGAAACTTCAACCTGAAAAGCTCGAACCCAAGTCGGAAAATGCGTCTTCATAGGATACCCTAAGGAAACCATTGGGTATACCTTCTACCTTAGATCCGAAGGCAAGATCTTTGTTGCCAAGAACGGATCCTTTCTTGAAAAAGAGTTTCTCTCGAAAGGAGTAAGTGGGAGGAAAGTAGAACTTCGATGAAGTACTACCTCTTGAACCGGAAAGTAGTGCAGCTCGGAAAATGTTTACGTGGTGCCTACACCGATTGGAGAGGAAATTAATGATGATGATCAAGGTACTTCGGATCAAGTTGCTAATGAACTTCGTAGGTCCACAAGGACACGTTCCACACAAGAGTGGTATGGCAACCCTGTCCTGGAAATCATGTTGTTAGACAACGGTGAACCTTCGAACTATGAAGAAGCAATGGCGGGCCTAGATTCCAACAAATGGCTTAAAGCCATGCAATCCGAGATAGGATCCATGTATGAAAACAAAGTATGGACTTTGACAGACTTGCCCGATGATCGACGAGCGATAGAAAACAAATGGATCTTTAAGAAGAAGACGGACGCGGATGGTAATGTTATCATCTATAAAGCTCGACTTGTCGCTAAAGGTTATCGGCAAGTTCAAGGGATTGACTACGATGAGACTTTCTCTCCCATAGCGAAGCTGAAGTCCGTCCGAATCATGTTAGCAATTGCCGCATACTATGATTATGAGATATGGCAAATGGACGTCAAAACGGCATTCCTTAACGGCTATCTTAAGGAAGAACTGTATGTGATGCAGCCAGAAGGTTTTGTCGACCCTAAGAATGCTAACAAGGTATGCAAACTCCAGCGATCCATTTATGGGTTGGTGCAAGCATCTCGGAGTTGGAACATTCGCTTTGATGAGATGATCAAAGCGTTTGGGTTTATCTTGAGACTTATGGAGAAGCCTGTGTTTACAAGAAAGTGAGTGGGAGCTCAGTAGCATTTCTCATATTATATGTAGATGACATACTTTTGATGGGAAATGATATAGAACTTTTGGATAGCATTAAGGCCTACTTGAATAAGAGTTTTTCAATGAAGGACCTTGGAGGAGCTGCTTATATATTAGGCATCAAGATCTATAGAAATAGATCGAGACGCCTCATAGGTCTTTCACAAAGCACATACCTTGAAAAGATATTGAAGAAGTTCAAAATGGATCAGTCCAAGAAAGGGTTCTTGCTCAGTATACAAGGTGTGAAATTGAGCTCGGCTCAATGTCCCACCATGGCGAGAAGATATAGAAGAGATGAGTGTCATCCCTATGCATCAGCCATAGGTTCTATTATGTATGCCATCTTGTGTACCGACACTGATGTAAACCTTGCCGTAAGTTTGGTAGGAAGGTACCAAAGTAATCCCGCAAGGAACACCGGACATCGGTCAAGAATATCCTGAAGTACCGAAAAGTACTAAGGACATGTTTCTCGTTTATGGAGGTGACGAAGAGCTCGTAAAGGGTTACGTCGATGCTAGCTTCGACCACAGATCTGATGACTCTAAGTTACAAACTGGATTCGTGTATATGTTGAATCTTTGGAGCGGTGAGCTGGTGCAAGCTGCAAGCGAGCGTCGTGGCGGGATCTACGTGTGAAGCGGAGTACATGGCAGCCTCGGAGGCAGCGCATGAAGCAATTTAGGTGAAGGAGTTCATCACCGACCTAGGAGTCATACCCAATGCGTCGGGCCGATCAAACTTTTTGTGACAACACTTGGAGCTATTGCACTTGCCAAGGAGCCAGGTTTCACAAGAAGACCAGGAAAATCAGCGTCGCTTCAACTTCATTCGTGAAAATGTTCAAGATGGAGACATAGAAATTTGCAAAGTGCATACGGATCTGAATGTCGCAGATCCGTTGACTAAACCTCTTCATGAGCAAAACATGATCAACACGAGAACTCTATGGGTGTTCGATTCATCACAATGTAACTAGATTATTGACTCTAGTGCAAGTGGGAGACTGTTGGAAATATGCCCTAGAGGCAATAATAAAAGGATTATTATTATATTTCCTTGTTCGTGATAATTGTCTTTTATTCATGCTATAATTGTATTATCCAGAAATCGTAATACACGTGTGAATACTTAGACCACAACATGTCCCTAGTGAGCCTCTAGTTGACTAGCTCGTTGATCAACAGATAGTCATGGTTTCCTGACTATGGACATTGGATGTCGTTGATAACGGGATCACATCATTAGGAGAATGGTGTGATGGACAAGACCCAATCCTGAGCATAGCACAAGATCGTGTAGTTCGTTTTGCTAGAGCTTTTCCAATGTCAAGTATCTCTTCCTTAGACAATGAGATCGTGTAACTCCGGATACCGTAGGAGTGCTTTGGGTGTACCAAGCGTCACAACGTGCTGGGTGACTATAAAGGTGCACTCTGGTATCTCCGAAAGTGTCTGTTGGGTTGACACGGATCGAGGCTGGATTTGTCACTCCATATTACGGAGAGGTATCACCGGGCCCACTTTCGGTAGTGCATCATCATATTGAGCTCAAAGTGACCAAGTGTGCGGTCACGGGATCATGCATTCTGATGCGAGTAAAGTGACTTGCCGTAACGAGATTGAGCGAGGTATTGGGATAC
This sequence comes from Aegilops longissima, assembly GCA_021605205.1. Taxonomy (NCBI): domain Eukaryota; kingdom Viridiplantae; phylum Streptophyta; class Magnoliopsida; order Poales; family Poaceae; genus Aegilops; species Aegilops longissima. Next base: position 250,024,975 of record CM038682.1, on the reverse strand, counting down.
CGACGATCGAATCTCGGGCAAGTAACATACCGTCTGACAAAGGGAATTGTATACGGGGTTGCTTGAATCCTCGACATCATGGTTCATCCGATGAGATCATCGAGGAGCATGTGGGAGTCAACATGGGTATCCAGATCCTGCTGTTGGTTATTGACCAGAGAGCCGTCTCGGTCATGTCTACGTGTCTCCCGAACCCGTAGGGTCTACACACTTAAGGTTCGGTGATGCTAGGGTTGTATGAATATGAGTATGCAGCAAACCGAATGTTGTTGAGTCCGGATGAGATCCGGACGTCACGAGGAGTTCCGGAATGGTCCGGAGGTAAAGAATTATATATAGGAAGTGCTATTTGACCATCGGGAGAATTTGGGGATTACGGTATTGTCTGGGACCACCGGAAGGGTCCTGGGGTCCACCGGTGGGGCCACCTATCCGGGAGGGCCCCATGGGCTGAAGTGGGAGGAACCAGCCTGGTGGGCTGGTGCGCCCACTTGGCCCCCCGCGCCTAAGGTTGGAAACCTAGGGTGGGGCGCCCACTTGCCTTGGGGGCAAGCCTCCCCCTTGGCTGCCGCCCCCATCTAGATGGGTTCTAGAGGGCAGCGCCCCAGGGGCCTATATAAAGGGGGAGGGAGGGCAGCCGCACCCTTGAACTTGGCGCCTCCTCCCCTGCTACACCTCTTCCTTCTCCCCGCTTGCTTGGCGAAGCCTGGCCGAGATCTTCTTGCATCCACCACCACGCCGTCGTCTTCTTTGGATCTTCATCAACCTCTCCTTTCCCTTGCTGGATCAAGGCGGAGGAGACGTCCACGCTGACCGTCGTGTGTGTTGAGCGCGAGGTGCCGTCCGTTCGGCGCTAGGATCTCCGTGATTTGGAACACGACGAGAACGACTCCCTCAGCCCCGTTCTTTTGAACGCTTTCGCACGCGATCTACAAGGGTATGTAGATGCATCTCTCTCTCTCGTTGCTAGATGAACTCATAGATGGATCTTGGTGAACGTAGGAAATTTTTTTTATTATATGCAACGTTCCCCAACACTTATCCTGTAGACACTATCACATGGGATCAGTTTCAGCAAGCTTTCCGTACTGCCCATGTTTCAGCAGGAGCTATGGCCATGAAGAAGCGTGAGTTTAGCAACTTGCGCCAAGGAGGATGGACAGTTGGCGATATGTGGATGACTTGATGGCTAGCACGTTATGCCCCGGATAGCGTTGCTATGGGCGCAAGCTAAGCGTGAGAAGTTTCTAGAAGGACTGAATGATGAGTGAGCATGCGATTGATGATAGCCACCTTCAATAACTACCGGAGTTAGTAGACCGTGCTCTTATGATTGAAGGAAGCAGCAGCAGATTGACAATCGCAAGAGAAAGTATGGACGGGAAGTATAACTCGGAGCTCAGCAGAAACTGCGCTTTACCCCAAAGCCGGAGGCAATTTCAGCATACTCACGAGGAGGTAGCTCGCACAATCATAATGGCACAAAGAATGGAAACGGAATGGAGGAAGCAATGGACAAAACCGCACCAACCCGTCAACACCATCCAAGGTGAACTGAGCCATATCACTTGTTATAAGTGCCATAAGATGGGCATTATGCAAATGAATGTCGAAGCCCAAAATAGTAGCGGCAATGGAAGCTCGGGAAAGAAGCCGAACCCTTTCAGCAGGGGATAGGGTGAACCACGTTACCGTGGAGGAGGTTGAAGCTCAGCCAGACGCATAATAGGTAAGTTTTTGGTTAAGACATTTACTGCAGTTGTTCTTTTTGATACTGGTGCATCGCATTAATACATATCAAGGGGATTTGTGGATAAGTATAAATTACCAACCCACGCCCTTAGGTCACCCATGCTAGTAACCTCACCCGGAGCGGAATATATGGCAAGTATATGGTGCGATCGACTGCCATTAAGGATTGGAAACTATGTATTTCCCTCGGACCTAATAGTTTTGGAATCCCAAGGATTGGATGTGATATTAGGTATGGATTGGTTATCAAAGTACGGAGGGAATATTGATTGCGCCAGTAAGTCGATTTTGCTTACCACCCCACAAGGAAGGAGAAGCAAGTATGTATCACGGCATGAGCCGAGGAGAGCACATGTAAATTCCTTATCAGGAGTTGTGCAGGAGGAAGTACCAGTGGTAAGGGATTATCCGGATGTGTTTCGGAAGAGTTGCTGGGCATGCCACGGACGAGACATTGAGTTTCGATTGAATTCTTGCCGAACCGAGGCCGATATCTAAGAGACCAGGATGCCAGCCCAAGATTTGGAGGAATTTAAGAAGCGATTAAGGAGTTCTTTGGACAAAGGTTTTATTCGCCCAAGTTCTTCGCCTTGGGGATCGCCATACTTCTAGTGGAGAAGAAGGATGGATCATTAAGAATGGTTGTTGATTATCGAGGATTGAATGAAGTGACCATTAAGAACAAATACCGTTGCCGATGATCAGCGACTTGTTTGACCAATTGCAAGGAGCTAAGGTATTTTCCAAGATCGATTTGCGATCGAGGATACCATCGATTGAAGATTCAGGAGCGGGATATACCTAAGGCGGCTTTTACCACAGTGCAGGGCTGTATGAGTATACCGTTATGTCATTTAGTCCGACTATCGCCCCACCTATTTTATGAACATGATGAACAAGGTGTTTATGGAGTTTTTGGATAAGTTCGTTGTGGTATTCATTGACGATATTTTGGTCTACTCAAAGAATGAAGAAGAACATAAGGAGCACTTGCGTTTGGTACTCGAGAAGCTCAGAGAACATTAGTTGTATGCCAAGTTCAGCAAGTGTGAGTTTTGGTTGAAGGAAGTTGGATTTCTCGGACATGTTATATCCCGAGAAGGTATAGCAATAGACCCCACTAAAGTTGCCACGGTGACAAACTGGGAAGCGCCAACAACAGTTGGAGAGATCCGGAGTTTCCTTGGACTCGCAGGATACTACCGGAGATTCATTGAGAATTTCTCGAAGATTGCGAAGCCTATGACAGAATTATTGAAGAAGGATACCAAGTTCATATGGACTGAGGAGTGTGAGGCTAGTTTCCAAGAGTTGAAGAAGCGTTTGGTTACCTCACCAGTATTAATCGTGCCAGATCAAAGCAAGGATTACGAAGTTTATTGCGACGCTTCACGTCGAGGACTTGGAGCGGTGCTTATGCGGGAGGGAAGAGTTGTTTCAGATGCTTCACGACAAATGAAACCTCACGAATTAAACTATGCCACGCATGATTTGGAGTTAGCAGCCGTAGTGCATGCCTTGAAAACATGGAGACATTTCCTCATTGGAAATCATTGTGAGGTGTATCACGGATCACAAGAGTTTGAAGTACATCTTCACGCAGAAGGAGTTAAACCTCGAGACAAAGGAGATGGTTGGAGCTCATCAAGGATTATGATATGAGATTGCATTATCACCCGGAAGGCTAACATGGTAGCGAGCGCGTTGAGCCGTAAGAGTCATGTCAACATCCTAATGACGGAGGTTTACCAAAAGAATTAGCCGAGGAATTCCGGGAGCTATGTTTGGAAATAGTTCGAGAGGCTATGTAGCAGCGTTGGAGATTCAGTCTACTTTGATGGATAAAATCGAGAAGCTCAAAGGACAGATAAGCAAGTTGCTTCTATTAAGGAGAAGATGAGCAAGGGAAAAGCAAAGGGATTTCGTGAGGATGAGCACGATACCTTATGGTTTGAGGACCGCGTTTACGTACCAAGTGATCCGGAGATTCGGAAGTTGATTTTGCAAGAGGCACATGATTCGCCAGATTCGATCCACCGGAAATACCAAGATGTATTTGGATTTGAAGGATACTTTACGGTGGACGGAATGAAGAAAGATATCACAAAGTATGTAGCAGTTTGTGATGTGTGTCAGAAAGTGAAGCGAGAACATCGAAGCGGCGAGGATTGTTACAGCCATTGCCTTTACCCTAATGGAAGTTGGATAAACTAGGCATGGATTTCATCACGGATTGCCCAGACTCGTTCGAGGCTATGACTCGATTTGGGTTGTAGTCGATCGTTTGACGAAGGTAGCTCATTTCATTCGATAAAGACTACCTACAAAGAAGTGCCAAATTGGCTAAGATATACATGACCAGGATTGTATGCTTGCATGGAGTTCGAGGAGTATCATATCGAGATAGAGGAACCCAATTCACCTCAAAGTTACAGAAGCGATTGCATGAAACTTTGGGAACCAGGTGGAGTTTAGTACAACTTTTCATCCACAGGCGGATGGACAAACCGAGAGAGTCAACCAGATTTTGGAGGATATCTTTGAGAGCATGTGCCTTGGATTATGGATCAAGTTGGGATGACAACTTGCCATATGCGGAGTTTTCTTATAACAACAGCTACCAAACCAGTTTGAAGATGGCACCTTTCGAAGCCTTGTACGGAAGGAGGTGCAGAACCCCGCTATTGTGGGATGAGGTTGGAGATCGCCAGTTGTTTGGATCGGATTTGATTAAGGAGTCTGAACGGAAAGTAAAGTTGATTCGCGATAGACTCAAGGTAGCCCAGTCAAGGCAGAAGAGCTATGCGGATTCAAAACAAGGAGACGAAGACAGAGTTTCTCTTCGGGTATCTCCGCTTCAAGGAGTTAAGCGTTTTGGTATTAAAGGAAAATTAGCGCCACGTTTTGTGGGACCATACAAAGTTTTGGAGCGCATGGGAGAAGTTGCGTACAAGTTGGAATTACCCGAGGGTTTGTCAGGTGTTCACGATGTGTTCCATGTTTCTCAGTTGAAGAAGTGTAACACAGAGATGGCGGATATACCACCGAGAATCTTTGTGCCACTAGAGGCGATTCAGTTGAATAACGATTTGACCTATGAGGAGAAACCAGTTAAGATTACGGGTATGCCACCGAGTCACCCGCAACAAGGTCATTAAGTTTTGCAAAGTTCAAAGGAGCCACCACACCGAGGATGAAGCCACACGGGGCGAGAGGAAGATCTGCAAGGACCACCTCACCTATTTTCTAGCCAACCCGAATCTCGAGGGCTAGATTAATCTTAAGGGGGTAGGTTTGTAACATCCCAAATTTTCAATTTGGAATGTTATACATAGATCATCATTGCATATCATATTTTTGTTGCATTGTTGGCTCGATCCTAGAAATTCTACGCAACTCAAGGACCCACGGAGAGAGTTGGGGATTTTGTTATTTTCATATTTGAGTTTTCTCAAATTTTGAAAATAGGATCATTTGATTTTAATTATTTTATCTTCAATTATTTCTATTACAAAAATATGAGAGAGGGAATAAAATGACTTTCCCAAAATAAAAAAATAATGAGGATTTAATAATAAAATCAAATAAGATTTTATTTTGGAGTTTTTCGCCATTTTATTTGAATTTAGGAAAAATGTGCGTTTTTCAAAATTTCATTTAGGCCCCAAATAAATGTTCATCTAGTCCGGCTTGATTTTAGAAGCCGGGGAAAATTTTATTTCGGGATTTTTGGAGTCCGTTTACTATTTCTTTCATTTGTTTTTCCGCGCGAAATTATTTATTAAAAAAGACGAACCGACCTACGGGCCGTGTCCTTGGGACTCGACCGCTTCAGGCTATATAAGCCGGGAGCCCAGCCCGGTACCCACCCCTTGAACCCTAGCCTAGCCCTAGCGCCGCCGCCCTTGCATACCCAGCGCCACACGCCGAGTCACGACTGCCGACCCGCCCGAGATTGCCTCGTAATCCGTGCATTGCCGTTTTTTTTAGAAAAACCGTTTAGTTTTCGTCGGTTTTTTTAGTTTCCTTTTTTTATTAGATTGGTTTATTTATTTTCGGTTCGGTTAAATAGCGAGCGTTCGCTCGTTCGTTCGTTTTAACGAACGTGTTCGCCAGATTAGATCTAGTAAACGAATGTTCGTTCGTTAACCTGTTCGTCGTTTTTCTTTTGTCGGATTTAATCCGTGATTTTTCTGATCGCGATTTCCGATCCGATTTTCGTTTTAGTATAACTTTTAAACTCGTTTATCGAATCAGGCGATTCAAGCGCTGGAGTTTAAATCTCGAAACCCTCTTTCCGAATAACCAACTTAAAAAGTTTTTGCCTCTGTAAAATTTGACTTAGATCCAGATTGGTAAAATGGAGCTGTTTTCTTTCGCCGTTTGACTTTCGTTGCTTTGTTTGATTTGATTCTTTTTGCAAACCGAAGTTCTTAAGTTGAACTTTCTGGTTAGATCTTTTGTTTGAGTTTTACCCATGCATTAGATGAGTACTTATTGTATGCTTGTTTGTTTGTCTGCGATAGAATTCGAGAGTGCGCCACTGTTACTTGAGTCTCTAGGTTTCATGGATCATCGACAAGGCAAGTAACACTTTGATCATACCTTTTTACTACCCAGTTTTATTGCATTAGATCAATCCTCAAACATTGCATGATTAGGATCTAATTAAATTGTGGGATGGGAAGTAGATGAGGTAGTACCTATTTCTGTTTATTATCAAACCTTTGGGAGTTACTTCTCGTTTGCTTGTTATGCCATGCTATGCTAGTAGACGTGGATTGGGTGAGTGTATCCATGATGATGTGAGATTGTTAAATTAATGGTTTATTTAAGGTGGCAACTTAAACACACATCCGGGTGGATTGAGGTACTGGTTTCTGGATTTTCCTGTTTTTCTTGGACCGCCACCTGTGCTCAAAGGGATCATGAGATTATTCATGCTAGAAACTTCCGTGTGCAGCCACATGCTACTATGGGCTCTAGCATAGTTGACTAAGTCGTGCGAACTCTTACAAAGGGTAGACTAGCTGATGTAGGGGTTGTAGGTTGGTATGGTCTATCACATCGTAAGGTGCTAAGCGCTTCGAAGACTATGTCTCGGTCATCCGTTTCTCAAACACCATGTAGTGCGAGAAATCAAGCGGAGGAGATCGAGTCTTGTGGGGAAAAGTGCACAAACCTCTGCAGAGTGTATAAACTAATCATGGTTAGCCGTGTCCCCGGTTATGGACATTTTGAGTATCTAGTACTTGGATATCATGTGAATCTCATCATGTTACTTTAATTAATACTGTTCGGTTTTAATGATGATTACTTTAATTGGGATTGAGGATGCTTTCAACCATTCTCAATGTTTAACAACCACCATGATAGTTAAATAAATTTATTCCCTTGCAGTAGGAAAAAAATTGGCTTTACGCAAAACTGTAACCATAGAGCTTTCCACCAGCCGGATATGCATGTAGAATAGTTATTTCCATTATTATTCTCTATGTGTTACATTGCCAAAGATATTCCATGTCTTGACCGTTTTGGGCTGCAACGTTTCATGTTGCGAGACTTTTGAATTTAGTAAGGTGCTTAGGTCGTGGTTCTATACTCGATGATGCCGTTGGAGTTGATGGACTCGCTTATCTTCCAAGCCTTCATTTGTTATTGTTATTAGATGGCCTTAAGGCATAGTTATTTTGTTAAGTTCTCTCTTGAGACATTCGATGTAATAAGTGTGTGATTGCTACTCATTATAAATCCTTGAGTCTTGTGTGGTGTCACCTTATCGATCTAGGGATGACACTTGAGCACGAAGATCGACTGCTTGATGTGGCCTTGGGATAATCGGACTACAAGAATCCCACGTTAACGATGCCACGTCACCACAGTTCTTGTTACTAACCTCTCGTTAGTTCAAAACCGGTTCAAAAGTCAAATTCAAAATATGTCAAACAACAAAATTTTTCAAACTTTAAAACTAAAATGCTCGGAGTGTGTTGATTAATCCATAAGTAGTGGTAGGTGATGAAACCACACTTTTATAAAATATTTATGTGCACTACAATAATTAAAACAATATTTGAAAATACTTAATAAATGCTTTTATGTATAAAGGGAATTGTAAGCTAGTTAAGATAATGTGTGAACATTTTATTACAAAGAGTTATGCTACCTTACTAATTTAGGTATGGGTTTTATAGTTTGATAAAACTGTTTTGATATTAAAACATTTTAAACCGAAGCAAAATAAATAAAAGTAAAAGATCAAAACAAAAAAAAGAGAAAAGGGGGAAGCCCCCTGCCCCTTGGGCTTCGGCCCACCAGGCCACAACCGACCAGGCCTGGCCCAACCGGCCACCCCCCATTCCCCGTATCTCCCACAACCAAAACCCTAGCCCCACCCAGACCGCACACTCACCCCCCCCCCCACGTCGCCCACTCCCCTCTCCCGATCCAGATCGGATCGGGGCTTGCCGCGCCTGTACGCCGCCGCCTGGATCGCCGTCGCCGTCCATCACCGCCTCTCCCCCGCCACTCGACGCACTCGCCGGAGCTGCCCCGCCGGCCTGCCTCCTCTTCCACGCCGGCCTGCTTCCTCGTTGGACGCCGTCCCCGTCCTCCCCCTCAACAACCGCTGCCCTTGTCCCTGCACACCACCATGAGCTCCCTCCCTTCCCCTCTGTTGTCGGCGCCTTCCACAGCGCACACACGCACCGCCCCGCACGCGACCGAGCCTCACCTAGCTGCACCTCAGACCGGAGGCATACTGCCCGCGCGGACCGCCCGCCCGCCTCTCCTTCCCCGACCGGCTCCACCACCGACTCAAGTCCCGAGCTTCACAGCCCTTGGGCCCAAGCTCACCGTGGCCACCAGCCTCCCCGCCTTGGTGACTGCCGAGTCCGCTGCCGCCATCACCTCCCGCGCGTGGCCACGCTGGAGCCCCTGGCCTCGGCTCCGACCGTGCTCCCACTCGCCCTGGCCTCGCCCGCAGCCCCCTTCCGTGCTGCCTCCCTCCATTGCAGCCTCCCCTGCCACCATCGTCGCCGGCCTGCGTCCACCCGGGCCGCCTCAGGCCACCGGCCTCCCCCTATTCCGGCGGCATGCCGTCGCCGCCGGCGCCGAGTCGGGTGCTCCCCTGTCGGTTACACCCGTAGCGCCCATTCGGGCTGCGCCACGATGCCGTACCAGCACCGCTAGGCCCCTCACCATCAACTAGGGGCCCCGCCTGAAACAGTTTTAGAAAAAAGAGTTAAAAAATAAATAAATGAATAAATAATAATAGTAATAATATATCTCTACTATCTAAAAGAAACGTAGTGTTCCGTTTCCCCTCTTACGTTCCCCGCTTCGTCCAACCTCTCGTACGACCCCCTCACCCCCCGATTTTCTTTCCCCCGTCCCGGTTTTCTCCCTTACGGTTTTCTTCCTCTGGCCGGACAAACAAGACGCGATCAATCAGATAAGGTAACCAGAGGCAATTATTCCAAACGCAATCTTTTCACATAAGGCAACCAGACACAATTATCTTTTCACATAAGGCAACCAGACACAATTAATTCAAACGCAATCAGTTCATGCATGGCAATCAATTCATTCAATCACTTTCCTTCTTTCAAACAAACGGTGATCAATCTCTCATTCCTTCTTTCATTGAAACCGTGATCAATATTCTTCCTTACGATACCATCTGAAGACCACGCCCTTGGCGCCCGTCACATACCAAAGTCACAATTGGATCGTAACAGAACATCGAGTCTGCTTGCGGATAGCGTCGCCTCCCGTCGCCGCCGTCGCTCTTTTCGGCGCACTCTGGTGGCCTCCGCGTTGTCGTCCACCATGATATACCTCTGCTCGCCCCATCTTCTAATCGGACGCCGTAAGCACCGGGAATCCTCGATTGTAGGAGCGTCGCTGCATTCATATGATCATTGCATACGGGACTACATCTACCATACAAGGCCTACGGTTCAGCCATGGTGTGCGCGCCAACAGCGTTGCGCTGCAAGAATGAAGTGCTGGTCCGGTGCGGTGCTCGGCAGCGCCGATGACACGACCTCCTAATGGGCACCTCGACAACACCCTCCGCCAGCTCGGCGTGTGGCTCTCCTCCTTGAACGTGATGATGCGGCAACACACGAACTCCGACAATGCACACGCCTTCGCCAAATGATCGCAGACAACAAGAACAAGGTGAGAACGTGAGCATGCATGGGCGGCCTTGGGTCCGCGAGGACATCCTTTAGAGCGGCGTGGGCGCCTATCCATGACCTGCTCATGCCCCTCAACGACGTCCTTGGTAATGCATGCAGATCTTGGATTTCTGAGCTCCTCTGCAGCTGCATATTGATTTTGGCTGGCATGTTTATATCCTTTGCAATTTATAGGTCGTTCTTTGAAACAATTGACATCTAATTTGCTGTCATGTTTCTTTATGCACAAGATTTTATCTCCTTTCTAATAAGTAAATGGTGAATGGTGAGCATTCGTTTTGTGAGTTAAGCATCATTCGGAGAAGATAATGACCATGTAGCTGGCATGCACGGTTCGCACTCTTTGATCTTGATGTGCGATGTCGCTTGCACAACCGCAGAGAACGTCACACTGCCGCCACAACACCTGCAGCTCTGCGGCACTTTTGCAACATGGTCGTGCATCCTCGATTACAATGTATTGGTGTCAATATGAAAATCAATCTATGTATATGATAATTACGTATCGAAGTTTCTGGGCTCCAAGAGAGTACTATGTACATCTACATGCAATTATATTCTGCTTAAATTTACTGTCTCTAAACAAGTTTAATTTTATAAACATACCTCCCAGTATTAAGCTGATCCCGTACATGAAAATGTATTTCAAACATATCAAATAGGTTCGGCAATGGAAGAGACAGGAGAGAGCACCCCGGTTTGCAGGTTCCGCTTACGCCTCCCTCAGCCCGTCTTCTTCATTCCCTTGTAGCTAGGGTAAATGACTGAATCCAAGAGAGAGGTTTCTTAATTCGTGGTCGGTCTTTTTAATGTAATTTTATTATTTCCTCACTTATTGTTTATCAAGAAACATCGAGGTAATAGTGGAGAAAGCTTTCGATGAGTATTACTGCCACCATCCCAAAGTGTCTCAACTTTGTACTAATTTTAGTATAAAGTTATATTAGAGTTGAGACACTTATTTTGGGACGAGGGGAGTACTAGAGTACATGCCAGACTTACAAAAGGAGGCAGGTAAGCATTTTGCAAGAGGTTTCTCCGGACGTGTGAACTTTTAGTATTTTTTGCAATATGCATGTTGTGGCACTCATTTATTTAAACAAATAAATGCATTGTGCATGTACAATACTGTAATAAAAGGAGACGAGAAACTGAGTAAAGTTTTTTCATCGAGCTGACATATTGATAGCATTACTTAAAAATATCACTTATACATATAGTATATGAGTGTTCCCTGTAGCAACGCACGGGCATTTGCCTAGTAATAGATAAATAATTAATATTAAAATTAAATAATTAACTTAATTAATCTTGTTTAGTTGAACTAATTAAACTTGATTAACCTAATCACTTAGGTTAGTTAATTAATCTGTTAGGTTAATTAACACCCAATGACAGCTAGGACCCACATGTCAGGTTGACCAGTCAACCCCTTGTTGACTGCTGATGTCAGCATGACATCATGCTGATGCCATAAATCCAATTTCGAATTAAGTTAAATAATTAATTAAATTCTAGAAATTAATAAAATCTTTAGAAAATCATATCTTTTAATCCGCAACTCGGATTAAATTATTTTCAACATGAAAGTTGCTCAGAACGACGAGACGAATCCGGAAACGCAGCCCGTTCGTCCGCCACACATCCCTAACCTATCGAACCCGCAACTTTCCCCCTCCGGATCCTCTGCCCGAAAACCACGAAACACCGGAATACTTTCCTGATGTTTTCCCCTTCCCATATCACCTCATACCGTGTTAGAACACGTCTAGCTCTTTTTATCCCGTTATGCACTTGCTTGCTATGTATTTACTGTTTCTCCCCCTCTTCTCTTGGTGACCCCGTGGCGATCTTTGATGCCCATGTGGTGATTACGTCCCCGACGACCCTCCTTCTTGTCCGAGCAACATCGGCAAGCCCCCTTGATCACGGATATCGCCTATTCTTCTCTATCTGCTTGCATTAGAGTAGTGTAGCATGTTCTCGCTTTCGATTAATCCTATACTCTTTGCATAGCCTTGTCCTTTCTACTCTCAAGTTGTTACCTTTACCTTTATCCTCTTGCTTAGTATAGGATGCTAGTGTTCCATCAATGGCCCTACACTTTTGTCAAATGCGCCATGCTATACTCTTTGGGCTGTGATCACTTGGGAGGTGATCACGGGCATATACTATATACTTTACACTATTACATTACCGTGATCTTTGTTCGGAGATGGGGGCTGAAAGGACGGTGGCTCCATCCCGTAGAGGTGGGCACAGGTTCCCACGGCCCCGATCACACTTGTGGCAGAGCGGCAGGCAGGTTGAGACCACCTAGGAGAGGTGGGCTGGCCCTGGTCGGCGTTCGCGGATACTTAACACGCTTAACGAGATCTTGGTATTTGATCTAAGTCCGCCATTTGGTCTATACGCACTAACCAACTACGGGGAACAGATTATGGGCACTTTCGGCGTCGTGGTATCAACCGGCACTTCGTGACGTCAAGAATCGAAGCGCGCGCCCGGTTTGGAACGTAAGCTCGCTCTTGTATTAAGGGGCTAGTTACGCTTCCGGCCGCCCTCATAACGTCTTGGTGCGCTATGGGCGATGGGCCCGACACTGTCAGGCGCTTAGGTTTAGGCCATGCGTCTTGACCTCTCTGTTGTGCCTAGGTGGGGCTGCGGCGTGTTGATCTTCAGCGGCGGGCATGACCCGAGAAAAGTGTGTCCGGCCAAATGGGATCAAGCGTGTTGGGTTATGTGGTGCACCTCTGCGGGAAGTTAATCTATTGAATAGCCGTGATCTTGATGCAGTGACTAATTGGAGTTGTACCTTGACCTTATGACAACTAGAACTGGATACTTAATAAAACACACCCTTCCAAGTGCGGATAGAACCCGTGATCGCTCTCTAACGAGGCAATGAGGAGGGATCGCGGGTAGGATTATGCTATGTGATGCTACTTGGAGGACTTCAGCTTACTCTCTTCTACATGTTTGCAAGACGGAGGCTGCGAGCGTAGTCTTCGACGTGATTAGTTATCCCCTCTTATTACGGCATTCTGCAGCTTCACCCCTTGATATGGCCCTTTACACATATACCCATGCATATGTAGTGTAGCTCCTTGCTTGCAGTACTTTGGATGAGTACTCACGGTTGCCTTGTTCCCCTTTTCCCCTTTCTTTACCCGATTGCTGCAACAGACGATGGAGCCCAGGAGCTAGACGCCACCGTCGATGAGGACTACTACACTGGGGCGCCTACTACTACGTGCAGCCAGCGGGACGGCGATCGGGAGTAGTTAGGAGGATCCTGCGGGAGGCCTGCGCCTCTTCGATCTGATCCCGCTTTGTGCTAGCCTTCTTAAGGCAAACTTGTTTAACTTATGTCCGTACTCAGATATTGTTGCTTCCGCTGACTTCGTCTATGATCGAGCACTTGTATTCGAGCCCTCGAGGCCCTGGCTTGTATTATGATGCTTGTATGACTTATTTATGTTTTAGAGTTGTGTTGTGATATCTTCCCGTGAGTCCCTGATCTTGATCGTACACATTTGCGTGCATGATTAGTGTATGATTGAATCGGGGGCGTCACAAGTTGGTATCAGAGCCGACTGTCTGTAGGAATCCCCCTTCCACACTCTTTGGCCGAAGTTGAGTCTAGCCGATGAAAACTGTTTTACTAACATGGCTGTGTGCCTTACGGGCCCACGTCGCCATTGGGTGGTACTAGGATCTTTTACTCCTCGATCTTTATTCTGGGACTCTAATCTCTCCCCTATTCGGGTTAAATGATTTTGCTAAAAAGACTAACTTTAGGTTCTCGAAAGACTTTCTCCCGGAGAGCCCTTCAGTCCAGATGATCACCGACTGCACCAGAAGATTTTGAAGATACTCTTCGATCATTCCCGAGACCCTTGTGGCCTCTGCCTTTTCAATTCTCTATTACCGATATATCCATATGGATAACGACATACACTTGTTATTCATACAATTACTCTGAGTTTCTCTTGTTACTACAAGATGCGTCGAATGGCTCTTCGACTCTTAAGAATCCCTTGTACCACTGCCTTGTAGTTCCTTGCCACATAAACACCCCTACGGATAAATTGCTCGCACTTACCGAGTATCCGCCCATCCCTAGTTTTCCATATGTTTCACAAAGTCTTTGAACTACCATTTGGTCTTCCGAAAATCTTCGGCAGCCTATTGCTCTTGAAATTCTTGCTTGCTTTCCATATGGTTAATCCCATAAGTCTAGTAATCTAATTTACATCCTTTGTCACTATCATTTTTGAGTCCATTGGTTCAATAAGTTGTGAATGTTCACAATCATCAATCGAGTCCTAGGATTATCATTCCGGCTCATGCATCATTTTTGAACATGAGCTGATTCTCGACCAAACTAATTGTCGTCAATTGTGCCTCTGGTCTATCCAACTTATCCATCCTTGATCAAAGCGACTGCTTCTGATACTTTGTTTTGGAAATCGAAATTCCTTTCTTATCTAAGCATCGAATTATTCGGAGGTTCTATAATATGATGCCCGTGCATTCTTCTTCCTCTGGTTGAGTACCGATGCTTACATCAGATCCCTTGTGGACCATCGGTTCCTTTGTTGGATTTTATCCGACAGTGTCCTTCATATTGAATAACCTTGAGAGCCTTTCCATGGGTATATAATGCCTTTGGTAAATTGTATCATCTGCCTTTGAACAATGCTCTACTTTCGAGCTTGTGTTACTTACTCCTGAAGTTTGTGGTATATGTTCCTAAGAGACCTTGATGGGTCGAACCTATGCCTTTTCTAATCTGTGTGAACCCGGAAACTACTACGGGTCATTCTCTACTGATGTTATGTCAGATAAAATTTCAACACTACAGCTTCATCGAACGTGAGAAGTGAATGAAGGATTATACATTGAAGAAGTGGGAGTCGACCTTGAACCTTGTGTTCATGCCCATGGACACGATGTAGATCTTATCATTAAAAGCTTCTCTTAAATTAATTATTCCCTTGGTATAAGGTCATCTTATATCTGGATCCGCCTTTTGCAATCGTGGTTCCGACCATGTTCTCCTTTAAATACCATTTCTCGTGCAAGTTTAAGCACTTGTCTTCTGCAGAGCAATGCCCCAGCCCAACCTCTACTTTGATCTGTCATCGAGTATTACCCCCTGGTATCTCGAGATTATCATGGAACTGCATAACTTTTTATGAGTTCATCAAGTACTACCTTCTCACTGATTCAAAATTTTCACGGGCTCTGAGTTATTAAAAACTCAAAGACACCGATAACTGAATCGAGTTCGCATTGCGAATCAACAAGTATTTGTACCCTTCACTGCTTACAACTTTGTTAATCCTTCAAGTCATTCCTAGCCTGATCAGCTATAGCATTATCGAGCTAATTTTAACTGTGCTACCCGGTCCTTCTTCCCGGAGCACAATTTTCGATGATGAACTAACCTTACGTCGATCATCATCGTCATATCATTTCGCCTTGAACAACAAGCTTGGTTTCGAGTTTGTGTCGTACCCTTGGTTCCAATAAACTTTCACTTTATCATTACTTTGACTTGATGTCATCGCCGATCGATTACATCTTCATGAACTCTCGCGACAAATGTGTCGTGAATATCATCAACATTATGAGCTCTTCCAAGAGATCTATTGAAATCATGATGAGAAATACCATCCTTGCCCTCGATGATTGGTGTTATCATCGACCACTTTATTGCCTTCCTTTCAACACAAACTTGTTCGTGTTTCGTGTTATACCTTGAGATCCTTACTATCCAACATTTGTTCTTCTTTAGCTTGGAGTATTACCATCTTTTATGACAAGAATGTCATGAGGATTACTCCACCTCTTAAGAATTCTTGGTATAGTGATACTTCTCACCATCACCATTCTTTCTTGGTTCCCGTGTTGATTCTAACCGAGGTACCTACAAGTGAACGGTGTTGTTTGGATTCTGTACTTCTAGCAACCCTATTGCTTTGAAGTTAATGGTCAACCGTTCATTCTTAGACTATTGATTATTGAATCACCATTCTATCATTGATCGTGCTACCTAGTCCCATATTTCGGTTGCACCTTTAACCAATGTTTAACTGTGTATGTTTTCCTCAAGCATACATCATTATATCATTAGATCTCACTAATGTTATCTCCTTGTTCACATAATTGTGGAAACCCATCTTTTGGAAGTCTCGATGAATTGTCGTTGAGTTCATCAGCTACCTCCTTATCCCTTCATTGGTTTAATGATGAGCTTTTGTTTTGGAACTCACTTCCGTAGTAAATTTCCCGAGAAACTTACAATGTCGTCTCGTCACTTTGTTTTGCACCTTTTCTTCTCAGGCATCCTGAGTCTGAGGTATCCTAACACCGATCATATCTGAATCTCGGTCAGATATGATGGTTGGAACATTTTCCAAGAGTTATAACACCGGTCTTTTATGACCCGGTAAGGGTATGTCATGCCCAACACACCTGGCTGGAGGACCTATTGTTATAGTTCCCTTCTTAGCAAGGTTAGCGATTCTTCCATGAGGAAATCGTAAGACTTATTCTATAAGTTGTTCCTGATGGATCCTTTGTGCATCCAAATTCTGACCCTTACTTGACGGCCATGTCAATGCTATCTCGAAGCATGTCTGTGGTACTCCGTTCTTCAATAAGAACATTTGAAGCCCAATGCTAAAAGTTTCCTGCTCAAATATCCAAACACCGTTGTATGCATAAGGTCATGAAATTTCTCTCCTCTTATCTAAAGGGTTTTCTACATTATATCTTGTCACAGATATCATGCTCTGCTTGTCCTTGGGAAGGATATACCCTGAATTATGTGTTTAAATTTCCTTTCCATTGTTCTGCTTTAACTTTGATGATCACATTTCCCTTTCCATTGGTTTGTTTGACCTTTCTTGTGATCTATATAATCTAAGCAGTAATAATTCACTGCTTATGTAAACACCTCGGTGTACAACTCTGCCAGTGAGACCCTGTTTCTATTGTTGATGACATTTTGGTAACCGCCGATGGATGAGAACTTTGCCTCTTGGCCCGCCTCGTTTCAACGAGCAGGAAAATGGTTCTCTTCGTCCCTCGCCCTTGGAACCAACGTTGTTGCCAACATAGCTGACAAGCTATTCACTGACATGCCTCCCTGTCGCGGCTGTGCAAGATGTCACCACCCTTCCTTCTTTCAACCCACATGGTGGGCCCATAACCCACAGGTCCACTGGATTGAAACCTGACTCTTCTTTATAACCCGAATTCTAATGTATCATTTGCACCTGGCTTCGTATGTGATTCGCGAGCTGAATGCTATACCATTATTCATTCTGGAATCAGACACCATGTTATTCTCGTTGTTCAAACCCCCATTCCAGCTTCTGTCTAGTCATCGAATGATTGCCTACCTGTTTGAAATTTTGGTACCATCGTATATTGCACTCAATCTAATTCATCAAATACAACTCGTATGCGGTACCTTGTGTATTTCCCATTGAGTTCACCGCGGATGCCCAGCTCTGTGGAGATGCGTTCTTCTGGAGTTTTTCCCCTTGATCGCGTTCGTAGGACGATGGAGATCCCGAAGGAAGGATGACAAATTGATCATGGTGACTTGAAGCAGAGAAATAAATACATCAACGAAAGGGATCAACCTCTTCGAAAGGGCAGCCAAGACCGAGAAGACTCGTAAGGTTTTTCGCTACCAACAACTTCCCCCCTTACTCCACCGCTTAAATCACGGGACGAGATTTCTTGTAGTGGAGGAGAATTGTGACGCCCGGATAATCAGACTACAGTAATCCCATGTTAATGATGCCACGCCACCCCGGTTACTGTTACTAACCTCTCGTTAGTTCAAAACCGGTTCAAAAGTCAAATTCAAAATATGTCAAACAACAAAAATTTTCAAACTTTAAAACTAAAATGCTCGGAGTGTGTCGATTAATCCATAAGTAGTGGTAGGTGATCAAAACCACACTTTTATAAAATATTTATGTGCACTAAAATAATTAAAACAATATTTGAAAATACTTAATAAATGCTTTTATGTATACAGGTAATTGTAAGCTAGTTAAGATAATGTGTGAACATTTTATTAAAGTGAGTTATGCTACCTTACTAATTTAGGTATGGGTTTTATAGTTTGATAAAACTGTTTTGATATTAAAACATTTTAAGCCGAAGCAAAATAAATAAAAGTAAAAGATCAAAACAAAAAAAAGAGAAAAGGGGGGAAAGCCCCCTGCCCCTTGGGCTTCGGCCCACCAGGCCACAACCGACCAGGCCTGGCCCAACCGGCCACCCCCCATTCCCCATATCTCCCACGACCCAAACCCTAGCCCCACCTGCATCAAGACACTCACCCCCACGTCGCCCACTCCACTCCCCCGATCCAGATCGGATCGGGGCTTGCCGCGCCTGTACGCCGCCGCCTGGATCGCCGTCGCCGTCCATCACCGCCTCGTCCCCGCCACTCGACCTTTTCACGGAGCTGCCCGCCGCCTGCCTCCTCTTCCACGCCGGCCTGCTTCCTCGTTGGACGCCGTCCCCGTCCTCCCCCTCAACAACCGCTGCCCTTGTCCCTGCACACCACCGTGAGCTCGCTCCCTTCCCCTCTGTCGTCGGCGCCTTCCACAGCGCACACACGCACCGCCCCGCACGTGACCGAGCCTCACCTAGTTGCACCTCGCCCGGGCGCGCTGCGCCCGGGACCGTCCCGCCCCCGCCTCTCCTTCCCCGACCGGCTCCACCACCGGACTCCGTCGAGCTTCACCGTGCCCGGGCCCGCGCTCGCCGTGGCCACCAGCCTCCCCTGCCTTGGCGACCTGTCGAGTCCGCGCCCGCCATCACCTCCCAGCGTGGCCACGTTGGAGCCCCGCCTCGGCTACGATCAAGGCTCCCACTCGCCTGCAGCCTCGCCTGCAGCCCCCTTCCGTCTGCCTCCTCCAACGCAGCCTCCCTGCCACCATCGCCGCGCCTGCGTCCACCCGGCCGCCTCGGAGCACTGCCTCCCTATTCCGCGCCATGCCGTGGCCATGGCGCCGAGTCGGTGCTCCTGCTCGGTCACACCAAGTGGCGCCCATTAGCTGCGCCTGATGCCTGCACTCCAAGACTCCGCTAGGCCCCACAGACATCGACTAGGGGCCCCGCCTGTAACGGTTTTAGAAAAAAGAGTTTAAAAAATAAATAAATGAATAAATAATAATAATATATAATAGATAAATAATTAATATAAAATTAATTAATTAACTAAATAATTAACTTAATTAATCTTGTTTAGTTGAACTAATTAAACTTGATTAACCTAATCACTTAGGTTAGTTAATTAATCCGTTAGGTTAATTAGCACCCAATGACAGCTGGGACCCACATGTCAGTTGACTACCAACCCCACATGATCTTTGATGTCAAGATGACATCATGCTGATGCCATAAATCCAATTTCGAATTAAGTTAATTAATTAATTAAATTCTAGAAATTAATAAAATCTTTAGAAAATCATATATTTTAATCCGCAACTCGGATTAAATTATTTTCAACATGAAAGTTGCTCAGAACGACGAGACGAATCCGGGAACGCAGCCTGTTCGTCCGCCACGCATCCCTAACCTATGGAACCCGCAACTTTCCCCCTCCGGCTCCTCTGCCCGAAAACACGAAACACCGGGAATACTTTCCCGGATGTTTTCCCCTTCACCCAGATCACCTCATACCGCTTTAGAACACGCCTAGCTCGCTCATATCCCGTTATGCACTTGCTTGCTATGTATTTATTGCTTCTCCCCTCTTCTCTTGGTAGACCCCGTGGCGATGATGATGCCCATGTGGTCGACTCACGCCCCGACGACCCCTCCTTCTTGTCTCGAGCAACCAGCAAGCCCCCTTGATCACCAGATATCGCCTATTCTTCTCTATATCGCTTGCATTAGAGTAGTGTAGCATGTTATCGCTTCGATTAATCCTATACTCTTGCATAGCCTCGTCCTTTCTACTCTTGTTGTTACCTTTTACGCTATCCTCTTGCTTAGTATAGGATGCTAGTGTTCCATCGGTGGCCCTACACTCTTGTCCGCCTGCCATGCTATACTCTCGGGCTGTGATCACTTCGGAGGTGATCACGGGCATATACTATATACTTTACACTATTACATTACCTGTGATATGTTTCGGAGATGGGGCTGAAAGGACGGTGGCTCCATCCCGGTAGAGGTGGGACTGGGTTCCCGACGGCCCCCGATCGTTACTTGTGGCGAGCGATAGGGCAGGTTGAGACCACCTAGGAGAGAGGTGGGCCTGCCTGGTCGGCGTCATGGATACTTAACACGCTTAACGAGATCTTGGTATTTGATCCGAGTCTAGCCATTTGGTCTATACGCACTAACCAACTACGCGGGACAGCTTATGGGCACTCGACGTCGTGGTATCACCAAGCTCTTCGTGATGTCGTGAATCGAGCGGCGCTACCGGTTTGGAACGTAAGCCTGCTCTTGTATTAAGGGGCTAGTTCGCTTCGGCCGCCCTAACGTGCATGTGTGCTATGGGCGATGGGCCCGATCCTCGTGGCGCTTAGGTTTAGACCGGCGTCTCGACCTCTCTCACAGTGCCTAGGTGGGGCTGCGACGTGTTGATCTTCCGCGGCCGGGCATAACCCAGAAAAGTGTGTCCGGCCAAATGGGATCAAGCGTGTTGGGTTATGTGGTGCACTCCTGCAGGGAAGTTAATCTATCCGAATAGCCGTGATCTTCGGTAACAGGACGACTTGGAGTTGTACCTTGACCTTATGACAACTAGAACTGGATACTTAATAAAACACACCCTTCCAAGTGCCAGATAGAACCCGGTGATTGCTCTCTAACAGGGCAATGAGGAGGGGATGGCCGGGTAGGATTATGCTATGCGATGCTACTTGGAGGACTTCAGCCACTCTCTTCTACATGTCAAGAAGACGGAGGCTGCGAGCGTAGTCTTCGACGTGATTAGTTATCCCCTCTTATTCGGCATTCAGCAGCTTCACCATTGATATGGCCCTTTACACATATACCCATGCATATGTAGTGTAGCTCCTTGCTTGCGAGTACTTTGGATGAGTACTCATGGTTGCCTTGTTCCCCCCTTTCCCCCTTTCTTTACCCGATTGCTGCAACTAGACGATGGAGCCCAGGAGCCAGACGCCATCGTCGATGACGACTACTACACTGGAGGCGCCTACTACTACGTGCAGCCCGCGGACGACGACCATGAGTAGTTAGGAGGATCCCAGGCAGGAGGCATGCGCCTCTTTCGATCTGTATCCCAGTCTGTGCTAGCCTTCTTAAGGCAAACTTGTTTAACTTATGTCTGTACTCAGATATTGTTGCTTCCGCTGACTCGTCTATGATCGAGCACTTGTTTTCGAGCCCTCGAGGCCCCCAGCTTGTATTATGATGCTTGTATGACTTATTTATGTTTTATAGTTGTGTTGTGATATCTTCCCGTGAGTCCCTGATCTTGATCGTACACATTTGCGTGCATGATTAGTGTATGATTAAATCGGGGGCGTCACATTTGAGGTCTGGTCGCTACATTACCCCTTACCTTTTATTGATCAAATGCTAGAAAGATTATGCAAACATACACATTATTGCTTTCTAGATGGTTATTCTGGTTTCTCTCAAATACCTGTGTCGGCTAAAGATCAATCAAAAACTACTTTTACATGCCCTTTTGGTACTTTTGCTTATAGACGTATGCCTTTTGGTTTATGTAATGCACCTGCTACCTTCCGAAGATGCATGATGGCTATATTCTCTGATTTTTGTGAAAAAATTTGTGAGGTTTTCATGGACGACTTTTCCGTCTATGGTTCCTCTTTTGATGATTGCTTGAGCAATCTTGATCAAGTTTTGCAGAGATGTGAAGAAACTAATCTTGTCTTGAATTGGGAAAAGTGCCACTTTATGGTTAATGAAGGTATTGTCTTGGGGCACAAAGTTTTTTAAAGAGGTATTGAAGTTGATAAAGCCAAGGTTGATGCTATTGAAAAGATGCCATGTCCCAAGGACCTCAAAGGTATAAGAAGTTTCCTTGGTCACGCCGGATTTTATAGGAGGTTCATTAAGGACTTCTCAAAAATTTCTCGGCCTCTGACTAATTTATTACAAAAAGATGTACCATTTGTCTTTGATGATGATTGTGTAAAAGCATTTGAAATACTTAAGAAAGCATTAGTCTCGCACTTTGTTGTTCAGCCACCGATTGAATTTACCCTTTGAAATTACGTGTGATGCTAGTGATTATGCTTTAGGTGCTGTTCTAGGGCAAAGAGTTGATAAGAAATTAAATGTTATCCATTATGCTAGTAAGACTCTAGACAATGCTCAAAGAAACTATGCTACTACCGAAAAAGAACTTTTAGCAGTTGTATTTGCTTGTGATAAATTCAGACCCTATATTGTTGATTCTAAAGTAACTATTCACACTGATCATGCTGCTATTAAATATCTTATGGAAAAGAAAGATGCTAAACCTAGACTTATTAGATGGGTTCTCTTGCTGCAAGAATTTGATTTGCATATTGTTGATAGAAAAGGAGCTGAGAACCCGTTGCTGAGATAACTTATCTAGGTTAGAGAATGTTCTTGATGACCCACTACCTATTGATGATAGCTTTCCTGATGAACAATTAAATGTCATAAGAACTTCTCATAGCACTCCATGGTATGCTGATTATGCTAATTATATTGTTGCTAAATTTATACCACCTAGCTTCACATACCAACAAAAGAAAAAGTTTTTCTATGATTTGCAACATTACTTTTGGGATGACCCACATCTTTATAAAGAAGGAGTAGATGGTGTTATTAGACGTTGTGTACCTGAGCATGAACAGGAACATATCCTACGCAAGTGTAACTCCGAAGCTTATGGAGGACATCACGCTGGAGATAGAACTGCACATAAGGTATTGCAATCCGGTTTTTATTGGCCCACTCTCTTCAAGGATGCCCGTAAGTTTGTTTTGTCTTGCGATGAATGTCAAAGAATTGGTAATATTAGTAGACGTCAAGAAATGCCTATGAATTATTCACTTGTTATTGAACCATTTGATGTTTGGGGCTTTGATTATATGGGACCTTTTCCTACCTCTAATGGATATACACATATTTTAGTTGCTATTGATTACGTTACTAAGTGGGTAGAAGCTATTCCAACTAGTAGTGCTGATCATAACACTTCTATGAAAATGCTTAAGGAAGTTATTTTTCCGAGGTTTGGAGTCCCTAGATATTTAATGACTGATGGTGGTTCACATTTTATTTATGGTGCTTTCCGTAAAATGCTTGCTAAATATGACGTTAATCATAGAATTGCATCTCCATATCACCCACAATCTAGTGGTCAAGTAGAATTGAGCAATAGAGAGCTCAAATTAATTTTGCAAAAGAATCTTAATAGATCTAGAAAGAATTGGTCCAAGAAACTTGATGATGCATTATGGGCCTATAGAACTGCATATAAGAATCCTATGGGTATGTCTCCGTATAAAATGGTTTATGGAAAAGCATGTCACTTACCTCTCGAACTAGAACATAAGGCATATTGGGCTATTAAAGAGCTCAACTATGATTTCAAACTTGCCGTGAGAAGAGGTTATTTGATATTAGCTCACTTGATGAATGGAGAACCCAAGCTTATGAAAATGCCAAGTTGTTTAAAGAAAAGTTAAAAGATGGCATGACAAAAGGATACAAAAGCGTGAGTTTAATGTAGGTGATTATGTATTGCTATAAAACTCTCGCTTAAGATTTTTGCAGGAAAACTTCTTTCTAAATGGGAAGGTCCCTCGTTATCGAGGAGGTCTATCGTTCGGTGCCATAAAATCAACAACTTCAAGGCACAAATCCAAGGTGGTAAACGGTCAAAGAATCAAACATTATATCTCGGGTAATCCCATAAATGTTGAAACCAATATTATTGAAATCGTAACCCGGAGGAATACATAAGGGACACTTTCCGCACTGCTTCGCACTTGAAAAGGAATAGGTATGTGGTACGGTAAGTAAACCGACTCCAAAACAATTTTTAAGGCAATATTTCTCCGTTTTGGAATATTTAGAAAATAGAAAAATAAGTGGCAGTCCAGGAAGGACACGAGGCCTTCACGAGGTGGAGGGCGCCCTACCCCGGGCGCACTCCTACCTCGTGAGCACCTCGTGTGCCCTCCGGACTCCGTTTTCTTGCACGATACGTATTTTGGTCGGTAAAAATTCATTATATATTGTCCCGAAGGTTTTGACTCTCGTATCACGCAAATATCTCTTGTTCTTGTTTCGAGATGTTTTTCTGACAGATCTAGATCATCATGACGTCCCCAAGTGCTTCCAAGGACAAGTTCTTCGAGAAGGTGATCAATACTTACCTCGCGGAGGTGTTGCGACAGCCTCAAACCATTGAGATGCCTGATGGGTTGCTGCACATCTGCGATGTTGAGGGACCAAAGGGAACCGGAAGCGTGGAGGCGAGGCTTGAAGCAATGGAGCAACATGTTTTCAAGTGCCAGGGGATGGTGGAGCGTGGAATTAACGCTAGACACAAGATGCTCGCGGAGTTCACCAACAACTACGAGCCGGATGCCAAGAACACTGAGGAGGCCATCTTCAAGCTACATGAGAAGATCGAGCACCTCCAAGCCCAAATCTATGATCTGCAAAATCAAAACTGTGAGTATAAATATAGATTCAAAAGGATGAGTTTGGCTGCAGATTTGAGGATTCCGGGGACTCGATCATCCTTCTATGATGGTGAGCCTATGCCATGGAAGGTGGACGACAAGCCTGCATCATCAACAACACCTCCACCTTCACCGATAAAGAAGGAGATATAATCACATGGGTATGGGCACTCCCCTTGGCAACTGCCAAGCTTGGGGGAGGTGCCCCGGTATCGTATCACCATCACAACTCCTATCTTTACCGTTTTTCTTAGTTCGATCCTATTAGTAGTATCTTGATCTAGTAGAATAAAGTTTATGGCATGATCTAGTTTTGAGTTTTGCTTTATGATCTCTCTATGTAATCGAGTCCGTGAGCTATATATATAATAAAGTTTAGTGATGAGTCAAGGGCTTTATTGTTTTGCCATGATCTTGGGTGAATAAAAGAAAAAGAATAAAAAGAAACAAAGAGTTCATATTGATCTTATTGAGAGTAATGACTTCACATAGAAAGAGTATGATGATTAAAAGTTGTTGGGAGTTGGCAAATATAGCTTTGGTCATCGTTGCAATTAATAGGAAGTAATAAGGAAAGAGAGGTTTCACATATAGATATATTATCATTGACATCTTTTATGATTGGGAGCACTCATTAAAATATAACATGCTAAAGAGTTGATGTTGGACAAGGAAGACAACGTGATGAGTTATGTTTTCTTATATCCGAGATAAAGTATGTTGTCATGGGTCCTCTAACATGTTGAGCTTGCCTTTCCCCTCATGCTAGCTAAACTCTCAAAGACCAAGTAGAGATACTACTTGTGCTTCCAAATACCCTTAAACCAGTTTAGCCATGAGAGTCCACCATATCTACCTATGGATTGAGTAAGATCCTTCAAGTAAGTTGTCATCGGTGCAAAGCAATAAAAGTTGCTCTAAATATGTATGATTGATTGGTGTGGGAGAAATAAGCTTTATACGATCTTGTGGTATGGAAGAAATAAAAGCGACAGATCGCATAATAAAGGTTCATATCACAAGGCAATATAAAGTGACGTTCTTTCACATTGAGATTTTGTGCATCCAACCATAAAAGCGCATGGCAACCTCTCTTCCCTCTGCGAAGGGCCTATCTTTTATTATTATCCTCTACCTTATGCAAGAGTCACGGTGATCTTCACCTTTCCTTTTCATTTTATCCTTTGGCAAGCCCAAAGATGTTGGAAAGAACATGATATATATATGTAATTGGATGTAGGGGAGCATGAATTGTTATTGTTGACATTACCCTTGAGGTAAAAGGTTGTGGGGCAAAACTATAAGCCCTATCTTTCTCTCAGGTTCGATTAAAACTCCATAACCACAAGTATTGCATGAGTGCTAGCAATTATGAAGGACTAAATGATAGTTGAGTATGTGGACTTGCTTTTAAGCTCTGGCATAGACTCTTTCCGATGTTATGATAAATTGCAATTGCTTCAATGACTGAGGTTATAATTTGTTGGTGTCCAATAAGGTTTCTGATTCGTACCTTTGCATTGTGAAAAGATCATCACTTGAACATAAGTAATCATATGAAAAAATCTATATATGTTGCTGTTATGAGAATAATCATGATGCCTTCATGTCCGTATTTTATTTTTATCGACGCCTCTACCTCTAAACATGAGGACATATTTATTGTTATCGGCTTTTCGCTTGAGGAAAGCGAGGTCTAAGCTTGGGGGAGTTGATACGTCCATTTTGCATCATGCTTTTATATCGATATTTATTGCATTATGGGCTGTTATTTCATGTTATGTCACAATACTTATGGCTATTCTCTCTTATTTTACAAGGTTTACATGAAGAGGAGAATGCCGGCACTGGAATTCGGCCGGAAAAGGAGCAAATATTGAGACCTATTCTCGCAACTCCAAAAGTCCTGAAACTCCACGGAATATCTTAAAAGAAATAAAGAAAAATCGTCGCCAAAGATGAAGGCTAGGGGGCCCACACCCTGCCACTACAAAAAAAGACACATCCGTGACATTTTGGGCCGAACCAAAAAATTTTATGTCATACATATGACACTTCTATGACGATAATTGTGACAAAACCCGGTATCATCGTAGATGTGGTGGGCTCGTACTTCTATGACAAAAAATCATGACAGAAAATGGGATTTTCGTCCTGGGCGGGCTGGAGACGCAGCTGCATGATATTCTTTGGGCCGTCCATGACGTAAAAAACCGTGGTAGAAGCGAGGGCGAGGAAAATTTCGGGGAGTTGCCGGTTACGGTGGGAGGTCGGGGGCCGAGCGATGCGCGCTTTCTCTAATGCGTCTGCGTGTGTGCGCGAGGCGTTGGCTCTAATCAACTCGAAGCGAGGCGTTGGGCTCTAATCAACTCGAGCAATTGCACCGCAGCGACACGTTATCGAACCCGAGCGATCGATCGATGGCTGTTAATCAAACCCGATGGAGAGATTCTTCGCTGCTGCCGCTAATCAAGCCGATCGATTGGATGAACGATGGCGTTGTGGGGGGGTTGGATGAATAGTGGCGGTGGCGTTGCCTCCGGATGAACAGGACCCGTGGTGTGGAGGGCTGGATGAACAGAGATGTTGGAGGGTGGTTGAACAGACCCGTGGTGTGGAGGGCTGGATGAACAGAGACGATGGAGGGGTGCCCGTGGAGGGGTGATTGAACAGTAGCCGGTGGAGTAACACGCGGTGGAGGCTGGATGAACAGGAGCCCGTGGAGGCTGGAGGAGGTCGACGGTAGCCCGTGGAGGCTGGAGGAGGTTGACGGTGGAGATGAACAGATCCGTTGAGTCCTGTTTTGCGATGCGCCACACCCTCCCGATGAACAGACCCCGCTTGACCGCTTTGCGGTACGCCACACCCTCCCGATCAACAGACCCCATTTCGACCGTAGGAAGTCCGCTTCTCGGTTTTGCGGTACGCCACACCCTCCCGATCAACATGACCCCCATTTCGACCGTAGGAGGTCCGCTTCCTCCGTTTTGCGACGCCACACCTCCCGATCAACAGGACCCGCTCGAACGTGGGGGTCTGTTTCTCCGCTCGCAGACGCCAGCGCCGCTTCCATCGCCTGTTCTGTCCAAGCCATCCCGATGAACACGACCACGCATTCCGTTCCGACCCAGCCGGTTGGCTCCCACGTGTTTCGTTGCCTCCTGATGAACACGACGCATTCCGTTGCCTCCCCATGAACACGACGACGACACTGTTTCTCCGTTCCGACCCAGCCATGTACACGAGCCCTCGCCGTATGTATGCGTGAGTAGGCATTCGGGACCTCGCCCGTATGTACACATACGTGGCCGTATTTTCTTTCTTGCACCCTGGCCGCTGTACGTACGTGTACATGCTACGTGTGTGCCTCTACTACGACACGTGCGCGCCTCTACATCCACCAGTATATATGCACGCACATCGTCGCAAACCGAATGACAACGCCACGTGCGCTTGACTAGGTGGGTCTCGTATCCGTGCACTTGCTTGCTGCGAAGATGTAGCTGGTGGGTCCGAGCAGTCAGGGGGGCGAATCGTTTTTTTTTGCCCGGATGCACTTCCTTGCGTGCGAAGATGTAGCTGGTGGGTCCCAACAGTCAGGGGGGCGAATCGTTTTTTTTGCCCGGACGCACTTCCTTGCGTGCGAAGGTGTAGCTGGTGGGTCCCAGCAGTCAGGGGGGAAACGTTTTTTCACGAAATACGGTGGCCCGTCCGGTGGGTCCCCGCTGTCAGGTGGAGGAATAATTATTTTGCGCGTAATAAGGAGGCACTTCCTTGCGCCCGGACCCAAATGTCGGCCTCTCCACACACAACTCTTCCGATGGAAGTCGGTCGTTGACCACATTGACCACGCCACGCCGAGAGCACCACGGCGGTGGACGGCACGGTGAGGCCTAAGAAGGGACGACACGGAGGCGGTGGAAGACTCGCAGCTTGTTTCCCACGCGAGGGGAGTACGACCAGATGAGGGTTTACTGGTTCGTCTGCCGTCACGGAGAATAACAACAGTGTGGGTGAGTAGAGGGATGGCTAGGCCAGCGATGGGAGTACGGGGGCGGTGAGGCTCACAAGGCAACACAACCGCCACGGGAGGAGGGAGCAGGAAGTCCCGCCGGTGCTTGTTTGAGCGGCTGGAGCAGGAAGAGCAGAGATTGAAGAAGCACGACGGCCGTTGGATGGAC
This sequence comes from Aegilops longissima, assembly GCA_021605205.1. Lineage (NCBI taxonomy): Eukaryota > Viridiplantae > Streptophyta > Magnoliopsida > Poales > Poaceae > Aegilops > Aegilops longissima. Next base: position 249,996,118 of record CM038682.1, on the reverse strand, counting down.
ACCCAACCGTCACTGCTTGTGCGTCAACCTTTTTTTAGGAAAGCATCAAATCTGTGGAAAACGGCATACAGCCCATCTGCCATTATTTCTAATAATTTACAGCCCATTTGCTAATTCTTAAGGTTTTTTTTGGAGCCCATATTCTTTTTGTTAGCATTACAGCCCATATTGTGGCCACGGTTAAAAAATTATGCGAAATTTTGCATATTTCGTGCGGTCCGAACTGTTTTTAATCCTGAAATTTTGACTCACATTCCAACTGATTTTAAAAATAAATGTATATCAATATAAAATCCAACAAATTCTCCATGCATAAAAATTAATGTAATTTAAAATCTTGAAATGAAAAAAATATATTTGAAACTAATTGACGGTTTGATGTGTTTTAAAAATGTACATCCCATTTCTCATTACTGATGTGCCATTTTCTTGGCCAGCCGAATGAAAGCTCTCCTCGTCTTGAAAGATTTGCAGCCCAACAGGCCTGACGTAGCGACTTACTTGGCAAATCACAAAAAAACTGGGTTGTGGCCATGGACCTAGCTGTCAGCCTCTCCACGTACAGTACTCTTCCGATGGAAGTTGTTCCTTGACCACGTTGACCATGCCGCGCGGAGAGCACCACGGCGGTGGACGACGACGAGGCCTAGGAAGGGGACGACACGGAGCAGGGAAGACGCGACAAGGAAGCCCAGCGGAGAGGAGTACGAGGGTTCACTGGTTCGGCCTGCGGTGTGAGGCTGCCGCCGCCGCAGAGCCCGCCACGGTGGGAATAGTAGGGCGGTGAGGCCTCATGGGCAAAGACAACCGCCATGGGAGGCAGGAGCATGCGGCACGACCGGCGCTGCTTTGGGCGGCTGGAGCAAGAAGACCAGAGGTTGAAGAAGCACTACGGCCGTTGGATGGACATTGTACGGTCACTGGAGCTAGAATCGTTCATATTGACTCAGTTGAGAAAGCCCTTCGTCCCCGTCAACTTAGTAGGCCCACAACACTGCCTCCCACCAAGGTGGGTCCCAGCTAGCCGAGGGAGTATTCATTTATTTGTGCGTAATAAGGAGGTACTTCCGGTGGGTCCGAGCTGACAGCGGGGGGAACGTTTTTTTTTGCGAAATACGGTGGCCTGTTGTAGGACCTTGAGAAGAGGTGTCTAGAGGGGGGGGGGGTGATTAGACACTAAGTACCAAAGTTGCATTTTTAAGTTTCTTTGAAGTTTGAGTGGAGTTTAGGCACAAGTTTAACATTCACAACATATAGCAAGCAAGCATGCAAAGAGTATATGAGCAGCGGAAAATAAAGCATGCAACTTGCAAGAATATAAAGGGAAGGGATTTGAGGATTCAAACGCAATTGGAGACACGGATGTTTTTGGCGTGGTTCCGATAGGTGGTGCTATCGTACATCCACGTTGATGGAGACTTCAACCCACTAAGGGTAACGGTTGCGCGAGTCCACGGAGGGCTCCACCCACGAAGGGTCCACGAAGAAGCAACCTTGTCTATCCTACCATGGCCGTCACTCACGAAGGACTTGCCTCACTAGCGGTAGATCTTCATGAAGTAGGCGATCTCCTTGGTTCAACTCCACAATCTTGTCGGAGGCTCCCAAGTGACACCTAGCCAATCTAGGAGACACCACTCTCCAAGAAGTAACAAATGGTGTGTTGATGATGAACTCCTTGCTCTTGTGCTTCAAATGATAGTCTCCCCAACACTCAACTCTCTCTCATAGGATTTGGATCTGGTGGAAAGAGGGTTTGAGTGGAAAGCAACTTGGGGAAGGCTAGAGATCAAGATTCATATGGTAGGAATGGAATATCTTGGCCTCAACACATGAGTAGGTAGTTCTCTCTCAGAAATAGGATGCTGGAAGTGTAGGTTCAGTCTAATGGCTCTCACCACGAATGAAGAGGACGTGGAGGGGTATATATAGCCTCCACACAAAATCTAACCGTTACACACAATCTACCAAACTCGGTGGGACCGAATCGTTAAACTCGGTCAGACCGATTTAGCAAATAATGTGACCGTTAGGGTTTTCGGTGGGACCGAAATGCAACTCGATAGGACCGATATGGTTAGGGTTAGGGCATAACTAATCTCGATGAGACCGATTGCACAAACTCGGTGAGACCAATTTTGGTAATTAGCTAACCAGAGAGTTGGTCAGGGAAACTCGGTTTGACCGATTATCCAACTCGGTGGGACCGATTTTGATAATAAGTTAACCAGAGAGTTTGCATTGTAATCTCGGTAGTACCGATTCCTCAAACTCGGTGAGACCGATTCTGATAATGGACATACACAGAGAGATTACAATCCCATCTCGGTGAGACCGAGATCCCTATCGGTGAGACCGATTTGCCTAGGGTTTGTGGCAGTGGCTAAGACATCCAAACTCGGTGCGCCGGATAAAAAGAATCAGTGGGTCCGAGTTTGACTTTAGGTTTAGGACATATGTGTGGAAGTGGGAAAGTAGTTGAGGGTATTTGGAGGATATCACTAAGCACTTGAAGCAAGAGGCTCATTAAGCAACTCCTCATCCCTTCTTGATAGTATTGGCTTTTCCTATAGACTCAATGTGATCTTGGATCACTAAAATGTAAAATGAAGAGTCTTGAGCTTGAAGCTTGAGCCAATCCTTTGTCCTTAGCATCTTGAAGGAGTTCCCACATCCTTTAGTCCATGCCACTCCATTGTTGAACTTATCTGAAACATACTAGATAAAAGTGTTAGTCCAACAAGAGATATGTTGTCATTAATTACCAAAACCACCTAGGGAGCACTTGTGCTTTCAATCTCCCCCTTTTTGGTAATTGATGGCAACATACATCAAAGCTTTAGATAAAGATATAAAGAATATCAAGTAAAGCTTTGGAAAGACATGTAACAAGCATAGGCTCCCCTACATGTATGCAATCATGTGAATATGAAATATAGAAGCATGTGATAGCATAACCATGATAGAGCAGGCAATGTGTTACATGTATCTTGGCTATATGCATCAGAGCAAAACGTATTAAAGAGAATACCTTCATGCCCATGAGTCCTTCTTGCAAACAGTATATACATCAGCAAGAATTCCTCATACACATGATTGTGATGCATATACTTACCTTGTGGTCTTGAGTTGGCTTAGGATGGAATGAACTCATGTAAACAAGGTTAGATAACACAGATGCATCTACTAGCCAGAGCAAACAGAAGAAACCACAAGAATACCAAGACTGGGATGACATGTAGAGATTGAGTACTGAGTACCACACATTGGATTTGACATGTCCCCAAGAGTAAAGATATGCAATGAATTTAAATGATCTCTTTCCCGTAGATGTCTTGCTCCCCCTGAATCTAATGGGATACTAGGAGAAGATAGGGAACAGAAAAAAGAGCTGAAGGAAAACAGAGCTGAAAGATATGAATGATGATCAGAACTAAAATTCAGAGCTAATGTATGCTAATGCAGAATTTAGCACAACAGATCATATGAACATGTCTCTCCCCTCAAGAAGACATGTGGACATCTCTCCTCTTGAACACCAAGCATCTGGGATCCTTGAGAAATACTTTCTACTTAAGTATCCTCTTCCCCGAGATCTCTCTCTCCCCTCAAGGATCTCTCTCCTTCTCTCGATGTGATCTCTTTCTCTAAATGATAAGCTTTGATGTGATCTCTCTCCCCCTTTGACATCAATTTCCAAGAAGGGCTTGATAAAGATGTAATCTCTCTCCCCTCGTGAATTTGTCGTGAATGGGTTTGATCCTTGAGTCACAACATAAAGCAATGATAAAAATGTGATGCTTGTAGAGGACAAGATTCATTGAGTGGAGCTAGATCAGAAGAAACACAGAATATGTGGCAAAGAGTTTTTCCTGTTATGAAATGGGTGGCACCAAGTGGTATGCTTCGGTCGTACCGAAAAGATTCGGTTGGACCGAAAATAACAAATTGGTGTAACCGAGTTCATCGCAGAGAAAACACTACACTTGTCACCTCAGCTCACTAGACTAGTAAGATCTCACAAAGATTTGCAAGGAATTTACTGAAAGATATGCAAGGAATTAGATGCAGAAAATGCAGAGAAAACAGAAAGAAATCTAGATGAAGTTTTTTTGAAAGGGGAAACACAAATGCATGAGACAAATGCAAAAACTCAGAAAAGAACACAGGAGAACTTCATCTAGAGATGGTCGGCGACAAAGTCACCTATGTTAGAGTATATTGACTTAGGAGTCAAGTGAGATCACTTGATCATAGGCCATACTCATCGCTTAAGCTCAAAATGGGGTTGCCATTTTTCGCTTAAGCATCTTGATGTATTCACATCTTGTCGAGTTGCTTTAACTCATGACTCGGAGTAAAGCTTCTCTAAGATGGAATAACATACCTTGGTTGGTGGTGTTGTCCATGTAGTTGAACTTGCGTGGGTTGCTCAAGGTTGATGTAGCTCATCAAGAATTTGGAGCACCACTTGGAATTTGAGTCCATCTACCTACATGGGTTAGTTCTTGCAAGGAAGAGCACTTGTATATCCAAAATGACAATCATGAAACTCAACATAGAATTTGTCAAAGGATATGTTTGAATGGTTTCGTGCTTCCTTGTCTTCAACCACCTTGTGTAGAGACTTGGTGATGTAGAGATTGCTCAAGATATGAGTAGGTTACAATCTCATGGAATTGATTCAACCAAGTACCTACATGGGTTAGATAACATGCAAGATACAAATATGTCCAAGACATAAGTTTTTCATCCCAAGAGAAATATCAAGGATTAGTCATAAGCTCATGTCTTGCTTGTATGCAATGGAGTTTCTACTCCAAGTTTGAAGCATCAATGATGTTCAATTCTCCTCTTAACCTACAAAACACTTTCTCATCAAGAGGTTTAGTGAATATATCCGCTAATTGCTTTTCGGTGCGAACATGCTTAAGATCAATGTCACCCTTAGCAACATGATCTCGAATGAAATGATGACGAACTTCAATATGCTTAGTTCGAGAATGTTGCACAGGATTATGACCAATTTTGATAGCACTTTCATTATCAACAAGCAATGGAACATGTCTCACATATATCCCATAATCTTTAAGAGTTTGCATCATCCAAAGTAATTGAGCACAACATGAACCAGCGGCAATATATTCCGCTTCGGCGGTGGATAAGGATACCGAGTTTTATTTCTTGGAGGACCAAGACACAAGAGATCTACCAAGAAATTGACAAGTACCCGAAGTGGACTTTCTATCAACCTTGTCTCCGCATAGTCCGAGTCGAATAGCCAACAAGATCGAAGAGGCCTCTTAGGATACCAAATGCCAAAATTTGGTGTATGGATTAAGTATCTCACTATCCTTTTCACGGCCTTAAGATGACATTCTTTAGGGGCAACTTGATATCGTGCACACATGCACACACTTAGCATAATATCGGGACGTGAAGCACATAGATATAATAATGAACCAATCATAGAGCGATAAACCTTTTGATCAACCGTTCACCATCTTTGGTTAAGTCAAGATGTCCACTAGTAGGCATGGGTGTAGTCATACCTTTGCATTCTTGCATATTGAACTTCTTGAATAAGTCCTTGGTGTACTTTGTTTGCGAGACAAAAGTACCTTCCTTAGTTTGCTTGATTTGCAAACCAAGAAAGAATTTGAGTTCACTCATCATAGACATCTCAAACTTCTCCGACATTAGCTTCCCAAACTTTTCACTAAAATGAGGGTTAGTTGAACCAAATATAATATCATCAACATAAATTTGGCACACAAAGAGTTCACCATTAACCCTTTTAGTAAAAAGAGTAGAATCAATTTTCCCAATTTCAAAGCCTTTTTCAATAAGGAACTTGGTCAAGCATTTATACCATGCTCTAGGAGCTTGTTTAAGTCCATAAAGAGCTTTGTGAAGTTTGTAAACATGATTGGGTTTCTCAGATTGAAAAAGCCGGAGGTTGTTTAACATAAACTTCCTCCTCTATTTCACCATTTAGAAAAGCACTTTTAATGTCCATTTGGTACAAGGTAATATCATGGTGATTAGCATAGGCAAGTAAGATGCTAATGGACTCAAGTCTAGCAATGGGGCGTAAGTCTCACCATAGTCCATACCTTCGACTTGTGTGTAGCCTTGGGCATTTAGACGTGCTTTGTTGCGAACTACTTGTCCATCTTCATCTTGCTTGTTACGAAACACCCATTTGGTACCGATGATGTTGTGGTTGTTGTCGGGCTTCTCAACCAATGTCCAAACTTGGTTCCTCTCAAAGTTGTGTAGCTCTTCATGCATAGCATTTATCCAATCCGGATCTTCCAATGCTTCTTCGACCTTCATAGGTTCAATGCTAGAGATGAAAGAATAGTTTTCACAAAAGTTAGCTAAACGAGTTTTAGAGCGAGTGATTCTCCGGTTTGAATATCATTGTAGATTTTCTCGACGGATGGTCTTTAGCAATTCTTGCTCGAACTCGTGAAAGCTTTTGCTTGGGTCTTCGTTGAACATCTTCTTAATCTTGTTCTTCTTCTTGGCCTTCTTCATTGTTGGCGTTGTCGTTCTCTTGTCGTGGTGGAGAAGGAGGTTGTTGACGTTCATCTTGATGCACTTCCTTGTTTTCTTCATCTTGGTGTGTCCCACTTGTGGATGCTTCCGTATCAACTCTTGGTTCACCTTGTCGTGAAGTAGAAGCTTCCACTTGGACGACGAGGTACTCTCCTTCACCTCCGTTGGACGGACCTTGCCAATAGACAAGTCTTAGATTGCTTCCAAGGATCTTTGTCTCCTACATCAATTGGCAATTGCTCTACTTATGAGCCGTTAGATTCATCAAACTTCACATCTACCGTCTCTTCAACCTTTCGGTGAAATTGTTGTAGACACGGAAGTGTGGGAGTTTGAGCCATAACCTAGTAGGAAACCTTCATGAGACTTAGGAGCAAATTTAGAACGACGATGCTTATCAAGAATGTAGCACTTTGAGCCAATACTCGAAAGTATCCAACTTGGGGTTTGTTACCGTGAGTAGCTCAGATGCCGTCTTGCCGAGTAGCTTGTGAAGATACAAGCGATTTGTTGCATGACAAGCTGTCTCAACCGCTTCGCCTAAAAAGTGCTTGACGCCTTGTACTCATCAAGCATCGTTCTCGCCATTTCGATGAGCGTCCGGTTCTTCCTCTCAACAACTCCATTTTGTTGAGGTGTGTACGTAGTCGAGAACTCGTGTGAAATCCTTCTTCGTCAAGAAAGGTGTCCACATTTATGTTCTTGAACTCCGTTCCGTTGTCGCTGCGAACCTTCTTGATCTTCACTACAAATTGGTTTTGGGCCTTCCTAGCGAAGTTTTTGAAGATCTTTTGGACCTGCGATTTATCATCCAGAAAAAACACCCACGTAAATCTGGAAAAATCATCAACTATAACTAGACCAAAAGAATTTCCACCGAGATTCTTGTAAGAGTTGGGACCAAAGAGATCCATGTGAAGTAGCTCGAGTGGCCTCTTCGTGGTCATGATGTTCTTCACGGATGCCTTCCTCCAACCTGTTTACCTGCTTGACAAGCACTGCAAAGTCTATCCTTATCAAATATGGCATCATTAACTCCAAGGATATGATTCCCCTTAATAAGCTTGTCAAGGTTTCGCATACCGACGTGACCTAATCGTCTATGCCATAACCAGCCTTTTGAGGATTTAGCGATGAAGCAAGTTTTAGGTTGAGCCTTTTTAGTGAAATCAACAATGTATAGATCACCTCTACGCACACCAGTAAAGACCATTTTATGATTATCTTGACGAAACACTTGGCAATCTACTTCAGTAAATAGAACATTGAAACCGAAATCAGCAAGTCTAGATACTGAAAGTAAGTTGTAACCAAGAGATTCAACAAGCATGACATTTTGTATGGAGCTATCATGTGAGATGGCCACCTTACCGAGGCCAACCACCTTACCCTTTGAGTTGTCACCGAAAGTGACAAACTTTCGAGGACCATCATTTTCAGCAAGCTCACGAAACATGTCTTTATCTCCGGTCATGTGATCGGTACATCCACTATCAAGAACCCATTCCTTTCCTCCTGACATATATCCCCGAAGATTTGCCATAAGACCAAAATGTCTCATTGCATCATCAAGATCGAAGTCACTATCATCATCCTCATCATAGTATCCATGTTCAACATCGTCATGTGGTGGATCAAATCCTAGAGAGGGTGATTCATTAGAATAAATTTGACACAGATCTTGCTTATGAATTCTTATAGCTTCGGAAATAATGTCACTAATAATACCAACATTTCCTTTGGCACGCATAAGGTTTGTAAGCTCAAATAGACGATCACCAAACATAGGATCACTAGTATTCATCTTACTCAAGGCAATAGACTTATGGAGAATTTCATCAAGATTTTTTAAAGAATAATCAGGAAATCGTTCCTCAAGAAATTTCCATATAGTGTAGGCACACTCAAAAGTAGGCAAGATTCTAATCAAGTTTCTAGGCAAGCCTCTAGTGATAAGATTAACAGTTCTAAGATTCCTAGTCATGTCAATAGCTTCATCAAGGATAGGATGCATAGGATCAACACAAGGTGCACAAGGACTAGCAATGTACTTGTTAAAATGATATTGATTGAAAATAACAAGCATCTCATTTTTCCACTCACAAAAATACTCTCCATCAAGAATAGGCACTCTATGACTAAGACTCCCCAAAGTAGACTCATCCATCTTCCTCCAATGGTGATTAAACCAAAGCAATGGAGACCAATGCTCTGATACCACTTGTAGGACCTTGAGAAGAGGTGTCTAGAGGGGGGGGGGGGGTGATTAGACACTAAGTACCAAAGTTGCAGTTTTTAAGTTTCTTTGAAGTTTGAGTGGAGTTTAGGCACAAGTTTAACATTCACAACATATAGCAAGCAAGCATGCAAAGAGTATATGAGCAGCGAAAAATAAAGCATGCAACTTGCAAGAATGTAAAGGGAAGGGATTTGAGGATTCAAACGCAATTGGAGACACGGATGTTTTTGGCGTGGTTCCGATAGGTGGTGCTATCGTACATCCACGTTGATGGAGACTTCAACCCACGAAGCGTAACTGTTGCGCGAGTCAACGGAGGGCTCCACCCACGAAGGGTCCACGAAGAAGCAACCTTGTCTATCCCACCATGGCCGTCGCCCACGAAGGACTTGCCTCACTAGCGGTAGATCTTCATGAAGTAGGTGATCTCCTTGCCCTTACAAACTCCTTGGTTCAACTCCACAATCTTGTCGGAGGCTCCCAAGTGACACCTAGCCAATCTAGGAGACACCACTCTCCAAGAAGTAACAAATGGTGTGTTGATGATGAACTCCTTGCTCTTGTGCTTCAAATGATAGTCTCCCCAACACTCAACTCTCTCTCATAGGATTTGGATCTGGTGGAAAGAGGGTTTGAGTGGAAAGCAACTTGGGGAAGGCTAGAGATCAAGATTCATATGGTAGGAATGGAATATCTTGGCCTCAACACATGAGTAGGTAGTTCTCTCTCGTAAATAGGATGTTTGGAAGTATAGGTTCACCGATGGCTCTCACCATGAATGAAGAGGAGGTGGAGGGGTATATATAGCCTCCACACAAAATCTAACCGTTACACACAATCTACCAAACTCGGTGGGACCGAATCGTTAAACTTGGTCAGACCGATTTAGCAAATAATGTGACCGTTAGGGTTTTCGGTGGGACCGAAATGCAACTCGGTAGGACCGATATGGTTAGGGTAAGGGCATAACGTAATCTTGGTGAGACCGATTACACAAACTCGGTGAGACCGATTTTGGTAATTAGCTAACCAGAGAGTTGGTCAGGCAAACTCGGTTTGACCGATTATCCAACTCGGTGGGACCGATTTTGATAATAAGTTAACCAGAGAGTTTGCATTGTAATCTCGGTAGTACCGATTGCTCAAACTCGGTGAGACCAATTTTGATAATGGACATACACAGAGAGATTACAATCCCATCTCGGTGAGCCGAGATCCCTATCGGTGAGACCGATTTGCCTAGGGTTTGTGGTAGTGGCTAAGACATCCAAACTCGGTGGCGCCGGATAGAAAGAATCAGTGGGGCCGAGTTTGACTTTAGGTTTAGTACATATGTGTGGAAGTGGGAAAGTAGTTGAGGGTATTTGGAGCATATCACCAAGCACTTGAAGCAAGAGGCTCATTAAGCAATGCCTCATCCCTTCTTGATAGTATTGGCTTTTCCTATAGACTCAATGTGATCTTGGATCTCTAAAATGTAAAATGAAGAGTCTTGAGCTTGAAGCTTGAGCCAATCCTTTGTCCTTAGCATCTTGAAGGAGTTCCCACATCCTTTAGTCCATGCCACTCCATTGTTGAACTTATCTGTCCTTAGCATCTTGAAGGAGTTCCCACATCCTTTAGTCCATGTCACTCCATTGTTGAACTTATCTGAAACATACTAGATAGAAGTGTTAGTCCAACAAGAGATATGTTGTCATTAATTACCAAAACCACCTAGGGAGCACTTGTGCTTTCACCGGTCCGGTGGGTCCCAGCAGTCAGGGGGAAATGATTTTTTTCGCAAAATACTGTTGGCCCTTCCAGTGGGTCCCCGCTGTCAGGTGGAGGAATAATTATTTTCCGCGTAATAAGGAGGCACTTCCTTGCGGCTGCCGTGGACCCAGCTGTCAGCCTCTCCATGTATAGTACTCTTCCGATGGAAGTTGGTCGTTGACCACATTGACCACGCCGCGCCGAGAGCACCACGGCGGTGGACGACGGCGAGGCCTAGGAAGGGGACGACGCGGAGCCGGGCCACGGGAGGCAGGAGCAGGCGGCACGACCGGTGCTGCTTTGGGCGGCTGGAGCAAGAAGAACAGAGGTTGAAGAAGCACTATGGTCGTTGGATGGACATCATACGGTCACTGGAGTATTGACTAAGTTGACAAAGCCTTCCGTCCCCATCAACTTAGTAGGCCCACAAGTCAGCCCAACAATATGGTGGGTCCCAGCTAGTAGGGGGTATTCATTTTTTTGGCGTAATAAGGAGGCACTTCCTTGCGTGCGAAGATATAGCTGGTGGGTCCGACCACCGCCAGGGGAATGTTTTTCAGCGAAATCTGAGGCCCTTCCTGTGGGTCCTAGCTGTCACGTGGAGGAATCATTATTTTGCGGTAATAAGGAGGCATTTCAGTTAATTCAAGAGCGCCCCTATTCTTAATGATTGCTTTGAGATTTGTAATAATTTTGGCCATGTTAGTTTTGAGCATTGTGCGCGTGATTCAATCGCGTGGCTCATGAGCTGGCTAGAAGGGCTAGGGTTGATCCTCCGGTGTGTACGGTGGGGCGGTGAGGCTGCGATGGGAGTACGGTGGGCGATGAGGCTGCAAGGCAAGACACCAAGGCGGGGGGAGGAGGAGCAGGCAGTCCACTTGGCGCTTGTTTGAGCGGCCGAGCAGGAAGAGCAGAGATTGAAGAAGACGACGGCCGCTGGATGGACATCCAACAAAGATCTGAGCCATCTGTGGAAAGCCTCAAATATGTGGAAAACAGATACAACCCATCTGCCATTATTTCAAATAGTTTACAGCCCATTTGCTAATTCTTACGGGTTTTTGGAGCCCATATTCTTTTGTTAGCATTACAGCCCATATTGTGGCCACGGTTAAAAATTATACTAAATTTTGCATATGTCGGTGCGGTCTGAACTGTTTTTAATCCCAAATTTCGAGTCACATTCAGACTGATTTTAAAAATAAATGCATATCAATATAAAATCCAATAAATTGTCCACGATAAAAATCAATGCAATTTAAAATCTCAAATGAAAAAAGATATTTGAAACTAATTGCCTGTTTGATGTGTTTTAAAATGTACATCCCATTTCTCATTACTGATAGGCCATTTTCTCGGCCAGCCGAATGAAGCTCTCCTCGTCTTGAAAGATTTGCAGCCCAACAGGTCTGATAAAGTGACTTACTTGACAAATCACAAAAGCCATTTTCAAAAAGAAAAAAACTACTGGGCTGGTCTGTGGTAAACATAAAAGAAAAGGTTGTCTAGACAGGCGAGTGTCCCGCACAGCCCAGCTTGACACCCCGCCTGCCTCAAAAACAAATTAGATAAATGCCACTCCAATTATGGCGATTCATAAAATGCCACTTCAATTTCCGAACTTTGAAAATGCCACTGCAATTTTGCAAACTTTGAAAACGCCACTCGCAGTTTGCAAACTTTGAAAAACGCCACTCAGACTTCAAAATATGCCACTAGAAATGGCATGAAATGGCATTTTCAAAGTTTGGAAATTGCAGTGGCATTTCTGAGGCATTTATCAAATTAACCCAAAACAAAATAATCGGGCGAGCTGTCGGGTCCCCGTGTCACCGCTCACAGTAATTCTCTCGCTTATTGACTACGCTGACAATGGCATGGGACCCAGATGTCGAAATCCACTAGGAGGAGCCATTTTTATTGGCTTGAAATAAGGAGGCACTTGCTTGCGTACTGCCATGACCTTGGCGGGTCCCTGATGTCATCCTCTCCACATACAATCATCTCCTGATTGTGTACGCGTCAACTTGCTAGGCCAACAAGTCAGCCTCTAAACCCGTGGAGGACAAATACAACCCATTTGAAAAAATAACAGCCCATTCCATACGCTCAAACGGAAAGTTCAACATTGAGAGCAAAGTAACAGTCCGATCCACATATAGAGTAATCGAACTTCCACGCTGACAACCATCATAGCCAAGTTAACTATCTACTCCCACTAGAAAAGTACTAACTTACTCTTAGCTAACTAGACGATGCCGGCGGTAGACGCTAAACGCCGCACCGGCGCCCCGCGCCGCCTCGGACTTGCCAGAGAGTGCGATAGAAGCGCGTTGCTTTCGCGCGATTGGCCCTTTCCATGTCGGCGTGGTCCATCAAGCTTGCTTCTGCCGGAAACCCACTTGACGAGCTGGTAGTAAAATCGGCGTCGCGAACGCTGTGCGTGCCGTCGACCTCGTGGCTATTTGTCGGCGCCGACCTCCACGTAGTCGGCCCAGTTGCGGGTGCTCTGCTCGCGACTCAGAGTGTCGGTGCGCTGCTGCTCCATGTCCTGCCGGCGCAAATTGGCGATACGCTGCTCCTCCGCCAGGCGGTCGCGCTCCAACAACTCCTGCTCCTCCGCCATGCGGTTGCGCCCAACAACTCCTCGATCGCGCATTGCCATCTAAAGACAGATAGAATGCCTCCTCCTCCGCGCCTTCCGTGAAAAACCAACACTAGTTCCGCGGTGACCGCCTTGGCGTCGCCTACCGCGGACGGGCGGGGGCATGGCGGACGTGGAGAGCGATGTCGGGCCGGTGGGGGCTTATGAGGATATGGCGAGTTGGGTCACGGTGGCACCGGAGAAGGCCGGGAAACAGTACTTATAAGGGGAAGGTAGCGCGACGGTCATCGGAATTCAATGCATAATGGCTTAGCACGCCAGCTTGCCGTGGAAAACTAGGGAAACTGAAATTATGATCTCGTGCCGCCCCGTCCCCGTCTGGTCGCACGCCGCATGGCGGTCAAACGAGTGCACTCGAATCATCTCCTCCTTGTCAATAATGATTTCACGGATTTAAAAAGCCGCAACAATTAAAGCGTATCTTTTTCGCATCGCTTAGCTGCCTTAATTACGGCCGCTGCATGCGAGCACTCGAATCGCCGCAGCAAGACGCGGCAAAGCATGCAACGAAGTCGCGCCGAGGGCACGATGCAGCCACTTAAATCGCTGGAATTAATTAGGCTTAAACTTCGCATGCCGTTAATTATTGCCATGCCTTGGTCTTGCTGCTTTGCTCACGGGACTAACAAACCCGGACGGAGGAGTACCTTGGTTGGTGAGAGGTTTGAATTAAGCCCGCAAATCGGAAAGGAGGTACTAGTACGTGCGTGATCCGCTATTTATTCGTGTAGGATCGAGTAGGTCGTTTCTTGAATTGAGCCCTGCAAACCGGAAAGGAGGTAGTACGTGCGTGATCCGCTATTTATCCATGTAGGATCGATAGTGTAGCTTGTCAGTTTCTTCAGAGGTAGGCATTTTTATCCGTGTAGGATCGATAGTGTAGCTTGTCAGTTTCTTCAGAGGTAGGCATTTTTATTCAAAAAACTGCCACTTCGCATCTTGCGTCGCAAATAAAACTGCCAGGAACGCATTTGTAGCCTAGCTAGTGATCGATCAGTAACTTGTAAACACTGAGCAAACAGAAATAAGTAACTGTAATGCATCTCAATGATTCACAGATCATATACAAATATGTAGCTCCAAAAGCAAAGATCAGCCACTTCGGATCTTGTGTCGCAACTAAAACTAACTAGTACGATTCCCATACATAAGATCAACATGTTAATGCATCTCAATGATTCACAGATCATATACAAATATGTAGCTCCAAAAGCAAAAATCTAGAAAAAACATATGTTCTTCCTACTAACATGGATGCTTCTCTTGGCCAACATTCAGTACAGACTGAAAGACAAATTTGTTTGTGAAGTCTACATTCCTCTTGCAAACGTAAGTGGTTTCACCAACAGCTGGAACCATGAGAATGAACCACACATGATGGAGGAACATCCACTGCAATATGGTTTGGTCTTCTCTCGATCACACCGCGAGACTATTTTCGGAATACAAACTTTAACTTAGGGAAAATGATGCCCATTGTATAATCTGACCAAAGCAATGAAGCACCTAGTGTTGGCCAAGAAATAGTACAAGATTACTTTTCTGCAGTCCATGAAGTGACTATCCAATCTTTGTGTCTATTTTCAAATAGCACCGCATGCAAGGACTATACTATTCTCTTGTGCAGTTCAACCAAAATTGCGGACACTTTGTTTGTTTGCCAAATAGCAATGAGCGAGACATCTCTCTCTCTCGCACAAATATCAAGCAGCTAGTAAACATATACCACACCGTGTTCGCAGTGATGGAAGAGGTGAAATCAATACAACCAAATTGAGCATCCAATCATTGAATCCCGCCCCGCACCTCCAATGTAGGTCCACCACCTAATAAATTCACATGCAAACCACTAGTATTACTATCTAATGACAAGACAAAAGAGTAGCAAGATAGTAGCAAACCATGTACCTTCGTAATGAACAGCTCATAGTGCCACCAATTGGATATAAAGGTTTGGAAAAAACATGCTCCTAATGTTGAACCAGTTGGACTTTTGTGCAGCTCCACTAAAATCGAGCATCCCTGTTTCCATAGATATTGAAAGTGTGATTACTATAAAAGTGGCACTAGTTGAAGCATAGACTCACAAATATAATCATTCCAATTTCTTAATGGGAAAAGGTAGCAAGACTGTTTCTAACCACCTTTTTGAAGGAATAAATAAAGCAACAACGGCTGATGTCAGGAAGTCATACATAGTTTTTTCTGAAAAACTGAGCCATTCCTCGACCTTTCCTCTTCTTTTAAGCAAATTTTGTGCAGTTCTACAAAATAAAATGCCATCACCGCTTTGACAATTTAGTGACACTTTGTAAAAGGAAATGACTTAACATTACATCATGATGTCGGGTATGTAGTAGACAGCATTAGAGACAAACATATGCACCTCCTCCAATAACATAATAAACATTAATTTTAACAAAGGTGTGACTAGCTTTACCGGATAATTTGAGTGAACTCTACACCTCTGCTCCTTAATATAAGACATTTTCGCAGTTCAATTTAAAGTACCCAAACGCCTAGTATTTAGAAAAACAGGTAGTAGTTTTCTTGAGCACATATCCGGGAAAGCTTGCCACACTTTATTTATGTCCATACGCTAATGCAACACCATTCAATACTACAAATATACACTAATCCAAAGGGCTAGTGCAACATAGAGTAGTTAGTTTATTACAGGTACATCACAATGGTTTTACCGAACAGATTTCAATAAACTCTAGCAATCGGAAGGTTTCTATAAGAATTAACAATACAAAATGTAAAGGTAACAAGTTTCAAAGATTGGTATACTAGTTGTGCATGAGCATTAAACCAAATACGTAAGTCTGAAGGTAACTAGCATTACTAACTAATGACACTATAAAAAATTGCAAACCATGTACCTCCAAGGTAAATATCATTTCAACTCGGGGACCTTAAAATTGCTATCCCAATCTTGATAATCGATCAAACATAAAACTTGATCGAATCTAATCAAGAGAACAACCGGAGGAGGAGGTGCCCACTTGACCTTTCCTCTTGTCTTCATAATTGTTCCATGCAGTTTAACCAAAATAAAATGGCATCGCCGCTTTGGCATTTTGGTGACACTGCATAAAAAAATTAACTTATCTCATGAAAGTGAGGTATGTAATCTATAAGCATTAACAAAGGCAAAAATCTGAAGGTAGTAACAAGTTTCATCGTTGGTATCTTGGTCAGGCAACAGCATTAGAATGCCTTAGCTGAAAAATCTTTAATACATGCACAATCAACAGCTAACCC
The DNA here is from genome assembly GCA_021605205.1 of Aegilops longissima. Taxonomy (NCBI): domain Eukaryota; kingdom Viridiplantae; phylum Streptophyta; class Magnoliopsida; order Poales; family Poaceae; genus Aegilops; species Aegilops longissima. The sequence goes on along the minus strand of CM038682.1, from coordinate 249,979,628 downwards.
TGAAATGATCGAGTGACATTAAATGGCGCTGCTTAAATTTATCGGTGGCATTAGACTGAGAACGGCATTAGTTAAATGTGGCATCACTTTAGCAGTAGCATTGCTGGACTTAACTGCTGGCGTTATACTAACAGCAAAAAAATTGGCAATAAGAGCATGGGAGGCCCATTCAGACAGTGGGCGCACCAGTACGACGTACCTCCACGGGCGCAGAGTGGTGAGGGAGGTATGGTTGCCCAGAGCAACAAATATCCAGGCAGCATATGTGGATTACGTCCCATTTTTGTTCTCTTTAGCCACCTTTTTCCTATGTGAGGACAACAAACCGATCCATTTACGTCCCATTTTTGTTTTCTATTGCGTTGTCATGCCTTTCTACCCTTCTTCAACCAAGAGACACGAGACTCGTTCCTTAGCTACTGATTTTCCCCTTTTCAACCTAGATGCGGGTTCGATGCCTACTCTCTTGGACAGTACAGTCTCGCTTCCTTTCCTTATTCAACCTAGACATCCATTAGTCTGCATGAAGTAGGGTTTCCTTTAATAGTGCAAATTATGGTTTTCGTCAAGCGTGGCAGCAGAAAGCAGAGGATAGCAAATTGGGAAGATGGTGGAGTGAAAAAGATCCATATGCAACGACGTGCGGATGGGGCAATAGAACAAGGGTATGGTTCAAAAGAGGTAGCATACCCGAGGGTCGGCGGAAGTGGCTTCGCTTGTGGTCGCCGCCCTCCGCACACACTACGACAGCGAGCTTGGGGACGGAGGCCATCCGCACGGGCGCTTAGGTCCGAGAGCACGACCTTGTCGCTGCATCGGTCGTGACTCGCCGCCGACGACGAAAAGGCCAACGCTGCACGCCCTTTTCTTCCCGGCGGATCTGTGACCACCGTGAGGAGGAGAGAGGGCCGCTTTTTTTAGATCCGGAGAGAGGGTGGTAGTGTGAGAAGCAAGTGGGAAGCCCTTGGCAAGAAAGCGTTGAAGCTCCAGCCTATATATGTTTTTTATACTACTAGTACTGGAGGTGGAGTAGTGGTAGAGTACTTTATATTTTCTCTGCGTACAGTACCAGTTAGTCGTGTTTCAAAACTGAATGGCACGCCATTAAAAAAATAAAGGTCAATAACTAATGCGGCACCTCGGGCCAACGCAGCCAGATCGCATTTTGCTCGAGAAATTACACACCATGTTTCGTTGACATGTGGTCCCGTTCCACATATCGGTGAGATGACGGTGAGTAGTAGGAGTATTTCCGAACCGACGTGTAGGCCGGGGCGCCCCTTCATGAACCGTGGCAAACTGGCAACCGTCCGCCGACTCTTCGCCTTTCCTCTCGATTTGAATCTGCTGTCGATGCTCTTCCTCTCCTCCTCCATTTTCCTTCAGCCCTTCACCCTTTCTTCTACCATTGTTCGATCGTCTTCTCCATGGAGGGAACAGGACGGAAACGACCCCGTTATTCTTGCCCCGATCTGAAAGATGACGTGGTGGAGGAACTCATTGATCGGTGCGATGTCATGGCTAGCATGGCAGGTTCGTTCAAGCCCATTCTCGACTCAACTAATAACATCATTACAAGGAACCCAAGAGTCAAGGAGCGGTTTGATCTCCCCTATCTTCTTCGCCGTGACCACGATGATCGGCGCCACACGACGGAGGCCTCACCTCGTGCAAGTTGATGTCGCTGATAATGATACATATGATGTTAAGATGCCATCGCTGAGGGCAAGGCTTGGGCAGGCGCAAATGGAGATTGGGTTGTTTACATTGGGTCCAATCATGCAGTGGGAACTTGTGAATGTGTACACTCGTGACGGGTTCCACTTCCAAAAATCTCAGCAGACGCCCGAGGTTGAGCACACCGGTATTGTACGCACGCTCAAATACAATCATGGTGACTATCTTCTACGGAAGATAGCAATTTCTTGAGTCCCCAACCGCTTGGAATTACAACAACTATGAAGTTGTTGCTATCTTCGACAAGCTTGTTGTCGCCCTCGGGTTTGACCGGATGGATATTGCTCAAAATCAGTTTCAGACACGGATGAGTACTGTGATGCAATTCAACACGAGGGCCTTGTGTTTGCTGCCACCACTCATGGCAATCGTTTTTGCATGGCATCCTCGTTGTTTCGATCGCTTGTCTTCCACCGTAATTATAATTGTTTCATCTACATGCATGCGGGTTAGCAAGTTTCCCTTTAGTGCATAGTATCTTAGATTAGTATCATAGGTGGTCTCATTTATTGCCATGCATGACACATAGTAGCATCACATTTATTATGTTACGATATCTACCTATGCTACTATAACCATCTCTCTCTTCCTTAATTGCCTGCCACATAAGCATGTTTGTGAGTCCCAAGTGCATGATACTACTTATGTTACCCCCACTATGGCCAGCCTTACTAATTAACCTTCTTCTTGTGTTTCCAAGGTCCTGTGAACATTCCACCACCTATACTTGAAGATTTTTATAACCAAGGGGGAGATGATGATGGTGATGATCACGAGCATGAGGACGAGCAGCGCCCATATACTATTTGGCGCCTGGCAACTAATTCCGATGGATCACCTCTTCTCGTGTGTATACAGCCCACTGATGATGTTACTGCTAAGGAAGCAGGTGTAGTCTCCCATGGTAGCACTCTCCGGACCTATTCCAACACCCTTTGCATGGTATTCGGGATGGATACTAGTGTGCTAGCGCCAACTCCTTCTCCCTGGTACAGAATTGATAGTCTTGGAGAAAACTCGCTCTTCCTTGGACAAAACTATCCAATGATGGTGAAAGGCGATCCAACTGATGTTGACACAATGTTACTACCATTTATGAGAAGCAACTGTGTCTATACCTCGGACATTTGGGTGGTTCCCTACCCTGGTACTGATATAGTAGGGCGCTTCAGCCTGGATGATCAGTCATGCGTTGGTCTCCAGATCGACAATGGATGGCCCGTCCCAGAGAATCACTTGTGGTTCAAAGCAAGCGTTTCCAACGCCGAGGAATGGTTGAGTTGAAGTTCATTTCATTGCTTGTTATTTGTTGTGTGGTGAAAACTTTAGTATTTATAACGTATCCTCGTTGTCGATGTGGGTTGATGACCTATTGTATGTAATAAAATGATATGCCTGTGATAAACTTACTAAATTTATGAATGGCTTTCGAGTTGCTTCTGTGAGTGAGTGGTGCGACGAGGCAAAAAAATATTTTCTGAATACATAATTGTACATGCATTGCAACAGGTTATCGGATGAGGCCAATCAACAATAGTAGTACACTATTTGTACTAGCTTCACATGCTTCGCGGCGTATGGGTGTTTTTATCAGTAGCCATATTGTACTACGTAACCAGCACCTCGAATCCTCGATACTAGTAGTACTATATAGTAAGTAGTAGGAGTAGTAGGGTGGCATGGGTCGAACAAGCATTCACGTCAGGGGAGTATGGCACACGCCACCAACGACAACTTCCATCTGACACCATATTTCTTGGAGTCCATGCTAGAGCAATCTCTTCAACCTCATCGTTTCTCTAACTCAGCCATCACGCGGCGGGCGAGGTGGGGGTTTGCCGATAGTCGGTTTCCTTAACCGCGGTCCCATTTGTAAGGCCAACTGCAACGCATGACCCCGAACGGACCTCCGTTTTGCATGAACTCCAACGATAATTTTGACTAGAAAAGCAAGACCAAAGAAAACAAGAACCACAAGAATACATTTTACTACTCCTGTAAGTTGGATTAGTGCCTTCTCGATGCATTCATTGTTGATCTGCGGAGGCTCGATCTTGCATGCTTCTTTCTTCTTCGAGTGTAAAGAAGTAGACGTTGCTTCCTCGCATCTAGTCTCATGTCTAGCCTCTGTTCTAGTACTCCCTCCGGTCCGTTTTTCTCTCCGTCTAAGCAATAACACGCATACCAAGTAGGAGTATCAACAAGTGCACTAATCTCATCTATAGCCTCTGTGCTAGCTAAAAGTGATAGAACATCTACTAAATTGCGCTCTATCAATATATGGATGTACTCTTCTTCCCAATACATAAACTTGCATCCATTCTACTCCCTCCGTTGCACAATACATGCCTTCTATTTGTCAAAAAATATATGTATCTAGACATGTTTTAGTATATAGGTACATCTATTTTTGGACAAATGGAAGTCAAGTATTTTGGAACGGAGGGAGTATACAATAAAATTTTTAAGTTAGCACAACTAGTCTAATCCGAGAGCACAACCAAGATTTGGTCGGTTCTTCCTCCTTTTGCGACACGTGGGACATCCAAAGATCCAGGTCGTGTCATGAAAGAAAATAGAGTGGTAGTTGAAGCCACGAGATGTGCATCTTGGGTTAAACCGGTAATTAGAATCTTATTACTCCGGAGTAACTCCAAAAGCGCCACCAAAGATCTTTCTCGGATTTGTTTTTCATCACCAGACGCCGAGGTGAAAGATGTGCATGTTCAAGGGTCCGCTATGCGTTTCAATCGACATGTGGGACCGCATGTGAGCAAATAGACGATGGGCTCCGTGCGTCCGCTGGCTAGCTGAGAAGAGAGATACAGGAGTGCTAAGCACGAACTGCAGGAAATTTGTTCTACGTACCTCGATATAGGCTTGATATAGTGGGGTGGCATGGGCCATAACTAGCATTCACGTCTAGCAGTACGGCACATGCCACCCACACGAGTCCCATCCGACACCAATTTTCTTGGAGTCCGTGCTACAGCCATCTCTTCTCCCTCTTGTTTTCTCAGCCATCGCGCGGTGGGCGGGATGGGGGTTTGCCGATAGTCGGTTTGCTCAACTACGGTCCCACTTGTAAGTGAAAATGCAACACTGCATGCATTCCCGCTTGAGCGGCGTGCCGGACCAACCGTGTGGGGGTGCGACGCGAACAGGGCAGGCTTTTCCTTTTGAACTCGTAACTTGTAAAATTTGGTTCTGCTCCATTGCGCGATCGATAGAGTAATGAGAAGTTTGGTTCTGGCGCCGTTCATGCATGGAGTACGTACGAAAATTACGAAGTTGATGCGAAAGGTAAGATAATTACTGTAGTATCATATACTACTACATGGATTTGACGGAAAGATAAAAATACATACGGATCCATCAACGACATCCTCACGCCCTAGTGCGGCGGGTCACCAACCGACGTGTGAGGAGCAGCGGTGTTGGCGGCGAGCTCAACGTGCTTCTGAACAGTGCCGTCCAAGGTTGCCCTGCGGTCCAAGAAGGCCAGCGTCCTATCGTCCTCCTCTTGCATGCGCATAGACGTGCGTGATTATGTCGATGGTGTCTTGCTGCGCCAGGTAGCTGCTGCAAGCGCGCGACCTCGAGTGGACATTCTCCGGCGACAATGAAAGCGATCTCGTGGGCCACCGGTCGTCAAGAGGTTGTCACCATAGTATTTATTTACGAGGGAGTAGTACATTTTTGTGACATGCATTACTAGATATTGCTAGTCAAATACTAAAATCCAGATGGACGTGGTAGTACTCCTAAATCCAGACGGTGGTGCTACTAGTACTAGTAGTAGTACTACCAATGTAGCACTCCTAGGAGTACTAGCACTCGCATCACCCGCTGGTCAAATTATTACGTCTTTGCTCCTCACAAAGAAGTGACAAGACCTGCACCGGAGATGACACTGAGTATAGGCGCCGTGTTCGCATACCATAGTCAGCCTCACCGTCTGCAAATACTATCATCATGGCTGTAGAGCTAGCCTGCTTACAACTAGCCCTGTTTGACATAATTTCCCGTGCGTAGATGCCGTGCATTGCACGAACACCAAGATTGGGGTGGACGGCTCGGCAGCGGCCATCGCGCCAGATTTTTCCACGGCCTTCTAGATGTGGAGGGGAGGAGATAAGGCTGATTGTGAGAGACAAGGAGTTGTTTGTAAATAGGGAACAAGTGTGGGCATCTTTGTGCAAAAATGGAGAAGCTTGGTTTGTATGCACCAGATCTAGATCCGACGGCTATTGGTGAAAGATGGGAGGCACAACATCATCACCAACTCAGGACCTGTTTGATTCGCTGGATTTTGAAAACGCAGGAATAGGAAACGTCAATATTACAAGTTTCAAACTGATATTACAAATGTTAGGAGTAATGCTGCACCTAGGAAGAGGGAATTACTAGGAAGTTTACGTAAGAACTTTCGTTACTTTAGGTGGACGCAGCGTTATCATACAAACTAAAATCCACCGCCCTGACAAGTCACTAATGGGCAAATAAGTTTTCGAGTCTCTGGCCACTTGATGTTTCATAAACAAATTCAGCTTCTGCGGCGACTTTGTCATTTAGGCTTAGACGCTTGCTGTGATCAGCACGCCATTCATTGTTGCGCCAGAGAACGCCAAACCTCATTACCTTGAGCACACTTGCCTCGAGAACAAAGAACCTGGCCAATTTAATCTCGATGTGATGCCTCGGTAGTCGATCAAATCAATTTCTGTAAGATGGAGATCAAGGCATTCGATGAGATTGTTATAGTGCAGCACATTTTTCACTTTCGGGTCTTTTTTTATCTGCAAAAGAAGAGAACATATTAGAGCAGCTGGCTGCATAAGATTGCCGTGTCATCAAGAGGTACCAATATCATTCGCTCATACGATAGGGTTGGCTGGCTAGTGATATTTTTTCACTCTCTCTCTCTCCTCTCTCTCTCTATCTTTCTTTCCTCTCATTTAACTAGGAGCACGTGAAGAGCTTGGGCATTTGTTGCCTTCCACTATGTGGCCGATGCCATATTTCGCAAAACTATGCCACATAATACGATCAATGTCAAATCAAAGATTTTGGCACCGCTCTCGCGATGTGAGAGAGTTGGCACCGCTGTGCACACAGACCCACATGTATAAACAAATCAATCAAACCAACTACACCAGCCTCTCACTCTCCCAAACAAGTGTTTTTATTGCCTCGGTCCTCTCTCTCTCTCCCACGCAGTGTTTTTCATTCGTGAGTTAATTTGGCACCGAGCAAAGTAGGTGATCCAGATTGGGGCACCGGTGAGCAATGGAGGGCATCGATGCCAAATGCATCACAAGTGAATTGGGCACGTGTTTTGGCCTACATAGCCCACTTTTGTACTCCTCCGTCCCAAAATTCTTGTCTTAAATTTGTCTAAATACGGATGTATCTAGTTACATTTTAGTGTTAGATACATCCGTATCTAATCAAATGTAAGACAAGAATTTTGGGACGAGGAATACTACTCGTATTTAGTATAAGATTTTGACCATAAATTTACCTAAGAAAATGCCAATGCATGTCACTAAAAATTACACCATTTGAAATTATGTTCAAATACTGAATCCAACGATATAGTTCTTAGTGACATGCATTAACATTTTGTCGATTAAATCTATGGTCAAAATTTGATACTACAAAATTGGAAGAGTAAACCAGACGGAGGTAGTACTTGCCCTTAGGGTAACCATAGAGTTACTTTGGAGTAGTCTAAGTTACTTTCCACTATGACTAGCCTAGGCTACTATAGTAGTACAGCATAAAAATGATGCAGGTGATCACGTGAGAAAAAAATACTAAAAACATTTCTTTCTGTGCAGTGCGTAGATGTAGTTTTGAACACTACACTTGTCATCGTAATTCAGGAAAATTACGAAAAAATTGAGCTACGTTGTGATTACCGTTTACTAATAGGAAAGAAATTTCACCTCGATGAGTAGCTTCTCCGTGCATGGAAAGCATGTAAGGAATCCAACAACTTGATCCAGATTGGGGCCGATAGATTTTAGTGCTAAGATCTTCACTGTGCGCATGGAGTGGGTCAAGCTTGTGGGAATCATTTTCTGGAAGACGGTCGTAAATACATCAAGACGAAATTTAAAAATGTGAATTTCAAGAAGACGGAGAAGAAGATGAGTGCTGTACCGAACGATTACGGATCCAATAAAGAGTTCAAGAATTTGGCGACGAGTACACCAACGCTGTCAATTTCAAGCGCCAATGACCCTGATTTTGTTGGACCTTCTAGATCCGATCTGAGCAATCTCTCAAGGAAAGGCGATTCTCAATGACCATAACGTGGAACAGCTGGAGTGATCTCTTCCCAATTGATGTCTTGTTGCGGGGCCAGCAAGACACATAAATCCATCGGAGATTCGCCGAGGCGATGTGGAGGCTAATGAACCCGTGGATCTGCTCAAGACGAAGGTACTCGGCGCGATACAGCTGCGGAGCAGGTGCTCCATAGCCTTTTTAGATGACAATGCCAAGAGGTCGAGTTGCTTGAGTTGAGGGAGAAGAAGGGCGCGCGACATTAACTGGGAAGATAGCAGAGCTGAAGCTGCACGGCGCAGCGTTGGCGTGGTGGCGGAGCGCGGACGGCAGCAGAGAGCGACATCATCCAGCTTCAAAGCTGAGCTCCTCGAGCTGATCTAGGGCGGGGATAAGAACCACTCGTCGAACTTGGGTTGGACCTTGCAGTTGGTACTGAACATGCGGATGTCAAGGCGTCTGGCTGGCCTAGGTGCGATTAAAGGATCTTGGATCTGCAACCATGCGTTTACAATCCCGTCGCAGAGGCAGGCGACGACGGTGAGGTTGAGAGGGCCAGCGCCAGAGGGGCGCCACCGCCCGGAGAGCAGGCGGTCCGCACGGCAGATTTGGTGGGGAGGAGGCCGATGATGACGGCAGCATGTCGTCGGGGAGGCTGCTGATGAAGTCGAGCTCGCGGATGCGGTTTTGGCTCGAGCCGCCTCCGCTTGTTGGCTGCCTTGCCGTCCATATCAACCGGCGGCGACGCCGGTGTACACATGTGCTGGTGTGTGTTGTGTGTTTGGGTGTCGAAAAGTCGTCTTACATGCATGCCGCCGCCAAGAAGGTGAATTGTCTTGAAAAGGTCCTTCACGTGCAAGAAGTTTTCCCTCTAGATTACTTATTTTCACCCACTGCCACATGGGCCAGCACACCAAGATACAGAACACGAGCTGACAACGCAGCATGTGGATTGGTTGGCCGGTAAACTAAACAATATACGGAGCTATACACTGACACAGTGAGGGTATAATCCGTCGGTATAGAGAGTTCGAGTGAGAGGGGAGGCCCGTGAGAGATAGCAGAGAGAGAGAGAGAGAGAAAGAGATACTCCCTCCGTTCGATAATGTAGTTACAACATTTTCTTTAAGTCAAACTTTTGAAACTTTGACCAAGTTTATAAAGAAATTACTTATATCTGCAATACCAAAGATAAATGATAGTATGAAGTAAGTACATGTTGTGATGAATCTAATGATCGTTCCAGATGTAAATGTTTTTCTCCACATATACCTGGTCAAACTTTTCTGAGGTTTGACTTTTCAAAACATCCATATGCTTATGGACGTGACAGAGTCCCTAACGAGAGAGAGAGAGAGAGAGAGAGAGAGAGAGAGAGAGAGAGAGAGTGTGTGTGAAAAGAGACATGGACAACACACGATGAAAGTGGAGAAAAGGCGTGCGTGTCTTATGCAAACATATCACACATGCATCTTCGACAACGGAGGCAAGGTGAGGAGATAGTGTGTGGTTGTTTGGAACCGAGAGAGGAAGACCCCTAGCACGTGGCCAAGAGGGGTCTGACAAACAAGGGAGAGAGGTCGAGAGAGACGTATGGAGAAAATGCAGACATGGGGAGGAGAGAGTGTATGTTTGTCATAGAGATCCCACAGGAGATCGTGATGGGACTACATGGGTGGGAGATCGGTGACAAGGTGTGTGCGATAGAAGATGCCCCGAGAGATATCGAGATAGGCGATGGATGGAAGGAGACAATCGTGTGTTCTGATGGCTAGTAAGAGATAATCATACTTAGGAGGGGTGCTTGCGCCTATGGCCCTGTTTGGATACTCTAACTCGCTTAGAGGTTAGAGTTAGATTCTAGCCTGAACTAACTCTAAGTAAAGAGGTGTTTGGATGGCAGGGTTAGATGGAGCGGATACGGCGAGGCACCTTCACGCCACGAGAGGAGGGAGGAGGAGGGGACGAGAAGCTTGAGGAAGTGGGGAGGATCTGCTGTGGGGAGAGCGAGAGAAAAAGTGTTTATTAGTGGTCCCGAGAAGAACTAACCCAAATAAGCACCTCTTGGATGGGTTAGTTTTTTTGGATGGGTTAGATGCATCTAACCTAAACTAACCCTCCTGTTTGGATCTTTTTGGGTTAGTTGACTCCAAACTAACCCAAACTAACTCTAACCCATGAATCCAAATAGAGCCGATGATGGAGTGAGGGATTATGGTACTTTCAATAAATCTATGTGCTATGGACAGAGGAGAGTGCCTCAGTCGAGACAGATCAAGTGTGTGTGTGAAGGATAATGAGTAAGTATGCAAAATGAGTATGTCTGTGAAAGAGAAAGTGACAACAAACGTTAAATTAGAGAGAGAGTATGTTTTTTCGTTTCTTGTTGGGGATATTACTACTGGGTATAAACCGGCCAGGACAGGCCGGGTTAACTTCGCCAGTAGTTGAGTATGTTAAAGCCCAAGTAGGCAGATGAGGGCTCAAGGCCCATAGCTGGTTCAAGGCACATGGCCGTAAAACCGCGCCGGTATGTAACTTGTATTGTAAGTTAGGAATAGTGGGGACCGAGCCGGATAAATCTATGAACCGCGTCGGGACTCAGTAAACCGGCCGGGCGCCACCCATGTATATAAGGGGCGACCAGCGGTTCAGAACAACAGATAACAACTCGAGACTTAGGTGAAGCTTGTTTGCTCCTAGTCATCAAACCCCATCAATTCCATCACAACTAGACGTAGGCTTTTACCTTCATCGAAGGGGCGAACTAGTATAAACTCTCTTGCGCCCTTGTGTCCGCTTTAACCCTTTCAAGCTAACCCAGTGGCGATGGCTCCACGACTAAGTCCTTTCATGAGGACATCTACCGTGACAAAACCAAGACAGTTAAGCGCCCACCGTGGGGCTATCGCACGATGGTTTCAAGTTCTTAGAGGGCAACTTCAAGGACTCAAGGGCTCTGTTGTGGGCGGATGACCAAGAGTTGTCGCGGCAAGCTCTACATCGACGATGCAGGGTGGGACCCGTGGCGGCTCGATTGAGTACGGTACGGGTCCCTTTGGTGGCATACACGTCTTCATCGGCAAGATCGGTGAACCGGCCCCGAGCGGACATTTGCACCGACCTCGCCGAACGGCTCAGCGTCGCGATCTGCCCAGGTTAAACCGGCCGTGAAGCGTGCCTTCGTGAGAGTCATCCACGGAGGAGAATATGAGGATGGATCGGAATCTGGTAGCGAGACCGTCGTTTATTCCGGCGACGAGTCCTCAACCGGAGAAACCGAATCGTTGTATCAGCTACAAGACGGCCAGATTGGGGGCTGTTCCGATGGCGACAGTATTCCGGACCCCTCTGATCTACCCAACTGGGTTGGAATATTCATGGCCGGTACACAGGCGGCGATCCACTCTTCGACCGCAGCAGCAATGATCTCCGGGTCAGCAGCGGTGACGGCTGCCGGGGCAGGAGGCCCTGCACACCCGCCGACTCAAGTTTTATCTGATCTGTTTGATGCGTTGGCTGTGCTTATGGCAGAGGCTAACCCGGCGGATGAGGATGCCCACAACGCGGAAGTTGCAAAGGTGAGGGAACAGATCAATCAGGCCAAGGCCGACCTAGCAGCCGAGAACGCCAGGATGGTCGCAGAGCGGGCCGCTTTGGATGCGCAGGCCTATAGGCTTATGCTGGATCAGACCACGTCGCATGAAGTCCTGAAGAGGAAGCACCGATCTCGCTTGCCTCCGGTTTTTGAAGCCAGAAATCTCTTTAACACCCCAGGAGCAGGAACTAGTAACCCACCGGTGATAAACCGGGCGGAGGCACCTAGGCCGGGCGCGCCGGTTCAGCCTCGCCTGATGGAGCCACCTCGACAGAACAATGTCGTGCCTCAGCCTGTCCCGACACATCCGGGTCATTATTCCAATCCAATGGACAATCTTGTCGCCGCCGCTTCATGGCTGGAGGCCATCCCTATTGAAGGTGATTCTCCGCAGGCGGTGGAGATGCGCCGGGTTAAGGAGTTTCTTCGGGCAGCCTTGATTCAATAGGAAGCATATTCATACAGCTGTGACCGAATTCATTCCACCCCCCGTCCAAGCCGGAGCTACAGCAGGCGTATGGATGAACCGGCCGTATCAAATAATGCACGGAACCGTGAAGCGCCCCATGGCAATAACCTGGCAGGTGGTATTGGTGATGCTCAGGAAGTGGTGGACCGGGCCCGGGCGCGCAGGGAGGCCGAGTTACAGGCACAGTACGAGGCTCATCAGCTTACGCTAGTTCGTCCAACCACCTCAGTCGAGCCAGGGGTTACTTCTAGTTCTTTGGGGGTGCCCTGTCTTGTTCCCGCTTTACGCAATGTGCGCCTGCCCAAGGATTTCAAGGGCCCCCGCAAGGTGCCAAATTACACTGCCGATTTGTCTCCAGAAACATGGGTGGAGAGCTATGAGATGGCCATGGAGATGCTTGATGTGGATGAGGCGGCGTGTGCGAAGTATTTCACCATGATGCTTGAAGGGACAGCCCGTACTTGGTTAAAAAGCTTACCGGCCAATTCTATCAGTTCATGGGCCCAGTTGCGAGCCCGGTTTATCCAGAATTTCAAGGATACATGTAAGCAGCCCATGTCACTAGTGGACTTAGCGGCTTGTGTCCAGGAGGAAGGCGAGTCAACAACCCGTTGGGTGCGGCGGGTCTCGGAAATTTTGCATTCATCGACCAGATCAGCGCGATACAGCGTTATAACCTCGGAAGGCAACTGCCGGTTTAAGCCTCTTAAGTTGAAATTGGGATGGATGAAGCGTCATTGTAGCGATATGGGGACCCTCATGGCTGCGTTAGTGAAGTATGCTGATTCTGATAGTACCAAGGATCCCGAGTCTGATGATGACAAGACAGGGAAGGGAAAGAAGAGCAGCAACTCCAAAGGGCAGCAACACAACACGGCAGGTCATGGAAACGGAGGCAAGCGTAAAGCGGATAGCAGCATGGACTTTGTGGCTAATACTAGCGCGCAGGACAAGGGCCAGCGACGAAAGGGTAAACCGTCAAATCGCGGTGGAGCTCCAAATCCTAACCCGGACCCCCTGACCTATCTGTTAAACCAGCCCTGTCCAAAGCACGGGACGAGGGAGATGCCAGCCAACCACCTTTGGAAGGATTGTTACATTATGCAGGAGTTCAAGAATTCTAATGCTTTCCGATATGATCACGGATCAGGTGGTGGCTCAGGATCCGGATTCCATGGGCCCGGTCATGGTGGAGGAAATTCGGTTCGAGCTTCAATGGTAATCGTGGTGGACATAACAATCAAAATAATCGAATAGCGTGGTGGTTACAACCAGCAGCGGCAGATCGGGTTATCGAGCAATCGAAGCGGTTGAATAGCGGGCAATATCATGTCTTCACCACTAGCTTGGATAAGCGAGACCGAAGCTTCACAAGCGGCGGTGAATTTCATTGAACGGCCGTGCCTGTTATTTACGTTGGTCCGAACAGCCAATCGTATGGAGCAGAGAGGATCACCCTCCCGGGTTGACAATCCGGGTCAGCTAAGCGTTGGTGGTGGCACCTCGGTGGGAGGTTATAAATTCACCAAGGTGCTCATGGATGGAGGAGCGGTATTAATATCCTATACTATGAGACCTTCCGCCGTATGGGGCTAACAGATAAAAATCTTAAACCGTCTAATACGGTATTCCATGGTGTGGTACACGTAAGTCAGCATATCTGTTGGCAAGATAGCTCGGAAGTGGCCTTTGGAGACGATCATGATTCGTGTCGAGACGTTGACTTTTGAGGTGGTGAAGATCCAGAGCCCATATCACGCCCTATTTGGGCGGCCGGCTTATGCCAAATTTATGGCACGGCCCTGTTATATTTATTTGCAGCTCAAGATGCAGGGTCACAAGGGAACAATAACTGTTCATGGAAGTCACAAGATTGCTTTGGAGTGTGAAGAAGGTGATGCGGCCTATGCAGAGTCGGTTTGTGCCACGGAAGAGTTGAAATACTACAAGGATAATGTTGATCCGACGGACATGACTCCATTGAAGAAGCCAACTACAGAGCATGATCCGGCCCTAAAGTTCAAATCGGCAGCTGAGACTAAGCTTGTTGACTTCGTACCCGGTGATTCGTCCAAGCAGTTCAGTATTAGTACCAACTTGGATCCGAAATAGGAAAGCGCGCTCATTGAGTTCATCCGTGAGAATCGGGACATTTTTGCATGGAAGCCTTCTGACTTGCCAGGTGTACCGAGGGAACTCGCTGAGCACACTCTTAATGTCGATCCTAAGTACAAACCGGGTGAAACATTTTCTCCGCCGGTTTAACGAAGAAAGACGCAAAGCTATTGGAGAGGAGGTGGCCAGGCTCTTAGCGGCTGGCTTTATTGTTGAAGTTTTCCATCACGAATGGTGGCGAATCCGGTCTTTGGTCCTTAAGAAAACGGCACTGGCGCATTTGTGTGGATTACAGACCTTAACAAGGCTTGTCCAAATAGATCCTTTGCCCTCCCCGCATCGATCAAATTATTGATGCTACTGCGGGTTGTGAGCGTTTGAGTTTTCTGGATGCATATTTGGGTTATAATCAGATAAAGATGGCAGTTAAGGACAAGGAGAAGACGGCATTCATAACTCCCTTTAGAGCCTTCTGCTATGTATCTATGCCCTTTGGGCTCAAGAGTGCCCAGGCAACTTATCAACAGTGTGTACAGAATTGCCTTCATAAGCAAATTGGTCGTAATGTACATGCATATGTGGATGATATTGTGGTTAAGTCAAGGGAGAAGGAGACTCTGGTTGACGATTTGAAGGAAACCTTTGATAACCTGCGGACATACAAGATGATGCTCAACCCGGCCAAGTATGTTTTTGGTGTACCGACAGGCAAGTTATTGGGTTTTCTGGTATCCAATAGGGAAATTGAGGCTAATCCGGAGAAGATCACAGCTATCACCTCCCTGGCTAAACCGACGTGTATCAATGACGTTCAACGCTTGGCAGGCCGGATTGCCGCGTTGAGCCGGTTTATCAGCTGCCTCAATGAGTAGGCGATTCCTTTGTATCAGATGCTGAAGAAAACAGATCAATTCATCTGGAGTTCGGCTGCTGATAAAGCGTCTGAGGATTTAAAGCGGCAGCTAGCCAATCCGCCTGTTCTTGCTGCTCCAATTGACAAGGAACCATTGCTACTATATGTGGCAGCTAATGCTTGTGCAGACAGTGTAGCTATTGTGGTGGAGCGCAAAGAGGCGGGCAAGGAATATCCGGTTCAGCGTCCGGTTTACTATATCAGCGAGGTACTTATTGAGTCCAAGCAAAGGTGCCCGCATTGGCAGAAACTGGTGTATGGAGTTTTCATGGCAAGCCGGAAGCTTAAACAATACTTCTAGGGACATCCCATCACAATGGTCAGCTCTGCTCCTTTGGGAGATATAATTTAGAACAGGGAGGCAACTGGCCGGATTGCCAAGTGGGCTATAGAGCTTGGGCCTCACGGATTGAAATACGTGCCTCGAACAGCGTCAAATCCCAAGCACTTGTAGATTTCATCAATGATTGGGCGGAACTACAAGCACCAAGAAAAGCCGGATCACACCTATTGGACTATTCATTTTGATGGGTCCGAGCAATTGGAGGCTCGGGGCTGGAGTCGTGTTAACTTCCCCACGAGGTGATAAGTTCTGTTACGTTCTCTGCTTAATGTTCCCTTGTAATAACAATGCAGCTGAGTACGAAGCTTTACTCCATGGTCTCCGGATGGCTAAGGAGATGAATCTCAGCCGCGTTAAGTGATTCGGTGACTCGTACCTCGTGGCCCAACAAGTATCTGGCACTTGGGATTCCAAGGATCCGCTCATGGCAGCATATCGTCGTGAGGTGGATATTGTTGCAGGTCACTTCAAAGGATATCAGGTGGATCACGTGGACAGATGGAAGAACGAAGCGGCGGACGCATTAAGCCGGCTAGGCTCTCAACATAAACCGGTCCCGCCTAATGTCTTTTTGGATGTTCTGCATAACCCGTCTGTCAAGCTCCCTGGTGAAGAGGATTTGGCTATTCCTGATCCGGAGGCTTAGTTGGTGGTGGCTCTGCATGTCATTCCGGATTGGACGGTTCCTTATCTTGCGTACATGAACCGAGGCGAGTTACCAGAGGATGAGACTCTGGCCAGGCAAATAGTCCGGCGATCCAAGTCCATGACTATTGTCAATGGCGAGTTGCATCATTGCAGTGTGTCAGGGGCATTTCAACGATGTGTGTCTCCTGAGGAAGGCTGTGACATCTTGCGTGAAATCCATGAAGGGGATTGTGGTCACCACGCCGGTTCAAAGTTTTTGGTGGCTAAAGCGTTTCGTCACGGCTTCTATTGGTTGACTGCTCATGCTGATGCGGAAGACCTGGTTAGGCGATGTGATGGTTGTTAGAAGTTCTCAAGACGCGCTCATGTGCCGGCTCAAGAATTGAGTATGATTCCAATTACCTGGCCGTTTGTGACTTGGGGGCTGGATATGGTCGGGCCTTTCAAAAGGTCCAAGGACAAGAAGACCCACCTTTTGGTGGCGGTTGACAAGTTTACAAACTGGGTGGAAGCGGAGCCCGTTAATAAGTGTGATGCAGCCACGGCGGTTCAATTCATCAAAAAGGTGATTTTCCGGTTTGGCTTTCCACACAGCATCATTACTGATAATGGTACCAACCTGTCCAAGGGTGCTATGAAGGTGTTCTATGAACATGAGCACATCCGGCTTGACGTATCTGTTGGGGAACGTAGTAATTTCAAAAAAATTCCTATGCACACGCAAGATCATGGTGATGTATAGCAACGAGAGGGGAGAGTATTGTCCACGTACCCTCGTAGACCGTAAGCGGAAGCGTTATGACAACGCGGTTGATGTAGTCGTACGTCTTCACGATCCGACCGATCCAAGTACCGAACGTACGGCACCTCCGAGTTCAGCACACGTTCAGCTCGATGATGATCCCGGACTCCGATCCAGCAAAGTGTCGGGATGAGTTCCGTCGACCTGACGGCATGGTGGCGATGATGATGCTCTACCGCGCGAGGCTTCGCCTAAACTCCGCGACGATATGACCGAGGTGGAATATGGTGGAGGGGGGCACCGCACACGGCTAAGGAACGATCCGTAGATCAACTTGTGTTGTTGTGCCTAGAGGTGCCCCCCTGCCCCCGTATATAAAGGAGCAAGGGGAGGGGCGGCCAGCCTAGGGCGCGGCGCGCCAAGGGGAGTCCTACTCCCACCGAGTAGGACTCCTCCTTCCTGTTGGAGTAGGAGAAGGGGGAAAGAGGGGGAGAGGAGGAAGGAAAGGGGGGGGCGCACCCCTTGTCCAATTCGGACCAGAGGGGGGCTGCGCGCCTCCTTCCTTTCGGCCTCTCTCCTCTATTCCCGTATGGCCCAATAAGGCCCATATACTCCCCGGCGAATTCCCGTAACTCTCCGGTACTCCGAAAAATACCCGAATCACTCGGAACCTTTCCGAACTCCGAATATAGTCGTCCAATATATCGATCTTTACGTCTCGACCATTTGAGACTCCTCGTCATGTCCCCGATCTCATCCAGGACTCGAACTCCTTCGGTACATCAAAACTCATAAACTCATAATATAACATCATCGAAACCTTAAGCGTGCGGACCCTACGGGTTCGAGAACTATGTAGACATGACCTAGAACTATTCTTGGTCAATAACCAATAAGCGGAACCTGGATGTTCATATTGGCTCCTACATATTCTACGAAGATCTTTATCGGTCAAACCACATAACAACATACGTTGTTCCCTTTGTCATCGGTATGTTACTTGCCCGAGATTTGATCGTCGGTATCCAATACCTAGTTCAATCTCACATCGGCAAGTCTCTTTACTCGTTATGTAATGCATCATTCCGTAACTAACTCATTAGCTACATTGCTTGCAAGGCTTATAGTGATGTGCATTACCGAGAGGGCCCGAGATACCTCTCCGACAATCGGGTGACAAAACCTAATCTCAAATCGCCAACCCAACATGTACCTTTGGAGACACCTGTAGTACTCCTTTATAATCACCCGATTACGTTGTGACGTTTGGTAGCACCAAAGTGTTCCTCCGGTAAACAGGAGTTGCATAATCTCATAGTTACAGGAACATGTATAAGTTATGAAGAAAGCAATAGCAACATACTAAACGATCAAGTGCTAGGCTAACGGAATGGGTCATGTCAATCACATCATTCTCCTAATGATGTGATCCCATTAATCAAATAACAACACATGTCTATGGTTAGGAAACATAACCATCTTTGATTAATGAGCTAGTCAAGTAGAGGCATACTAGTGACACTCTGTTTGTCTATGTATTCACACATGTATTATGTTTCCGGTTAATACAATTCTAGCATGAATAATAAACATTTATCATGATATAAGAAAATAAATAATAACTTTATTATTGCCTCTAGGGCATATTTCCTTCAGTCTCCCACTTGCACTAGAGTCAATAATCTAGTTCACATCATCATGTGATTCAACACTAATATTCACATCTGTATGTGATTAACACCCATAGTTCACATCATCATGTGACCAACACCCAAAGGGTTTACTAGAGTCAATAATCTAGTTCACATCGCTATGTGATTAACACCCAAAGAGTACTAAGGTGTGATCATGTTTTGTTTGTGAGAGAAGTATAGTCAGCGGTCTGCGCCACATTCGTGATCCTTATGTATTTTGCAAATTTCTATGTCAACAATGCTCTGCACGGAGCTACTCTGGCTAATTGCTCCCACTTTCAATATGTATCCAGATTGAGCCTTAGAGTAATCTAGATCAGTGTCAAAACTTGCATCGATGTAACCCTTTACGACGAACCTTTTGTCACCTCCATGATCGAGAAACATATCCTTATTCCACTAAGGATAATTTTGACCGCTGTCTAGTGATCTACTCCTAGATCACTATTGTACTCCCTTGCCAAAATCAGTGTAGGGTATACAGTAGATCTGGTACACAGCATGGCATACTTTATAGAACCTATGGCCAAGGCATAGGGAATGACTTTCATTCTCTTTCTATCTTCTGCCGTGGTCAAGTTTTGAGTCTTACTCAATTTCACACCTTTTAACACAGGCAAGAACTCTTTCTTTGACTATTCCATTTTGAACTACTTCAAAATCTTGTCAAGGTATGTACTCATTGAAAAAACTTATCAAGCGTCTTGATCTATCTCTATAGATCTTGATGCTCAATATGTAAGCAGCTTCATCGAGGTTTTTCTTTAAAAAAACTCCTTTCAAACACTCCTTTATGCTTTGCAGAATAATTCTATATTATTTCCGATCAACAATATGTTATTCACATATACTTATCAGAAATGCTGTAGTGCTCCCACTCACTTTCTTGTAAATACAGGCTTCACCGCAAGTCTGTATAAAACTATATGCTTTGATCAACTTATCAAAGCGTATATTCCAACTTCGAGATGCTTGCACCAGTCCATAGATGGATCGCTGGAGCTTGCATATTTTGTTAGCACCTTTAGGATTTACAAAACCTCCCGGTTGCATCATATACAACTCTTCTTTAATAAATCCATTAAGGAATGCAGTTTTGTTTATCCATTTGCCAGATTTCATAAAATGCGGCAATTGCTAACATGATTCGGACAAACTTAAGCATAGATACGAGTGAGAAACTCTCATCGTAGTCAACACCTTGAACTTGTCGAAAACCTTTTGCGACAATTCTAGCTTTGTAGATAGTAACACTACTATCAGCGTCCGTCTTCCTCTTGAAGATCCATTTATTTTCTATGGCTTGCCGATCATCGGGCAAGTCAACCAAAGTCCATACTTTGTTCTCATACATGGATCCCATCTCAGATTTCATGGCCTCAAGCCATTTTGCGGAATCTGGGCTCATCATCGCTTCCTCATAGTTCGTAGGTTCATCATGGTCTAGTAACATGACTTCCAAAACATGATTATCGTACCACTCTGGTGCGGATCTTACTCTGGAAGACCTACGAGGTTTGGTAGCAACTTGATCTGAAGTTTTATGATCATCATCATTAACTTCCTCACTAATTGGTGTAGGAATCACTGGAACTGGTTTCTGTGATAAACTACTTTCCAATAAGGGAGAAGGTACAATTACCTCATCAAGTTCTACTTTCCTCCCACTCACTTCTTTCGAGAGAAACTCCTTCTCTAAAAAGGATCCATTCTTGGAAACGAATGTCTTGCCTTTCGGATCTGTGATAGAAGGTGTACCCAACATTTTGGGTATCCTATGAAGACGCACTTTTCCGATTTGGGTTCAAGGTTATCATATTGAAACTTTTTCACATAAGCATCGCAACCCAAACTTTAAGAAACAACAACTTTGGTTTCTTGCTAAACCATAGTTCATACGGTGTCGTCTCAACGGATTTATATGGTGCCCTTTTTAGCGTGAATGCAGCGTCTCTAATGCATAACCCCAAAGCGATAGTGGTAAATCGGTAAGAGACATCATTGATCGCACCATATCTAATAAAGTACGGTTATGACGTTTGGACACACCATTACATTGTGGTGTTCCAGGTGGCGTGAGTAGTGAAACTATTTCACATTGTTTTAACTGAAGGCCAAACTCGTAACTCAAATATTTTTCCTCTGCGATCATATCGTAGAAACTTTTATTTTCTTGTTACGATGATTCTTCACTTCACTCTGAAATTCTTTGAACTTTTCAAATGTTTCAGACTTGTGTTTCATCAAGTAGATATACCCATATCTGCTCAAATCATCTGTGAAGATCAGAAAATAACGATACTTGCCGTGAGCTTTAACACTCATCGGATCGCATACATCAGTATGTATTATTTCCAATAAGTCATTTGCTCGCTCCATTGTTCCGAGAACGAGTCTTTAGTCATCTTGCCCATAAGGCATGGTTACATAAGCATCAAGAGATTCATAATCAAGTGATTCCAAAATCCCATCAAGATGGAGTTTCTTCATGCGCTTTACACCAATATGACCTAAGCGGCGATGCCACAAATGAGTTGCACTATCATTATTAACTTTGCATCTTTTGGCATCAATATTATGAATATGTGTATCACTACGATCGAGATCCAACAAACTATTTTTATTGGGTGTATGACCATTGAAGGTTTTATTCATGTAAGCATGAACAACAATTATTCTTTGACTTTAAATGAATAATCAGATTAAATAAACATGATCAAATCATATTTATGCTCAGCATAAGCGCCAAATAACATTTATTTAGGTTTAACACTAATCCCGAAAGTATAGGGAGTGTGCGATGATGATCATATCAATCTTGGAACTACTTCCAACACTCATCGTCACTTCCCTTCAACTAGTTTCTGTTCATTCTGCAACTCCGTTTGAGTTACTACTCTTAGCAACCGAACCAGTATCAAATACCGAGGGGTTGCTATAACACTAGTAAAATACACATCAATAATCTGTATATCAAATATACCTTTGTTCACTTTGCCATCCTTCTTATCCGCCAAATACTTGGGGTAGTTCCGCTTCCAGTGACCAGTTCCATTGCAGCAAAAGCACTTAGTCTCAGGCTTAGGTCCAGACTTGGGCTTCTTCACTCGAGCAGCAACTTGCTTGCCGTTCTTCTTGAAGTTCCCTTCTTTCCTTTGCCTTTTCCTTGAGACTAGTGGTCTTGTCAACCATCAACACTTGATGTTTTCTTGATTTCTACCTTCGCCGATTTTAGCATCGCGAAGAGCTTGGGAATTGTTTTCGTCATCCCTTGCATACTATAGTTCATCACGAAGTTCTAGTAACTTAGTGATGGTGACTAGAGAATTCTGTCAATCACTATCTTATCTGGAAGATTAACTCCCACTTGATTCAAGCGATTGAAGTACCCAGACAATCTGAGCACATGCTCACTAGTTGAGCGATTCTCCTCCATCTTTTAGCTATAGAACTTGTTGGAGACTTCATATCTCTCAACTCGGGTATTTGCTTGAAATATTAACTTCAATTCCTGGAACATCTCATATGGTCCATGACGTTCAAAACGTCTTTGAAGTCCCGATTCTAAGCCGTTAAGCATGGTGCACTAAACTATCAAGTAGTCATCATATTGAGCTAGCCAAACGTTCATAACATCTGCATCTGCTCCTGCAATAGGTCTGTCACCTAGCGATGCATTAAGGACATAATTCTTCTATGCAGCAATGAGGATAAACCTCAGATCTCGGATCCAATCCGCATCATTGCTACTAACATCTTTCAACACAATTTTCTCTAGGAACATATATAAAAACATAGGGAAGCAAAAACATAGGGAAGCAACAACGCGAGCTATTGATCTACAACATAATTTGCAAAATACTACCAGGACTAAGTTCATGATAAGTTAAAGTTCAATTAATCATATTACTTAAGAACTCCCACTTAGATAGACATCTCTCTAGTCATCTAAGTGATCACGTGATCCAAATCAACTAAACCATAACCGATCATCACGTGAGATGGAGTAGTTTTCAATGGTGAACATCACTATGTTGATCATATCTACTATATGATTCACGCTCGACCTTTCGGTCTCCGTGTTCCGAGGCCATATCTGCATATGCTAGGCTCGTCAAGTTTAACCTGAGTATTCCGCGTGTGCAACTATTTTGCACCCGTTGTATTTGAACGTAGAGCTTATCACACCCGATCATCACGTGGTGTCTCAAAGACGAAGAACTTTCATAGCGGTGCATACTCAGGGAGAACACTTCTTGATAATTTTAGTGAGAGATCATCTTAAAATGCTACCGTCAATCAAAGCAAGATAAGATGCATAAAGGATAAACATCACATGTAATCAATATAAGTGATATGATATGGCCATCATCATCTTGTGCTTGTGATCTCCATCTCCGAAGCACCGTCGTGATCACCATCGTCACCGGCGCGACACCTTGATCTCCATCGTAGCATCGTTGTCGTCTCGCCAATCTTATGCTTCTACGACTATCGCTACCGCTTAGTGATAATGTAAAGCATTACAGGGCGTTTGCATTTCATACAATAAAGCGACAACCATATGGCTCCTGCCAGTTGCCGATAACTTCGGTTACAAAACATGATCATCTCATACAATAAAATATAGCATCACGTCTTGACCATATCACATCACAACATGCCCTGCAAAAACAAGTTAGACGTCCTCTACTTTGTTGTTGCAAATTTTACGTGGCTGCTACGGGCTGAGCAAGAACCGTTCTTACCTCGCATTAAAACCACAACGATAGTTCGTCAAGTTAGTGCTGTTTTAACCTTCGCAGGACCGGTGTAGCCACACTCGATTCAACTAAAGTGAGAGAGACAGACACCGCCAGGTCACCTTTAAGCAACGAGTGCTCGCAGCGATGAAACCAGTCTCGCGTAAGCGTACGCGTAATGTCGGTCCGGGCTGCTTCATCTCACAATACCGCCGAACCAAAGATGACATGCTGGTAAGCAAGTATGACTTGTATCGCCCACAACTCACTTGTGTTCTACTCGTGCATATAACATCAACGCATAAAACCTAGGCTCGGATGCCACTGTTGGGGAACGTAGTAATTTCAAAAAAATTCCTGCACACGCAAGATCATGGTGATGAAGGAAATATGCCCTAGAGGCAATAATAAAGTTATTATTTATTTCCTTATATCATGATAAATGTTTATTATTCATGCTAGAATTGTATTAACCGGAAACATAATACATGTGTGAATACATAGACAAACAGAGTGTCACTGGTATGCCTCTACTAGACTAGCTTGTTAATCAAAGATGGTTAAGTTTCCTAACCATAGACAAAGGAGTTGTCATTTGATTAACAAGGTCACATCATTAGTTGAATGATCTGATTGACATGACCCATTCCATTAGCTTAGCACCCGATCGTTTAGTATGTTGCTATTGCTTTTATCCATGACTTATACATGTTCCTATAACTATGAGATTATGCAACTCCGTTTACGGAGGAACACTTTGGTACTACCAAACGTCACAACGTGGCTCGGGTGATTATAAAGGAGTACTACAGGTGTCTCCAAAGGCAGATGTTGGGTTGGCGTATTTGAGATTAGGATTTGTCACTCCGATTGTCGGAGAGGTATCTCTGGCCCTCTCGGTAATGCACATCACTAAGCCTTGCAAGCATTACAACTAATGAGTTAGCTGTGAGATGATGTATTACGGAACGAGTAAAGAGACTTGCCAATGAACGAGATTGAACTAGGTATTGGATACCGACGATCGAATCTCGGGCAAGTAACATACCGATGACAAAGGGAACAACGTATGTTGTTATGCGGTCCGACCGATAAAGATCTTCGTAGAATATGTAGGAGCCAATATGGGCATCCAGGTCCCGCTATTGGTTATTGACCGAGACGTGTCTCGCCATGTCTACATTGTTCTCGAACCGTAGGGTCCGCACGCTTAAGGTTTCGATGGCGGTTATATTATGAGTTTATGTATTTTGATGTACCCAAGGAGTTCGAGTCCCGGATGTGATCACGGACATGACGAGGAGTCTCAAATGTTCGAGACATAAAGATTGATATATTGACGGCTATATTCGGACACCGAAAGGTTCGGAAGTTTCGGAGAAAACCGGAGTGGGAGGGGTTACGGAACCCCGGGGAAGTAATGGGCCTTATTGGGCCAAGAGGGAGAGAGAGGGCTGCACCAGGAGGTGGCGCCCCCCCATGAGGAGTCCGACTGGACAGGAGGGGGCGCGGCCCCTTTCCTCTCCTCTCCCTCTCTTCCTTCCCCTTCCTTCTTCCTAGTAGGACTAGGAAAGGGAGTCCTACTCCCACTAGGAGGAGGACTCCCCCCCCCAGCGCCTCCTAGGGCCAGCCGGCCCTCCACCTTGCTCCTTTATATACGGGGGCAGGGGGGGCACCCTAGAACACACAAGTTGATCCTTGAGATCGTTCCTTAGCCGTGTGCGGTGCCCCCCTCCACCATATTCCACCTCGGTTAAATTGTAGCAGTGCTTAGGCGAAGCCCTGCGTCGGTAAAACATCAAGATCGTCACCACGCCGTCGTCTTGTGAACTCTCTCCCCGGAGCTTTTCTGGATCGGAGTCCGAGGAGCGTCACCGAGCTGAGCGTGTGCCAAGAACTTCGGAGGTGCCGAGTAACGGTGCTAGGATCGGTTGGATCGCGAGGAGAACGTCGACTACTTCCTCTACGTTGTGATCGCTTCCGCTTGGTCTCACGAGGGTGCGTGAGACAACACTCTCCCCTCTCGTTGCTATGCATCACCATGATCTTGCGTGTGCGTAGGAAAATTTTTGAAATTACTCGTTACCCAACAAAGGCATCCGAGCCTAGGTTTTTATGGTTTGATGTTTTGCACGAGTAGAACACAAGTGAGTTGTGGGCGATACAAGTCATACCGCCTACCAAAGATGTCATACTTTGGTTCAGCGGTATTGTGAGATGAAGCGGCCGGACCGACATTACGCGTGCGCTTACGCGAGACTGGTTTCACCGTTCACGAGCACTCGTGCTTAAAGGTGGCTGGCGGGTGTCTGTCTCTCTCACTTTAGTTGAACTGAGTGTGGCTACGCCCGGTCCTTGAGAAGGTTAAACGGAGTCTATTTGACGAAGTATCGTGGTGGTTTTGATCGTGGGTGAGATTGGTTCTTGCTTAAGCCCGTAGCAGCCACGTAAAATTTGCAACAACAAAGTAGAGGACGTCTAACTTGTTTTTGCAGGGCATGTTGTGATGTGATATGGTCAAGACATGATGCTATATTTTATTGTATGAGATGATCATGTTTTGTAACGAAGTTATCGACAATCGCTGGAGCCATATGGTTGTCGCTTTATTGTATGAAATGCAACGCATACATAATTGCTTTACTTTATCACTAAGCGGTAGCGATAGTCGTAGAAGCAATAGATGGCGTAAACGACAACGATGCTACGATGGAGATCAAGGTGTCGCGCCGGTGGCGATGGTGATCACGACGGTGCTTGGAGATGGAGATCACAAGCACAAGATGATGATGGCCATATCATATCACTTATATTGATTGCATGTGATGTTTATCTTTTATGCATCTTATTTTGCTTTGATTGACGGTAGCATTTTAAGATGATCTCTCACTAAAATTATCAAGTAGTGTTCTCCACGAGTATGCACCGTTGCCAAAGTTCGTCGTGCCCGGACACCACGTGATGATCGGGTGTGATAAGCTCTCGTCCATCTACAACGGTGCAAGCCAGTTTTGCACACGCGAATACTCAGGTTAAACTTGACGAGCCTAGCATATGCAGATATGGCCTCGGAACACGGAGACCGAAAGGTCGGCGTGAATCATATAGTAGATATGATCAACATAGTGATGTTCACCATTGAAAACTACTCCATCTCACGTGATGATCGGTTATGGTTTAGTTGATTTGGATCACGTAATCACTTAGATGACTAGAGAGATGTCTCTAAGTGGGAGTTCTTAAGTAATATGATTAATTGAACTTTAATTTATCATGAACTTAGTCCCGTAGTATTTTGCAAATTATGTTGTAGATCAATAGCTCGCGTTGTTGCTTCCCTATGTTTTCATATGTGTTCCTAGAGAAATTGTATTGAAAATGTTAGTAGCAATATTGCGGATTGGATCCGTGATCTGAGGTTTATCCTCATTGCTGCACTGAGAAAAATTATGTCCTTAATGCACCGCTAGGTGACAAACCTATTGCAGGAGCGGATCGCGGCGTTATGAGCGTTTGGCTAGCTCAATATGATGACTACTTGATAGTTTAGTGCACCATGCTTAAAGGCTTAGAATCGGGACTTCAAAGGCGTTTTGAGCGTCATGGACCATATGAGATGTTCCAGAGTTGAAGTTAATATTTCAAGCAAATACCGAGTTGAGAGATATGAAGTCTCGCAACAAGTTCTATAGCTAAAAGATGGAGGAGAATCGCTCAAATAGTGAGCATGTGCTCAGATTATGCAGGTGCTTCAATCGCTTGAATCAAGTGGGAGTTAATCTTCTAGATAAGATAGTGATTGACAGAATTCTCTAGTCACCATCACTAAGTTACTAGAACTTCGTGATGAACTATAATATGCAAGGGATGACGAAAACGATTCCCGAGCTCTTCGTGATGTTGAAATAGACGAAGATAGAAATCAAGAAAGAGCATCAAGTGTTGATGATTGACAAGACCACTAGTCTCAAGGAAAAGGGCAAAGGAAGAAGGGGAACTTCAAGAAGAAAGCGGCAAGCAAGTTGCTGCTCGAGTGAAGAAGCCCAAGTCTGGACCTAAGCACGAGACTAAGTGCTTTTGCTGCAATGGAACTGGTCATCGAAGCGGAACTACCCCAAGTATTTGGCGGATAAGAAGGATGGCAAAGTGAACAAAGATATATTTGATATACAGATTATTGATGTGTATTTTACTAGTGTTCATAGCAACCCCTCGATATTTGATACTGGTTCGGTTGCTAAGAGTAGTAACTCGAAGCAGGAGTTGCGTAATGAACGAAACTAGTTGAAGGGAAGTGACGATGAGTGTTGGAAGTAGTTCCAAGATTGATATGATCATCATCGCACACTCCCTATACTTTCGGGATTAGTGTTAAACCTAAATAAATGTTATTTGGTGTTTGCGTTGAGCATGAATATGATTTGATCATGTTTATTGCAAAATGGTTATTCATTTAAAGTCAAAGAATAATTGTTGTTACTGTTTAAATGAATAAAACCTTCGATGGTCATACACCCAATGAAAATAGTTTATTGGATCTCGATCGTAGTGATACGATATTCATAATATTGATGCCAAAAGATGCAAAGTTAATAATGATAGTGCAACTTATTTGTGGCACTGCCGTTTAGGTCATATCGGTATAAAGCGCATGAAGAAACTCCATAAGGATGGATTTTGGAATCACTTGGTTATGAATCATTTGATGCTTGCGAACCGTGCCTTTTGGGCAAGATGACTAAAACTCCGTTCTCGGAACAATGGAACAAGCTCTTGACTTGTTGGAAATAACACATATATACCGATGTATGCGATCCAATGAGTGTTGATGCTCGTGGCAAGTATCGTTATTTTCGACCTTCACAAGATGATTTGAGTAGATATGGGTATATCTACTTGATGAAACATAAGTCTGAAATAGTTGAAAGGTTCAAAGAATTTCAGAGTGAAGTGGAAAATCATCGCAACAAGAAAAAAAAGTTTCTGCGATCGATCGTGGAGATGAATATTTGAGTTCTGAGTTTGGTCTTCAATGAAAACAACGTGGAATAGTTTCACAGCTCACGCCACGGAACACCACAACGTTATGGTGTGTCCGAACGTCAGAACCGTACTTTATTTTGATATGGTGCGATCTATGATGTATCTTACCGATTTACCACTATCGTTTTGGGGTTATGCATTAGAGACAGCTGCATACGTTTAATAGGGCACCATCTAAATCCGTTGAGATGACACCGTATGAACTATGGTTTAGCGATAAACCTAAGTATCGTTTCTTAAAGTTTGGAGTTGTGATGCTTATGTGAAAAGTTTTCACCGATAAGCTCGAACCCAAATCGGAGAAGTGCGTCTTCATAGAATACCCAAAAGAAACTGTTGGGTACACCTTCTATCACAGATCTAAAGGCAAAACATTCGTTGCTAAAATGGATCCTTTCTAGAGAAGGAGTTTCTCTCGAAAGAAGTGAGTGGGAGGAAAGTAGAAACTTGATGAGGTAATTGTACCTTCTCCCTTATTGGAAAGTAGTTCATCACGTAAATCAGTTCGATGATTCCTACACCAATGAGTAAGGAAGTTAATGATGATGATCATGAAACTTGAGATCAAGTTGCTACCAAACCTCGTGGGTCTTCGAGTAAGATCCGCACCAGAGTGGTACGGTAATCATGTTCGGAAGTCATGTTACTAGACCATGATGAACCTACGAACTATGAGGAAGCGATGATGAGCCCAGATTCATGAAATGGCTTGAGGCCATGAAATCTGAGATAGGATCCATGTATGAGAACAAAGTATGGACTTTGATTGACTTGCTCGATGATCAGCAAGCCATGTTAAATAAATGGATCTTCAAGAGGAAGACGGACACCGATAGTAGTGTTACTATCTACAAAGCTCGACTTGTCGCAAAGGGTTTCGACAAGTTCAAGGGATTGACTACGATGAGACCTTCTCACCCGTGGCGATGCTTAAGTCTGTCCGAATCATGTTAGCAATTGCGCATTTTATGATTATGAAATTTGGCAAATGGATGTAAAGACTGCATTCTGAATGGATTTACGGAAGAAGAGTTGTATATGATGCAACGAGAAGGTTTTATCGATCCAAAGGAGCTAACAAAATGTGCAAGCTTCAAAGAATCCATCTATGGACTGGTGCAAGCATCTCGGAGTTGGAATAAGCGCTTTGATAGTGTGATCAAAGCATATGGTTTTATCTGACTTTTGGAGAAGCCTCAGTATTTACAAGAAAGTGAGTGGGAGCACTACAACATTTCGATAAGTATATGTGAATGACATATTGTTGATCGGAAATGATGTAGAATTATTCTGCAAAGCATAAAGGAGTATTTGAAAGGAGTTTTTCAAAGAAGGACCTCGGTGAAGCTGCTTACATATTGAGCATCAAGATCTATAGAGATAGATCAAGGCGGCTTGATAAGTTTTTCAATGAATACATACCTTGACAAGATTTTGAAGTAGTTCAAAATGGAGCAGTCAAAGAAAGAGTTCTTGCACGTGTTACAAGGTGCGAGATTGAGTAAGACTCAAAACCCGACCACGGCGGAAGATAGAAAAGAATGAAAGTCATTCCCTATGCATCAGCCATAGGTTCTATAAAGTATGTCATCTTGTGTACCAGATCTATTGCATACCCTACCACTAAGCTTGGCAAGGAGTGCAATAGTGATCTAGGAGTAGATCAATGGACATCGGTCAAAATTATCCTTAGTAGAATAAGGATATGTTTCTCGATTATGGAAGTGAAAAAGGTTAAATAAGTAAAGGGTTACGTCGATGCAAGTTTTAACACTAATCTAGATGACTCGAGTCTCAATCTGGATACATATTGAAAGTGGGAGCAATTAGCTAGAGTAGCTCCGTGCGAGCATTGTAGACATAGAAATTTGCAAAATACTTACGGCTCTGAATGTGATGAGACCCGTTGACTAAAATTATCTCACAAGCAAAACATGATCACACCTTAGTACTCTTTGGGTGTTAATCACATAGCGATGTGAACTAGATTATGACTCTAGTAAACCCTTTGGGCGTTGGTCACATGTCGATGTGAATTATGGGTGTTAACCACATATAGATGTGAACTATTGATGTTAAATCACATGGCGATGTGAACTAGATTATTGACTCTAGTGCAAGTGGGAGGCTGAAGGAAATATGCCCTAGAGGCAATAATAAAGTTATTATTTATTTCCTTATATCATGATAAATGTTTATTATTCATGCTAGAATTGTATTAACCGGAAACATAATACATGTGTGAATACATAGACAAGCAGTGTCACTGGTATGCCTCTACTAGACTAGCTTGTTAATCAAAGATGGTTAAGTTTCCTAACCATAGACAAAGGAGTTGTCATTTGATTAACAAGGTCACATCATTAGTTGAATGATCGATTGACATGACCCATTCCATTAGCTTAGCACCCGATCGTTTAGTATGTTGCTATTGCTTTTATCCATGACTTATACATGTTCCTATAACTATGAGATTATGCAACTCCGTTTACGGAGGAACACTTTGGGTACTACCAAGCGTCTGGCGTGTTCGGGTGATTATAAAGGATTACTACAGGTGTCTCCAAAGGCGGATGTTGGGTTGGCGTATTTGAGATTAGGATTTGTCACTCCGATTGTCGGAGAGGTATCTCTGGCCCTCTCGGTAATGCACATCACTAAGCCTTGCAAGCATTACAACTAATGAGTTAGCTGTGAGATGATGTATTACGGAGCGAGTAAAGAGACTTGCGATAATGAGATTGAACTAGGTATTGGATACCGGCGATCGAATCTCGGGCAAGTAACATACCGATGACAAAGGAACAACGTATGTTGTTATGCGGTCTGACCGATAAAGATCTTCGTAGAATATGTAGGAGCCAATATGGGCATCCAGGTCCCGCTATTGGTTATTGACGGAGGCGTGTCTCGGCCATGTCTACATTGTTCTCGAACCGTAGGGTCCATGCACGCTTAAGGTTTCGATGGCGGTTATATTATGAGTTTATGTATTTTGATGTACCGAAGGAGTTGGAGTCCGGATGTGATCACGGACATGACGAGGAGTCTCGAAATGTTCGAGACATAAAGATTGATATATTGGGCGGCTATATTCGGACAGGAAAGGTTCGGAAGTTTCGGAGAAAACGGAGTGCGGAGGGTTACGGAACCCCTGGGAAGTAATGGGCCTTATTGGGCCAAGAGCGGAGAGAGAGGGCTGCACCAGAGGTGGCGCCCCCATGAGGAGTCCGAATTGGACAAGAGGGCGCGGCCCCTTCCTCTCCCTCCCTCTCTTTCCTTCCCCTTCCTTCTTCCTAGTAGGACTAGGAAGGGAGTCCTACTCCCACTAGGAGGAGGACTCCCCCTCCTGGCGCGCCTCCTAGGGCGGCCGGCCCTCCCCTTGCTCCTTTATATCACGGGCAGGGGGCACCCTAGAACACACAAGTTGATCCTTGAGATCGTTCCTTAGCCGTGTCGGTGCCCCCTCCACCATATTCCACCTCGGTTAAATTGTAGCGGTGCTTGGCGAAGCCTGCGTCGATAAAACATCAAGATCGTCACCACGCGTCGTCTTGTGGAACTCTCTCCCGGAGCTTTCTGGATCGAGTCCGAGGCGTCACCGAGCTGAGCGTGTGCCAAGAACTTCGAAGGTGCGAATAACGGTGCTAGGATCGGTTGGATCGCGAGGAGAACGTCGACTACTTCCTCTACGTTGTGATCGCTTCGCTTCGGTCTCAGGTGCGTAGACAACCTCTCCCCTCTCGTTGCTATGCATCACCATGATCTTGCGTGTGCGTGGGAATTTTTGAAATTACTCGTTACCCAACAGGTGATGTATAGCAACGAGAGGAGAGTATTGTCCACGCACTCGTGAGACCATAAGCGAAGCGTTATAAACGCTGTTGATGTAGTCGACGTCTTCATGATCCGACCGATCCAAGTACCGAACGTCGGCACCTCCGAGTTCAGCACACGCTCAGCTCGATGACGATCCCCGACTCGATCCAGCAAAGTGTCGGGATGAGTTCCACAAGACGACGGCGTGGTGACGATGATGATGCTCTATCGACGGGGCTTCGCTAAACTCCGCGACGATATGACCGAGGTGGAATATGGTGGAGGGGGCACCGCACACGGCTAAGGAACGATCCAGATCAACTTGTGTTGTTGTGTTTAGATGTGCCCCCTGCCCCATATATAAAGGAGCAAGGGGGGAGGGGGCGGCCGACCTAGGAGGGGCGCGCCAAGGGGAGTCCTACTCCCACCGGGAGTAGGACTCCCTCCTTCCTTGTTGGAGTAGGAGAAGGGAAGAGGGGAGAGGAGGAAGGAAAGGGGCGCACCCTTGTCCAATTCGCACCAGAGGGGGCTGCGCGCCTCCGTCCTTCGGCCTCTCTCCTCTATTCCCGTATGGCCCAATAAGGCCCATATACTCCCGGTGAATTCCGTAACTCTCCGGTACTCTGAAAAATACCGAATCACTGGAACCTTTCCGAACTCGAATATAGTCGTCCAATATATCGATCTTTACGTCTCGACCATTTCGAGACTCCTCGTCATGTCCCCGATCTCATCCGGACTCCGAACTCCTTCGGTACATCAAAACTCATAAACTCATAATATAACCATCATCGAAACCTTAAGCGTGCATGGACCCTACGGGTTCGAGAACTATGTAGACATGACCTAGAACTATTCTTGGTCAATAACCAATAGCGAAACCAGGATGCTCATATTGGCTCCTACATATTCTACGAAGATCTTTATCGATCAAACCGCATAACAACATACGTTGTCCCTTTGTCATCGGTATGTTACTTGCCCGAGATTTGATCGCTCGGTATCCAATACCTAGTTCAATCTCGCATCGCAAGTCTCTTTACTCGTTATGTAATGCATCATTCGTAACTAACTCATTAGCTACATTGCTTGCAAGGCTTATAGTGATGTGCATTACCGAGAAGGCCCAGAGATACCTCTCCGACAATCGGAGTGACAAAACCTAATCTCAAATACGCCAACCCAACATGTACCTTTGGAGACACCTGTAGTACTCCTTTATAATCACCCAGATTCGTTGCTAGACGTTTGGTAGCACCAAAGTGTTCCTCCGTAAACGGAGTTGCATAATCTCATAGTTACAGTGAACATGTATAAGTTATGAAGAAAGCAATAGCAACATACTAAACGATCAAGTGCTAGGCTAACGGAATGGGTCATGTCAATCACATCATTCTCCTAATGATGTGATCCCATTAATCAAATAACAACACATGTCTATGGTTAGGAAACATAACCATCTTTGATTAATGAGCTAGTCAAGTAGAGGCATACTAGTGAAACTCTGTTTGTCTATGTATTCACACATGTATTATGTTTCCGGTTAATACAATTCTAGCATGAATAATAAACATTTATCATGATATAAGAAAATAAATAATAACTTTATTATTGCCTCTAGGGCATATTTCCTTCAGTTTCATCAATGGCTCACCCACAGTCCAATGGCCAAGCAGAGAGAGCTAACCAAGAGATCTTACGAGGCATCAAACCCCGGCTTGTGGTTCCTTTGCAGCGAACGCCGGGTTGTTGGGTTGAGGAGTTACCATCTGTATTATGGAGCATCAATACTACACCCAACAGATCGACATGATACACACCGTTCTTCATGGTTTACGGAGCGGAGGCGGTTCTCCCCAGTGACATCCGTCATGATTCACCTCGTGTAACAACTTATGTTGAAGCGGACAACGAAGTAGCACGGCAAGATGCTTTGGACCTGTTGGACGAGGAGCGTGACATCACAGCTGCCCGTCCGGCGATTTACCAGCATGATCTTCGTCGCTATCACAGTCGCCGAGTTAGAACCAGAACCTTTCAAGAAGGAGATTTGGTGCTTCGGCTCATCCAAGACCAGACTGATATGCACAAGCTATCCCCACCTTGGGAGGGACCTTTCGTGGTCAGCAAGAATCTGCTGTGGGTCATACTATCGATCGATATTCGAGAGCATAAAGACTCACGTACATCGAGGAGGAGACCAACAGGCCGTGGAACATAGCTCATCTTGACCTTACTATACTTGAGCCATAGGCTCTACTTATGTACATATTATGACAGTGTATATATTATGATCAATACAATAAACCGGAGCTTTAGCTAAAGCGGGGTCTCTGTTATTTTTACATCATGCGTGGTTACACGGAGTTTTTGTCTTAAAGCGGCCTCCGGTTTACCCCTTGAGTTAGATTTTTTTTTTAAAAGCTTTATATCATATCACTTGGGGGCTTGGTCGTGTCCGAACCAATGCAACACCTTTTGATAGGCGAAAGCCACAGAATCACTTGGGGACATGGTCACGTCTGAACCGATCCGCGCTCTTGATCGGCCTAAGGCCACAGAATCACTTGGGGGCTTTGTTCGAACCCGAACCATCGCTACACCTCTTGATCGGCATAATGCCACTGCATCACTTGGGGACCTGGCTGACTTGAACCATAGCTACGCCTATTGGGGGCTTGGTCGTGTCCGACCATGGTAATGCCACTTGATCGGCTCAACAGCCTCTTTTTGCAAATGATTTTATCTCTGTCTTTACTTGAATTTTGTCTCTCTTTCGATGCATATTTCTTTTGTTGTGTTTTTAAACCGACAATTATTAAACCGGTTCGGCTGTCAGTTGACGGAGCATGGTCCACTCTTAATCCGGAGACTCTTTGCCCGGTTTGATTTTTTGTTAACATCCTATTATGGAGTAACACCGATGTTCATCGTAACCCGGAACGGTTTACCTGGTAACCGACCTTATATACACAGGAGCTGTTTTCTCCTCCAGCAGAGTGGGTTTCTTAAAACTCCGTTTCAAGATTGGCACCGCCAACTTCATGCCCTACGATGGCAGGTATCATATATTTCCATATTTGATCATATGTTTAAATCTAAGATATTATCTTTGATTTCATATACATAGATATTATGACCCATCTGGTTATACAACCACGGCGGCGTTTTAAGCTTTTTGGCTGCAGACAACAATTTAAGATTGATGATTCAACGGAAGCATAAGTTGTAGTAAGTATGCACGAAGGCATTGTTGGGGAACGTAGCAGAAATTCAAAATTTTCCTACGAGTCACCAAGATCTATTCATGGAGAGACTAGCAACAGAGAGAGGGGAGTGCATCTACATACCCTTGTAGATCGCTAAGAGGAAGCGTTCAAGAGAACGGGGTTGAAGGAGTCGTACTCGTCGTGATCCAAATCACCAGAGATCCTAGTGCCGAACGGACGGCACCTCCGCGTTCAACACACATACAGCCCGGTGACGTCTCCCAAGCCTTGATCCAGCAAGGAGAGAGGAGAGGTTGGGAAGACTCCGTCCAGCAGCAAAGACGACGGCGTGGTGGTGGTGGAGGAGCGTGGCACTCCAGCAGGCTTCCGCCAAGCACCGCGAGAGATGAGGAGAAAGAGAGGTAGGGCTGCGCCAGGGAGAGGTGGAAACTCTTGTGTTTGCAGCCCCAAATACCTCAAGTATATATAGGGGAGAGGGAGGGGGTGCGGCAGCCCCTAGAACCCATCTAGGGTGGCGGCCAAGGGGGGAGGGGGGAAACTTGCCCCCCAAGTAAGGTGGAGGCGCCACCTCCCCAAACCCTAGGCGCCTTGGGCCCTGGTGGGGGGCGCACCAGCCCACCTGGGGCTAGTCCCCTCCCACACTTGGCCCATGCAGCCCTCTGGGGCCGGTGGCCCCACTTGGTGGACCCCGGGACCCTCCCGGTGGTCCCGGTACGTTACCGATAGCACCCGAAACTTTTCCAGTGACCAAAACAGGACTTCCCATATATAAATCTTTACCTCCGGACCATTCCGGAACTCCTCATGACATCCGGGATCTCATTCAGGACTCCAAACAACATTCGGTAACCACGTACATCTATTCCCTATAACCCTAGCGTCATCGAACCTTAAGTGTGTAGACCCTACGGGTTCGGGAACCATGCAGACATGACTGAGACGTTCTCCGGTCAATAACCAACAGCGGGATCTGGATACCCATGTTGGCTCCCACATGTTCCACGATTATCTCATCGGATGAACCACGATGTCGAGGATTCAATCAATCCCGTATACAATTCCCTTTGTCTACCGGTACAGTACTTGCCCGAGATTCGATCGTCGGTATCCCGATACCTTGTTCAATCTCGTTACTGGCAAGTCTCTTTACTCGTTCTGTAACACATCATCCCATGATCAACCCCTTGGTCACATTGTGCACATTATGATGATGTCCTATCTAGTGGGCCCAGAGATACCTCTCCGTCACACGGAATGACAAATCCCAGTCTTGATTCGTGCCAACCCAACAGACGCTTTTGGAGATACCCGTAGTGCACCTTTATAGCCACCCAGTTACGTTGTAACGTTTGGTACACCCAAAGCATTCCTACGGTATCCGGGAGTTGCACAATCTCATGGTCTAAGGAAATGATACTTGACACTAGAAAAGCTTTAGCATACTAACTACGATCTTTGTGCTAGGCTTAGGATTGGGTCTTGTCCATCACATCATTCTCCTAATGACGTGATCCGTTATCAACGACATCCAATGTCCATGCTCGTGAAACCGTAACCATCTATTGATCAACGAGCTAGTCAACTAGAGGCTTACTAGGGACATGGTGTTGTCTATGTACCCACACATGTATCCGAGTTTCCTATCAATACAATTATAGCATGGATAATAAAAATTATCATGAACAAGGAAATATAATAATAATAACTAATTTATTATTGCCTCTAGGGCATATTTCCAACAGTCTCCCACTTGCACTAGAGTCAATAATCTAGTTCACATCGCCATGTGATTAACACTCACAGTCACATCGCCATGTGACCAACATCCAAAGAGTTTACTAGTGTCACTAAACTAGTTCACATCATCATGTGATTAAGACTCAATGAGTTACGGGGTTTGATCATGTTTTGCTTGTGAGAGAGGTTTTAGTCAGCGGTCTGCGACATTCAGATCCGTATGCACTTCATAAATCTCTAGGTCATATTGTAAATGCTGCTTCCACGCTCCACTTGAAGCTATTCCAAATGGTTGCTCCACTATCGTATCCGGTTTGCTACTCGAGTCATTCGGTAGGTGTTAAAGCTTGCATCGACTTAACCCTTTACGCCGAACTCCTTATCACCTCCATAATCGAGAAACATGTCCTAATTTACTCCAAGGACAATTTTGACCACTGTCCAATGATCCATTCTGGATCATTCTTGTACCCCTATACCGACTCATGGCAAGGCACACTTCCGTGCGGTACACAACATAGCATACTATAGAGCCTACGTCGAAGCATAGGGGCGACCTTCGTCCTTTCTCTCTCTTCTGTCAGTGGTGAGTTCTAACTCTTAACTTCATACCTTACAACTCAGGCAAGAACTCCTTCTTTGATGATCCATCTTGAACACCTTCAAGATCATGTCAAGGTATGTGCTCATTTGAAAGTACCATTTAGCGTTTTGATCTATCCTCATAGATCTTGATGCTCAATGTTCAAGCAGCTTAATCCAGGTTTTCTATTGAAAACACTTTTCAAATGACCCTATATGCTTTCGAGAATTTCTACATCATTTCTGATCAACAATATGTCAACAACA
This sequence comes from Aegilops longissima, assembly GCA_021605205.1. Lineage (NCBI taxonomy): Eukaryota > Viridiplantae > Streptophyta > Magnoliopsida > Poales > Poaceae > Aegilops > Aegilops longissima. Next base: position 249,941,655 of record CM038682.1, on the reverse strand, counting down.
TATACTCATCAGAAATTCTATAGTGCTCCCACTCACTTCTTTGGAAATACAAGTTTCTCATAAACTTTGTATAAACCCAAAATCTTTGATCATCAAAGCATACATTCCAACTCCGAGATGCTTACTCCAGTCCTTAGAAGGATTGCTGGAGCTTTGCATACTTTTTAGCATCTTTTAGGATTGACAAAAACCTTCTGGTTGTATCACATACAACCTTTCCTCAAGAAAATTGTCGAGGAAACAATGTTTTGACATCCTATCGAAAGATTTCATAAATAATGCGATGCGCTAATACAATTCCAACAGACTCTTAGCATCGCTACGAGCGAGAAAGTCTCACCGTAGTCAACTCCTTGAACTTGACGGGAAACATCTTAACGACAAGTCGAGCTTCCTTAATGGTGATATTTACCATCATTGTCCGTCTTCCTTTTAAAATCCATCTGTACCCAACAGCCTTACGACCATCAAGTAATTCTTCCAAAGTCTACACTTTGTTTTCATGCATGGATCCTCTCTCGGATTTTATGGCCTCGAGCCATTTGTCGGAATCCGGGCCCACCATCGCTTATCCATAGCTCGTAGGTTCATTGTTGTATAGCAACATGACCTCCAAGACAGGATTACCGTACCACTCTGAAGCGATTACTGTCCTTGTCGTCCCACGAGGTTTGGTAGTGACTTGATCCGAAGTTTCATGATCACTATCATCAACTTCCACTTCAATTGGTGTAGGTGCCACAGGAACAACTTCATGTGCCCTGCTACACACTAGTTGAAGTGATGGTTCAACAACCTCATCAAGTCTCCACCATCCTCCCACTCAATTCTTTCGAGAGAAACTTTTCCTCGAGAAAGGACCCGTTTCTAGAAACAATTACTTTTGCTTCCGGATCTGAGATAGGAGGTACACCCAACCATTTTGGGTATTCTATGAAGATGCATTTATCCGTTTTGAGTTCGAGCTTGTTACGATGAAACTTTTTCACATAAGCGTCGCAGCCCCAAACTTTCAAGAAACGACAGCTTAGGTTTCTCTAAACCATAGTTCATACGGTGTCATCTCAACGGAATTACGTGGTGCCCTATTTAAAGTGAATGCGGTTGTCTCTAATGCCTAACCCATGAACGATAGTGGTAATTCGATAAGAGACATCATGGTATGCACCATATCCAATAGGGTGCAACTATGATGTTCGGACACACCATCACACTATGGTGTTCCAGGCGGTGTTAATTGTGAAACAATTTCCATAATGTCTTAATTGCGTGCCAAAGCTCGTAACTCAGATACTCATCTCTATGATCATATTATAGACATTTTATACTCTTGTCACGATGATCTTCAACTTCACTCTGAAATTACTTGAACCATTCAATAATTCAGACTTGTGTTTCATCAAGTAAATATACTCAAGATCTACTCAAATCATCGTGAAGTAAGAACATAACGATATCCATCACGTGCCTCGGCACTCATTGGACTGCACACATCAAAATGTATTACTTCCAACAAGTTGCTTTCTTGTTCCATCTTACTGAAACCGAGGCTTTTCAGTCATCTTGCCCATGTGGTATGATTTGCATGTCTCAAGTGATTTAAGATCAAGTGAGTCCAAACGATCTGTCTACATGGGGTTTCTTCATGCGTATACACCAATAGACATGGTTCGCATGTCTCAATCTTTTCAAAAAACGAGTGAGTCCAAAGATCCATCAACATGGAGCTTCTTCATGCGTTTTATACCAGTATGACTCAAATGGCAGGGTCACAAGTATGTGGTACTATCATTACTATCTTATATCTTTTGGCATGAACATGTGTATCACTACGATCGAGATTTAATAAACCATTCATTTTAGGTGCAAGACCATTGAAGGTATTATTAAAATAAACAGAGTAACCATTATTCTCCTTAAATGAATAACCATATTGCGATAGACATAATCCAATCATGTCTATGCTCAACGCAAACACCAAATAACAATTATTTAGGTCTAACACCTATCTCGATGGTAGAGGGAGTATGCGATGCTTGATCACATCAAGCTTGGAAACACTTCCAACACATATCGTCATCTCACCTTTAGCTAGTCTCCATTTGTTCTGTAGCTTTTATTTTGAGTTACTAACACTTAGCAACCGAACCGGTATCTAATACCCTGGTGCTACTAGGAGTACTAAAGTACACATTAACATAATGTATATCCAATATACTTCTATCGACCTTGCCAGCCTTCTCATCTACCAAGTATCTAGGGTAATTCTGCTCCAGTGGTTGTTCCCCTTATTACAGAAGCACTTAGTCTCGGGTTTGGGTTCAACCTTGGGTTTCTTCACCATAGCAGCAGCTGATTTTCCGTTTCATGAAGTATCCCTTCTTGCCCTTGCCCTTCTTGAAACTAGTGGTTTCACTAACCATCAACAATTGATGCTCCTTCTTGATTTCTACTTTCGCGGTGTCAAACATCGCGAATATCTCAAGGATCATCATTTCTATCCCTGATTTGTTATAGTTCATCACGAAGCTCTAGCAGCTTGGTGGCATTGACTTTGGAGAAACATCACTATCTCATCTGGAAGATAAATTCCCACTTGATTCAAGTGATTGTTGTGCTCAGACAATCTGAGCACAAGCTCAATGATTGAGCTTTTCTCCCTTAGTTTGCAGGCTAAGAAAATCGTCGGAGGTCTTATACCTCTTGACGTGGGCACGAGCCTGAAATCCCAATTTCAGCCCTCGAAACATCTCAATATTCCGCGATGTTTCGAAAACGTCTTTGGTGCCTCAACTCTAAACCATTTAATTGAACTATCACGTAGTTATCAAAACGTGTATGTTAGATGTTCGCAACATCCACAAACGACGTTCGGGGTTCAGCACACTGAGCGGTGCATTAAGGACATAATCTTTCTACGCAGCAATGAGGACAATCCTCAGTTCACGGACCTAGTCCGCATAATCGCTACTATCAACTTTCAACTGAATTTTCTCTAGGAACATATCTAAAACAGTAGAACTTGTTGGGGAACGTAGTAATTTCAAAAAAAAATTTCCTACGATCACGCAAGACCATGGTGATGCATAGCAACGAGATGAGAGTGTTGTCTCGCCCTCGTAGACCAGACAGCGAAGCGTTGACGCAGCGTAGAGGAAGTAGTCGTACTTCTTCCCGATCCAACCGATCCAAGTACCGAGCGTCGGCACCTCCGAGTTCTGCACACGTTCAGCTTCGATGGCGTCCCTCGAACTCCGATCCAGCCGAGTGTTGAGGAGAGTTTCACATCGACCTGACGGCGTGGTAGCGATGATGATGTTCCACCGGCGCAGGGCTTCGCCTAAGCTCCGCAGCGGTATATTCGAGGTGTAATTTGGTGGAAGGGGCACCGCTGCACGGCTAAGGAATCGATCTCAATGATCAACTTGTGTGTCATGGGGTGCCCCCTGCCCTGTATATATAAAGGAGGGAAGGGAGGGCTGGCCGGCCAGAGGGAGGCGCACCAGGTGTCCTACTCCTACTAGGGTAGGATTCCCCCAAATCCTAGTCCAACTAGGGTTTGACCAAGGGAGAGGGAGAGAGGCCACCCTTCTCCTAATCCTAATAGGACTAGGGAAGGGGGAGGGCTGCGCCAGCTATAGGGCCCCTTTCTTTCCCCTTAAGGCCCATCAAGGCCCATTGACTCCCGGGGTTCCGGTAATCCCGGTACTCGGTAAAATTCCCAATTTCACCCGGAGTGATTCGGAATCAAACATAGGCTTCCAATATATCAATCTTTATGTCTCGACCATTTGAGACTCCTCGTCATGTCCGTGATCTCATCCGGGACTCGAACAACCTTCGTACATCAACATCATAAAACTCATAATAACCGCCATCGAAGCGTTAAGCGTGCGGACCCTACGGGTTCGAGAACTATGTAGACATGACCGAGACACCTCTCGGTCAATAACCAATAGCGGGACCTGGATGCCCATATTGGTTCCTACATATTCTCGAAGATCTTTATCGGTCGGACCGCATAACAACATCGTTGTTCCTTTGTCATCGGTATGTTACTTGCCCGAGATTCGATCGTCGGTATCAATACCTAGTTCAATCTCGTTCTGGCAAGTCTCTTTACTCGTTCCGTAATACATCATCTCATAACTAACTCATTAGTTACAATGCTTGCAAGGCTTAGGTGATGAGCATTACCGAGAGGGCCCAGAGATACCTCTCCGAGCAATCGGAGTGACAAATCCTAATCTCGAAATATGCCAACCCAACATGTACCTTCTGAGACACCTGTAATGTACCTTTATAATCACCCGATTCGTTGTGACGTTTGGTAGCACCCAAAGTGTTCCTCGGCAAGCGGGAGTTGCATAATCTCATAGTCATAGGAACATGTATAAGTCATGAAGAAAAGCACTAGCAACAAACTATACGATCGGGTGCTATGCTAATGGAATGGGTCATGTCAATCAGATCATTCAACCAATGATGTGATCCCATTAATCAAATAACAACTCCTTGTTCATGGTTAGGAAACATAACCATCTTTGATTAACGAGCTAGTCAAGTAGAGGCATACTAGTGACACTCTGTAGGTTTATGTATTCACACATGTATTATGTTTCCGGTTAATACAATTCTAGCATGAATAATAAACATTTATCATGATATAAGGAAATAAATAATAACATTTATTATTGCCTCTAGGGCATATTTCCTTGATCTCCCACTTGCACTAGAGTCAATAATCTAGATTACACAAATGATTCTAACACCCATGGAGTCTTGGTGCTGATCATGTTTTGCTCGTGGAAGAGGCTTAGTCAACGGTGCGCAACATTCAGATCCGTATGTATCTTGCATATCTCTATGTCTCCCACCGGACCAAATCCGGATGGAGTTGAGGCGTCTTTTGATGTGCTTGGTTCTCTTGTGAAATCTGGATTCCTTTGCCAAGGCAATTGCACCATATTGTCACAAAAGATTTTCATTGGACCCGATACACTAGGTACAACACCTAGATCGGTTATGAACTCCTTCATCCAGACTCCTTCATTAGCTGCTTCGAAGCAGCTATGTACTCAACTTCACATGTAGATCCCATAGCGGCGCTTTGTTTGGAACTGCACCAACCGACAGCTCCACCGTTTAATGTAAATCGTATCCGGTTTGCGATTTAGAATCGTCCGGATCGAGTGTCAAAGCTTGCATCGGCGTAACCGTTCTGACGAGCTCTTTGTCACCGCCATAAATGAGAAACATATCCTTAGTTCTTCTCAAGTACTTAAGGATGTTCTTGACCGCTGTCCAATGATCCACTCTGGATTACTTTGGTACCTGCTGCTAAACTTACAGCAAGGCACACATCAGGTCAGGTACACAGACATTGCATACATGATAGAGCCTATGGCTGAAGCATAGGAACATCTTTCATTTTCTCTATCTTCTGCGGTGGTCGGGCATTGAGTCTTACTCAACTTCACACCTTGTAATACCGGCAAGAACCCTTTCTTTGCACGATCCATTTGAACTTTTCAAAACTTTATCAAGGTATGTGCTTTGTGAAAGTCCTATTAAGCGTCTTGATCTATCTCTATAGATCTTAATGCCCAATATGTAAGCAGCTTCACCGAGGTCTTTCATCGAAAAACTTTTATTCAAGTATCCCTTTATGCTATCCAGAATTCTATATCATTTCCGATCAATAATATGTCATCCACATATAATATCGAAATGCTCTGAGCTCCCACTCACTTTCTTGTAAATCTGAGCTTCTCCAAAAGTCTCATATAAACCAAATGCTTTGATCACACTATCAAAACGTTTATTCCAACTCCGAGAGGCTTGCACCAGTCCATAAATGGATCGCTGGAGCTTGCACACTTTGTTAGCTCCTTTGGATCGACAAAACCTTCTGGTTGCATCATATACAACTCTTCTTCCGAAAATCCATTCAGAATGCAGTTTTAACATCCATTTGCCAAATTTCATAATCATAAAATCGGCAATTGCTAACATGATTCGGACGGACTTAAGCATCGCTTCGGGTGAGAAGGTCTCATCGTAGTCAATCCCTTGAACTTGTCGAAAACCTTTTGCAACAAGTCGAGCTTTATAGACGATAACATTACCATCAGTCCGGTCTTCTTCTTGAAGATCCATTTATTCTCAATTGCTTGCCGATCATCGGGCAAGTCAACCAAAGTCCACACTTTGTTCTCATACATGGATCCCATCTCAGATTTCATGGCCTCAAGCCATTTTGTGGAATCTGGGCTCACCATCGCTTCTTCATAGTTCGTAGGTTCATCATGTTCCATAACATGACTTCCAAAACAGGATTACCGTACCACTGCAGTGCGGATCTTGCTCTGGTTGATCTACGAGTTACAGAGAAACTTGATCTGAAGTTTCATGATCATCATCATTAGCTTCCTCCTATTTGGTGTAGGTGTCACGAAACTGTTTTACGTGATGTACTACTTCTCAATAAGGGAGTAGATCTGATTATCTCATCAAGTTCTACTTTCCTCCCACTCACTTCTTTAGAGAAAACTCCTTCTCTAGAAAGTTTCCAATTTAGCAACAAAATCTTGCCTTGGGATCTGTGATAGAAGGTGTACCCAACTGTCTCCTTTGGGTATCCTATGAAGACACATTTCTCGATTTGGGTTCGAGCTTATCAGGTTGAAGCTTTTTCACATAAGCATCGCAGCCCCAAACTTTCAAAAGCGACAACTTTGGTTTCTTGCCAAACCACAGTTCATAAGGCGTCGTTTCAGCAGTTTAGATGGTGCCCTATTTAAAGTGAATGTAGCCGTCTCTAAAGCATAACCCCAAAGCGATAGCGGTAAATCAGTAAGAGACATCATAGATCGCACCATATCTAATAAAATACGATTCGACGTTCGGACACACCATTACGTTGTGGTGTTCGGTGGCGTAAGTTGCGAAACTATTCCGCATTGTTTCAAATGTAGGCCAAACTCGTAACTCAAATATTCTCCTCCACGATCAGATCGTAGAAACTTTATTTTCTTGTTACGATGATTTTCCACTTCACTCTGAAATTCTTTGAACTTTTCAAATGTTTCAGACTTGTGTTTCATTAAGTAGATATACCCATATCTGCTCAAATCATCTGTGAAGGTGAGAAAATAACGATATCCGCCACGAGCCTCAACATTCATTGGACCACATACATCGGTATGTATGATTTCCAATAAATCTGTTGCTCTCTCCATAGTTCGGAGAGCGGTGTTTTAGTCATCTTGCCCATAAGGCACGGTTACGCAAGTGCCAAGTGATTCATAATCAAGTGACTCCAAAAGTCCATCGGCATGGAGTTTCTTCATGCGTTTTACACCGATATGACCTAAGCGGCGATTACCACAAATAAGTTGCACCATCATTATCAACTCTGCATCTTTTGGTTTCAACATTATGAATATGTGTATCACTACTATCAAGATTAAGTAAAACAAACCATTCTTCAATGGTGCATGACCATAAAAGATATTATTCATATAAATAGAACAACCATTATTCTCGATTTAAATGAATAACCGTCTCGCATCAAACAAGATCCAGATATAATGTTCATGCTCAGCGATGGTACTAAATAACAATTATTTAGGTCTAATACTAATCCGAAGGTAGATGTAGAGGTAGCGTGCGATTGCGATCACATCGACTTTGGAACCATTTCCACAGCGCGATCGTCACCTCGTCCTTAGCCAATCTTAAGCAATCCGTAGCCCTGTTTGAGTTGCAAATATTAGCAATGAACCAGATATCAAATACCAGTGCTCTGCGAGTATTAGTAAGGTACACATCAATAACAAGTATATCACATATACCTTTGTTAACCTTGCCATCCTTCTTATCCGCCAAATACTTGGGGCAGTTCCGCTTCGGGACCAGCCTGCTTGCAATAGAAGCACTCGGTTTGAGCTTAGGACCAGACTTGGGTTTCTTCTCTTGATCAGCAACTTGCTTGCCGCTCTTTTGAAGTTTCCTTTTCTTTCCTTTGCCCTTTTCTTGAAACTAGTGGTTTTGTTAACCATCAACACTTGATGCTCCTTTTGATTTCTACCTCCATGACTTTCAGCATCGCGAAGAGCTCGGGCATTGTTTTGGTCATCCCTTGCATATTATAGTTCATCACGAAGCTCTTGTAGCTTGGTGGCGATGATTGGAGAATTCATCAATGGCGCAATCATCCGGAAGATTAACTCCCAGTTGAATCAAGTGATTGTTATATCCGACATTACGAGTATATGCTCACCGTGAACCGTTCTCCTCCATCTTACAGCTATAGAACTTATTGGAGACTTCATATCTCTCAATCCGGGCATTTGCTTGGAATATTAACTTCAACTCTGGAACATCTCATATGCTCCATGGTGTTCAAAACGACGTTGAAGTCCCGGTTCTAAGCCGTAAAGCATGGCACATTGAACTATAGAGTAGTCATCAGCTTTGCTTTGCGGACGTTCACAACTTCGGCGCAGCCCTTGCACCAGGCCTGGCACCTAACGGTGCTTCCAGGACGTAATTCTTTTGTGCAGCAATAAGGATAATCCTCAAATTACGGACCCAGTCCGTGTAATTGCTACCATCATCTTTCAACTTTGCTTTCTCAAGGAACGCATTAAAATTCAACGGAACAACAAAGACGAGCCATCTATCTACACATCATAGACAAGCAAGATACTATCGGTACTAAGTTCATGATAAATTTAAGTTCAATTAATCATATTACTTAAGAACTCCCACTTAGAAAATATCCTCAATTCTCTAAGTGATTGCGTGATCCATTTCAACTACACCATGACCGATCATCACGTGTGATGGAGTAGTTTCAATGGTGAACATCAATATGTTGATCATATCTACTATATGATTCACGCTCGACCTTTCGGTCTCCGTGTTCGAGGTCATATCTTATATGCATAGCTCGTCAAGTATAACCTGAGTATTCGCGTGTGCAACTGTTTTGCACCGTTGTATTTGAGCGTAGAGCCTATCACACCGATCATCACGTGGTGTCTCGGCACGAAGAACTTTCATAGCGGTGCATACTCGGGAGAACACTTCTTGATAATTTAGTAAGGATCATCTTATAATGCTACCGTCAATCAAAGCAAAATAAGATGCATAAAGGATTAACATCACATGCAATCAATATAAGTGATATGATATGGCCATCATCATCTTGTGCTTGTGATCTCCATCTCGAAGCACCGTCATGATCACCATCGTCACCGCGCGACACCTTGATCTCCATCGTAGCATCGTTGTCGTCTCGCCAACTATTGCTTCTCGACTATCGCTACTACTTAGTGATAAAGTAAAGCAATTACATGGCGTTGCATTTCATACAATAAGCGACAACCATATGGCTCCTGCCGATTGCCGATAACTTCGGTTACAAAACATGATCATCTCATACAATAAAATATAGCATCACGTCTTGACCATATCACATCACAACATGCCCTGCAAAAACAAGTTAGGCGTCCTCTACTTTGTTGTTGCAAGTTTTACGTGGCTGCTACGGGCTGAGCAAGAACCGTTCTTACCTACGCATCAAAACCACAGCGATACTTCGTCAAATAGACTCCGTTTAACCTTCTCAAGGACCGGCGTAGCCACACTCGGTTCAACTAAAGTGAGAGAGACAGACACCCGCCACCACCTTTAAGCAGCGAGTGCTCACAGCGGTGAAACCAGTCTCGCGTAAGCGTACGCGTAATGTCGGTCCGGGCCGCTTCATCTCACAATACCGCTGAACCAAAGTATGACATGCTGGTAGGTAGTATGACTTGTATCGCCCACAACTCACTTGTGTTCTACTCGTGCATATGACATCAACGCATAAAACCAGGCTCGGATGCCACTGTTGGGGAACGTAGTAATTTCAAAAAATTTCCTACGATCACGCAAGACCATGGTGATGCATAGCAACGAGATGAGAGTGTTGTCTCGTACCCTCGTGAACCAGCAGCGAAGCGTTGACGCAGCGTAGAGGAAGTAGTCGTACTTCTTCCCGATCCAACCGATCCAAGTACCGAGCGTCGGCACCTCCGAGTTCTGCACACGTTCAGCTCGATGGCGTCCCTCGAACTCCGATCCAGCCGAGTGTTGAGGAGAGTTTCGTCAACCTGACGGCGTGGTGGCGATGATGATGTTCCACCGGCGCGGGGCTTCGCCTAAGCTCCGCAGCGGTATATTCGAGGTGTAATTTGGTGGAAGGGGCACCGCACGGCTAAGAATCGATCTCAATGATCAACTTGTGTGTCATGGGGTGCCCCCTGCCCTATATATAAAGGAGGGAAGGGAGGGCTGGCGGCCAGAGGGAGGCGCACAGGGGTGTCCTACTCCTACTAGGGTAGGATTCCCCCAAATCCTAGTCCAACTAGGGTTTGACCAAGGGAGAGGGAGAGAGGCGCCACCCCTTCTCCTAATCCTAATAGGACTAGGGAAGGGGGAGGGCTGCGACCAGCTATAGGGCCCCTTTTCTCTTTCCCTTAAGGCCCATCAAGGCCCATTGACTCCCGGGGTTCGGTAATCCCCGGTACTCGGTAAAATTCCCAATTTCACCCGGAGTGATTCCGAGTCAAACATAGGCTTCAATATATCAATCTTTATGTCTCGACCATTTGAGACTCCTCGTCATGTCCGTGATCTCATCCGGACTCGAACAACCTTGGTACATCAACATCATAAAACTCATAATAGCATCCATCGAAGCGTTAAGCGTGCGGACCCTACGGGTTCGAGAACTATGTAGACATGACCGAGACACCTCTCGGTCAATAACCAATAGCGGGACCTGGATGCCCATATTGGTTCCTACATATTCTACGAAGATCTTTATCGGTCGGACCGCATAACAACATCGTTGTTCCCTTTGTCATCGGTATGTTACTTGCCGAGATTCGATCGTCGGTATCAATACCTAGTTCAATCTCGTTCTGGCAAGTCTCTTTACTCGTTCCGTAATACATCATCTCATAACTAACTCATTAGTTACAATGCTTGCAAGGCTTAGGTGATGAGCATTACCGAGAGGGCCCAGAGATACCTCTCCGACAATCGGAGTGACAAATCCTAATCTCGAAATATGCCAACCCAACATGTACCTTCGAGACACCTGTAATGTACCTTTATAATCACCCGATTCGTTGTGACGTTTGGTAGCACCAAAAGTGTTCCTCGGGCAAGCGGGAGTTGCATAATCTCATAGTCATAGGAACATGTATAAGTCATGAAGAAAAGCACTAGCAACAAACTATACGATCAGGTGCTATGCTAATGGAATGGGTCATGTCAATCAGATCATTCAACCAATGATGTGATCCCATTAATCAAATAACAACTCCTTGTTCATGGTTAGGAAACATAACCATCTTTGATTAACGAGCTAGTCAAGTAGAGGCATACTAGTGACACTCTGTAGGTTTATGTATTCACACATGTATTATGTTTCCGGTTAATACAATTCTAGCATGAATAATAAACATTTATCATGATATAAGGAAATAAATAATAACATTTATTATTGCCTCTAGGGCATATTTCCTTCAGAACTAAAGCGCGAGCTACGACATAATTTGCAAAAACCTTTTGACTATGTTCAGGATAATTAAGTTCATCTTATGAACTCCCACTCAGTTAGACATCCCTCTAGTCATCTAAGTGATTACATGATCCGAGTCAACTAGGCCGTGTCCGATCATCACGTGAGACGGACTAGTCATCATCGGTGAACATCTTCATGTTGATCGTATCTACTATACGACTCATGCTCGACCTTTCGGTCTCTTGTGTTCCGAGGCCATGTCTGTACATGCTAGGCTCGTCAAGTCAACCTAAGTGTTCTGCGTGTGTAAATCTGGCTTACACCCGTTGTATGTGAACGTTAGAATCTATCACACCCGATCATCACGTGGTGCTTCGAAACAACGAACTTTCGCAACGGTGCACAGTTAGGGGGAACACTTTCTTGAAATTATTATGAGGCATCATCTTATTTACTACCGTCGTTCTAAGCAAATAAGATGCATAAACATGATAAACATCACATGCAATCAAAAAGTGACATGATATGGCCAATATCATTTTGCTCCTTTTGATCTCCATCTTCGGGGCTCCATGATCATCATCGCCACCGGCATGACACCATGATCTCCATCATCATGATCTCCATCATCATGATCTCCATCATCGTGTCTCCATGAAGTTGTCTCGCCAACTATTACTTCTACTACTATGGCTAACGGTTTAGCAACAAAGTAAAGTAATTACATGGCGTTGTTCAATGACACGCAGGTCATACAATAAATTAAGACAACTCCTATGGCTCCTGCCGGTTGTCATACTCATCGACATGCAAGTCGTGATTCCTATTACAAGAACATGATCAATCTCATACATCACATATCATTCATCACATTCTTTTGGCCATATCACATCACATAGCATACCCTGCAAAAACAAGTTAGACGTCCTCTAATTGTTGTTTGCATGTTTTACGTGGCTGCTATGGGTTTCTAGCAAGAACGTTTCTTACCTACGCAAAAACCACAACATGATATGCCAATTGCTATTTACCCTTCATAAGGACCCTTTTCATCGAATCCGATCCGACTAAAGTGGGAGAGACTGGCACCCGCTAGCCACCTTTATGCAACAAGTGCATGTCAGTCGGTGGAACCTGTCTCACGTAAGCGTACGTGTAAGGTCGGTACGGGCCGCTTCATCCCACGATGCCGCCGAATCAAGATAGGACTAGTAACGGTAAGCAAATTGAATAAACCAACGCCCACAACTACTTGTGTTCTACTCGTGCATAGAATCTAGGCAATAGACCTAGCTCATGATGCCACTGTTGGGGAACGTAGCAGAAATTCAAAATTTTCCTACGAGTCACCAAGATCTATCTATGGAGAGACTAGCAACGAGAGAGAGGAGTGCATCTACATACCCTTGTAGATCGCTAAGCGAGGCGTTCAAGAGAACGGGCTTGAAGGAGTCAGACTCATGGTGATCCAAATCACCGGAGATCCTAGTGTCGAACGGACGGCACCTCCGCGTTCAACACACGTACAGCCTGGTGACGTCGCCCACGCCTTGATCCAGCAAGGAGAGAGGGAGAGGTTGGGGAAGACTCCGTCCAGCAGCAGCACGACGGCATGGTGGTGGTGAGGAGCGTGGCACTCCAGCAGGGCTTCGCCAAGCACCGCGAGAGATGAGGAGAAAGAGAGGTAGGGCTGCGCCGGGGAGGTGGAAACTCTTGTGTTTGCAGCCCCAAATACCTCAAGTATATATAGGGGAGAGGAGGGTGCGCCCTTTAGGGTTCCCACCCAAAGGGTGCGGCACCCCTAGAACCCATCTAGGGTGGCGGCCAAGGGGAGAGGGAAACTTGCCCCCAAGTAAGGTGGGCGCGCCTCCCCAACCCTAGGCGCCTTGGGCCTGGTGAGGCGCACTAGCCCACCCGGGCTGGTCCCTCCACACTTGGCCCATGCAGCCCTATGGGGCAGTGGCCCCACTTGGTGAACCCCGGACCCTCCGGTGGTCCCAGACGCGTACCGATAGCACCCGAAACTTTTCCGGTGACCAAAACAGGACTTCCCATATATAAATCTTTACCTACAGACCATTCCGGAACTCCTCGTGACGTCCGAGATCTCATACGGGTCTCCGAACAACATTCGGTAACCACGTACATCTATTCCCTATAACCCTAGCGTCATCGAACCTTAAGTGTGTAGACCCTACGGGTTCGGGAACCATCTGCAACATGACCAGAGGCGTTCTCCGGTCAATAACCAACAGCGGGATCTGGATACCCATGTTGGCTCCCACATGTTCCACGATGATCTCATCAGATGAACCACGATGTCGAGGATTCAATCAATCCCGTATACAATTCCCTTTGTCTACGGTATAGTACTTGCCCGAGATTCGATCGTCGGTATCCCGATACCTTGTTCAATCTCGTTCTTGCAAGTCTCTTTACTGCTCAGTAACACATCATCCGTGATCAACCCCTTGGTCACATTGTGCACATATGATGATGTCCTACCGAGTGGGCCCAGAGATACCTCTCCGTCACACGGAATGACAAATCCAGTCTCGATTCGTACCAACCAATGACACTTTTGGAGATACCGTAGTGCACCTTTATAGCCACCCGATTCGTTGTGACATTTGGTACACCCAAAGCATTCCTACGGTATCCGGGAGTTGCACAATCTCATGGTCTAAGGAAATGATACTTGACACTAGAAAAGCTTTAGCATACGAACTACACGATCTTTGTGCTAGGCTTAGGATTGGGTCTTGTCCATCACATCATTCTCCTAATGATGTGATCCCGTTATCAACGACATCCAATGTCCATGGTCAGGAAACCGTAACCATCTATTGATCAACGAGCTAGTCAACTAGAGGCTTACTAGGGACATGGTGTTGTCTATGTACCCACACATGTATCTGAGTTTCCTATCAATACAATTATAGCATGGATAATAAACGATTATCATGAACAAGGAAATATAATAATAATAACTAATTTATTATTGCCTCTAGGGCATATTTCCAACAGGCATATCAAAACCAAGTGTGGCAGCTACTCTATTACAAGGCAACAGGGTGCCCAGATAAGATAATTGTTTTCTGTGTAACATAAAGGAGCAGTAATTTAAACCGGCTTCCGGTTCATGCTTGGTCACCAGCTTGGCCTGATGGTTGCGGGTCATCTTGCGCTGCTTCAACCTTTGCTTCCCTACCCAGCGGCTGGAAATCAACAGTTGTCCAGTCGATTCCCGTTAATGCTTGAAAGACAGCTTCATCATTGATCAGCAACGACGGTTCAATGTCAGGAGCGTAAGTATGCTTACGGATTAGAGGTATAAGTTTCTCCGCTTCAGGAATTGGTGCAGCCACTCGTTTGTTATGTCCATCATATTGAGCTTGATAGTGAGACAAATCTGCCTCTTCAACCAATTGACAAGCCAGAGGGTGCACTTCCCGGTTTATAGCTCAGAGATCCTCTTCGCTG
Organism: Aegilops longissima; assembly: GCA_021605205.1. NCBI lineage: Eukaryota > Viridiplantae > Streptophyta > Magnoliopsida > Poales > Poaceae > Aegilops > Aegilops longissima. The sequence continues at coordinate 249,926,588 of CM038682.1, read as the reverse complement.
AACTCTGTCCCGTCTTCCTTCAAGCTCGGGAAGCCCTGGGCTGCTTCAACAGGATCATAATCCGGCACCCATGCTTTTGCCCGGATTAAGGCGTTTATAGCACCGGTTCTAGCAGCAGATTTCTTTAACTCTTCAACCCGGCGGAAGCATCGACAACCTTTTAATAGTGTCTGGATCAAGGTGGGCGCCGGTTGTGGTGAGAAGCGATCTGAGATGATCATTGCGCATCAAATAAGCGGCTTTCAATTTCTTCCGCACATCTGATCCCAAGTGACCAATACGTGTCCTTGTATCATTCAAAGGGTTATTAAACCGACAGTTACATGAGAAGGCCTCATTACTTTAGAAATAAAGAAGGCTTACCAAAGACAGCAGCGGTCATGGCATGCACTTGCCGTTTTACACTGGTCAATTCATCCACCACCGGTTTGAGTGCAGCCTCGGCCTTCTCTGCTCGTTGAGTTAAAGCGGCTTTTTCAGTGGCCCAATCCGCCCGCTCCTTGTTGAAACCCTCTTTAAGCTTTTCCATGACGCTTAAAGCGCTGGTTAATTCATTTTTTGCATTGGAGGTTTCAGCTTGCTGGGACTTCAGATTTTCTTGCAGATCGGCGATTTGACTTTCTTTCTTGCTCAGATCAGCCTACATACATATAATCATTTGATAAAGTTTACGGTGCAGAGTTGAAGTACCAACCACATAACAAGTTATGCCCTCGGTACTTGGGGGCTAATGCATATTTGCTTTTCATCATACAATTTCTATTAAGTCCCAAGCTCAATACAAGTATTCAACTTGGCACTTGGGGGCTAATGCTTATATGCTCTGTCCTTCAATGACACGGGAATTCTTACTATATAAAGGCCCGGTTTAACTGCTTCAAATTGAACCGGCTGCGTTCAAGTTCACATTGGAAAGTCCCATTTAAGTTGATATCTTAAAACCGTCACTTGGGGGCTATTGGAGTTGACAGATTGAAATATACAAGCAGAGAGTCATATGGAATTAACCTCAAATTTGTCCTTCATCATATTTACAAGACCGGCTTCATAATCACGGCTGGTATATAGCCGATTCAGATAGCCGGAATGAAGATCTTGGGTGTTCAGAGCGGCATAAGTGGCCAAATCGGCATTCCATTTGCCTTTGCCAAATGCAGCAAATTCATCTTTGGCAGTGTGCTTAGATAAAGCGACAGGATTGCCTGGCTCGGAACGACCAACGCCAGTAATAACAACATCATCATCTTTGGCTTCCCCGGTCTACACTGGGGTCGCCGGTTTATCAGTATGCTTTGATGGGCTCGTTGTTTTGTCAGTCTGGACAGGACTTGTGGGCTGATTAAAAGGCCCTGTGGCATCAACATGTGCCTCTTCAGCAGTAACATCATGATCTTGCGATGGTGGGTCGTTCAAAGACATCGTCGTGGATGTGTTCTTCAGGATCTGGTATTTTGTCCGGTTCAGGAGCGTCGTTTTCTTCTGCCGCTTTGTCCAGACGAGCTTTCTTGCTTCGCCTAGGCTTGGCCCTGAAAGGAAAGAGACGGATCAGTCCAGTGAATATTGAAAGTGATATATCAAACAATATTATAAGGAATATGGCTCACCCAAGCACCGTTTTGAGTGGTGGGAGCTGGGTGGCTAATGACTCGCCGGAAGAAGAATGAGAAGTGCCCTGATAATCGGAGTCAGATGGATTAAGAGGTTGACGAAAACAACCCGCTTTAGGATAAGCATTGACGAAACAGTTAAAGACCTCTGAACGGCGTTTCTGAACCGGACTGTTTGGTAAACCGGCGGAGGTAACTACCTGGCCGCTGTGCCGGGTTGTGCGGCGAACTGTAGGGAAACGTAGTAATTTCAAAAAATTTCCTACGATCACGCAAGACCATGGTGATGGCATAGCAACGAGAGGGGAGAGTGTCCGCCCGTACCCTCGTGAGACCGAAAGCGAAGCGTTAAAACAACGCGGTTGATGTAGTCGTGCGTCTCCACGATCCGACCGATCCAAGCACCGAGCGTCGGCACCTCCGAGTTACGCACGTTCAGCTCGATGGCGATCCCGGACTCGATCCAGCAAAGTGTCGGGGATGAGTTCCGTCAACCTGACGGCGTGGTGACGATGTTGATGCTCCACCGACGCAGGGCTTCGCCTAAGCTCCGCGACGATATGACTTCTCCGGCGCGGGCTTCGCTAAGCTCATGACGATATGACCGAAGTGGAATATGGTGGAAGGGGCACCGCACGGCTAAGGAAAGATCCGTAGATCAACTTGTGTGTATTGGGGTGCCCCTGCCCCGTATATAAAGGAGACAAGGGGAGGTGGCGGCCCTAGAGGAGGCGCGCAAGGAGGAGTCCTACTCCCACCGGAGTAGGACTCCCCCTTCTCCTAGTTGGACTAGGATTGGAGGAGGGAAGAGGAAGGGCGCCGCCCCCTTTCCTTGTCCTATTCGGACTAGAGGGGAGGCGCGCAGCCCACCTTGGCCTGCCCTTCCTCTTCTCCCATGGCCCATTAAGGCCCATAGACTTCCGGGGTTCCGTAACCTCCGTTACTCGATAAAAATCGATTTCACCCGAACACTTCGAAGTCAAACATAGGCTTCCAATATATCAATCTTTATGTCTCGACCATTTGAGACTCCTCGTCATGTCCGTGATCACATCCGGACTCGAACAACCTTGGTGCATCAATACTTATAAACTCATTATGAACATCATCGAAGCGTTAAGCGTGCGGACCCTACGGGTTCGAGAACTATGTAGACATGACCTAGAACCATTCTCGGTCAATAACCAATAGCGGAACCTGGATGCCCATATTGGTTCCTACATATTCTCTGAAGATCTTTATCGGTCAAACCGCATAACGACATCGTTGTTCCTTTGTCATCGGTATGTTACTTACCCGAGATTCGATCGTCGGTATCCAATACCTAGTTCAATCTCGTTACGGTAAATCTCTTTACTCGTTCCGTAATACATCATCTCACAACTAACTCATTAGTTGTAATGCTTGCAAGGCTTAAGTGATGTGCATTACCGAGAAGGCCGAGATACCTCTCCGACAATCGGAGTGACAAAACCTAATCTCAAAATCGCCAACCCAACAAGTACCTTTGGAGACACCTGTAGTACTCCTTTATAATCACCCGATTCGTTGTGACGTTTGGTAGTACCAAAGTGTTCCTCCGTAAACAGGAGTTGCATAATCTCATAGTTACAGGAACATGTATGGGTCATGAAGAAAGCATTAACATACTAAGCGATCAAGTGTTAAGCTAACGGAATGGGTCATGTCAATCAGATCATTCAACTAATGATGTGACCTTGTTAATCAAATAACAACTCCTTGTTCATGGTTAGGAAACATAACCATCTTTGATTAACAAGCTAGTCAAGTAGAGGCATACTAGTGACATCTTGTTTGTCTATATATTCACACATGTATTATGTTTCCTTAATACAATTCTAGCATGAATAATAAACATTTATCATGATATAAGGAAATAAATAATAACTTTATTATTGCCTCTAGGGCATATTTCCTTGATCTCCCACTTGCACTAGAGTCAATAATCTAGATTACAAAGTAATGATCCTTACACCCATGGAGTCTTGGTGCTGATCATGTTTTGCTCGTGGAAGAGGCTTAGTCAACGGTCTGCAACATTCAGATCCGTATGTATTTTGCAAATCTCTATGTCTCCCACTTGGACTTGGTCCCGAATGGAATTGAAGCGTCTCTTGATGTGCTTGGTCCTCTTGTGAAATCTGGATTCCTTTGCCAAGGCAATTGCACCATATTGTCACGAGAAGATCTTCATCGGTCCCGATGCACTAGGTATGACACCTAGATCGGAAATGAACTCTTTCATCCAGACTCCTTCATTCGCTGCTTCGAAGCAGCTATGTACTCCGCTTCACATGTAGATCCCGCCACGGCGCTTTGTTTAGAACTGCACCAACCGACAGCTCCACCGTTTAATAAAAACACGTATCCGGTTTGCGATTTAGAATCGTCCGGATCGGTGTCAAAGCTTACATCGGCGTAACCATTTACGACTAGCTCTTTGTCACCTCCATATCGAGAAACATATCCTTAGTCCTTTTCGGTATTTCAGGATGTTCTTGACCGCTGTCCATGATCCACTCTGGATTACTTTGGTACCTTCCTGCCAAGCTTACAGCTAAGCATCGTCAGGTCTGGTACACAGCATTGCATACATGATAGAGCCTATGGCTGAAGCATAGGAACATCTTTCATTTTCTCTCTATCTTCTGCGTGGTCGGGCATTGAGTCGACTCAATCTTACACCTTGTAACACGGGTAAAAACCTTTCTTTGCTGATCCATTTTGAACTTTTTCAAAACTTTATCAAGGTATGTGCTTTGTGAAAGTCAATCAAGCGTCTTGATCTATCTCTATAGATCTTGATGCCCAATATGTAAGCAGCTTCACGAGGTCTTTCATTGAAAAACTTTTATTCAAGTATCCTTTTATGCTATCCAGAAATTCTATATCATTTCCAATCAATAATATGTCATCCACATATAATATTAGAAATGCTCTGAGCTCCCACTCACTTTCTTGTAAATCTGGGCTTCTCCAAAAGTCTACAAACCCATATGCTTTGATCACATTATCAAAGCGTTTATTCCAACTCCGAGAGGCTTGCACTGCCATAAATTGATCGCTGGAGCTTGCACACTTTGTTAGCACCTTTTGGATTGACAAAACCTTCTGGTTGCATCATATACAACTCTTCTTCTAGAAATCCATTCAAGAATGCAGTTTTACATCCATTTGCCAAATTTCATAATCATAAAATGCGGCAATTGCTAACATGATTCGGACAGACTTAAGCATCGCTACGGTGAGAAAGTCTCATCGTAGTCAACTCCTTGAACTTGTCGAAAACCTTTTGCAACAAGTCGAGCTTTGTAGACGCTACATTACCATCGGCGTCGGTCTTCTTCTTAAAGATCCATTTATTTTCAATGGCTTGCCGATCATCGGCAAGTCAACCAAAGTCCATACTTTGTTCTCATACATGGATCCCATCTCAGATTTCATGGCTTCCAGCCATTTTGCGAATCTGGGCTCACCATCGCTTCTTCATAGTTTGTAGGTTCGCCATGGTCAAGTAACATGACTTCGAAATAAGATTACCGTACCACTCTGTGCGTATTTTACTCTGGTTGACCTCGAGGTTCAAGAGCAACTTGATCTGAAGCTTCATGATCATCATCATTAGTTTCCTCACTAATTGGTGTAGTTGTCACAGAACCATTTCTTGTGATGAACTACTTTTCAATAAGGGAGCAGATCTGATTATCTCATCAAGTTCTACTTTCCTCCCACTCACTTCTTTCGAGAGAAACTCCTTCTCTAGAAAGGACCCGAATTTAGCAACGAAAATCTTGCCTTCAGATCTGTGATAGAAGGTGTACCCAACAGATCTCCTTTGGGTATCCTATGAAGACACATTTTTCCGATTTGGGTTCGAGCTTATCTGGTTGAAGTTTCTTTACATAAGCATCGCAGCCCCAAACTTTAAGAAACGACAACTTTGGTTTCTTGCCAAACCACAGTTCATAAGGCGTCGTCTCAGCGGTTTTGACGGTGTCCTATTCAACGTGAATGCGCCGTCTCTAAAGCATAACCCCAAAATGATAGCGGTAAATCGAAATAGACATCATAGATCGCACCATATCTAGTAAAGTACGATTCGACGTTCGGACACACCATTTCTCTGTGGTGTTCGGGTGGCGTGAGTTGCTAAACTATTCCACATTGTTTCAAATGTAAACCAAACTCGTAACTCAAATATTCTCCTCCACGATCAGATCGTAGAAACTTTATTTTCTTGTTACGATGATTTTCTACTTCACTCTGAAATTCTTTGAACTTTTCAAATGTTTCAGATTTGTGTTTCATTAAGTAGATATACCCATATCTGCTTAAATCATCTGTGAAGGTGAGAAAATAACGATACCGCCACGTGCCTCAACATTCATTGGACCACAAACATCGGTATGTATGATTTCCAACAAATCAGTTGCTCGCTCCATAGTTCCGGAGAACGGCGTTTTGGTCATCTTGCCCATGAGGCACGGTTACGCAAGTACCAAGTGATTCATAATCAAGTGATTCGAAGCCCATCGATGGAGTTTCTTCATGCGTTTTACACCGATATGACCTAAACGGCAATTGCCACAAATAAGTTGCACTATCATTATCAACTCTGCATCTTTTGGCTTCAACATTATGAATATGTGTATCACTACTCGTCGAGATTCAACAAGAATAGACCATTCTTCAAGGGTGCATGACCATAAAAGATATTACTCATATAAATAGAACAACCATTATTCTCTGATTTAAATGAATAACCGTCTCGCATTAAACAAGATCCAGATATAATGTTCATGCTCAACGCCGCACCAAATAACAATTATTTAGGTCTAAAACTAATCCCGAAGGTAGATGTAGAGGTAGCGTGCCGACCGCGATCACATTGACTTTGGAACCATTTCCCACGCGCGATCGTCACCTCGTCCTTTGCCGGTGCTCGTCTATTCCGTAGTCCTGTTTGAGTTGCAAATATTAGCAATGAACCAATATCAAATACCAGTGTGCTACTACGAGCTCGTAAGGTACACATCAATAACATGTATATCACATATACCTTTGTTCACCTTGCCATCCTTTTATCCGCCAAATACTTGGGGCAGTTCCGCTTCGAGGTCCGATCTCGCTTGCAGTAAAACACTCAGCCAGGCTTAGGTCCAGACTTGGGTTTCTTCTCTTGATCAACAACTTTCTTGCTGTTCTTTTGAAGTTTCCTTCTTCTTCCCTTTGCCCTTTTCTTGAAACTAGTGGTCTTGTTGACCATCAACACTTGATGCTCTTTCTTGATTTCTACCTCCATGCTTTTAGCATCGCGAAGAGCTCGAGAATTGTCTTAGTCATCCCTTGCATATTATAGTTCATCACGAAGCTCTTGTAGCTTGGTGGCGATGATTGGAGAATTCATCAATGACACTATCATCCGGAAGATTAACTCCCAGCTGAATTAAGTGATTGTTATACCCGGACATTTTGAGTATGTGCTCACCGATGAACTATTCTCCTCCATCTTGCAGCTATAGAACTTATTGGAGACTTCATATCTCTCAATCCGGGCATTTGCTTGAAATATTAACTTCAACTCTGGAACATCTCATATGCTCCATGACGTTCAAAACGTCGTTGAAGACCCGGTTCTAAGCCGTAAAGCATGGCACATCGAACTATAGAGTAGTCATCAGCTCTGCTTTGCGAGACGTTCATAACTTCGCTCAAGATCTGCAGCAGTTCGTCACCCAGCGGTGCTTCGGGGCGTAATTTTTCCGAGCAGCAATGAGGATAATCCTCAAATTACGGACCCAGTCCGTGTAATTGCTACCATCATCTTTCAACTTTGCTTTCTCAAGGAACGCATTAAAATTCAACGGAACAACAAAGACGAGCCATCTATCTACATTAAACATAGACAAGCAAAATACTATCGGTACTAAGTTCATGATAAATTTAAGTTCAATTAATCATATTAAAAACTCCCACTTAGACAGACATCTCTCTAGTCATCTAAGTGATCACGTGATCCAAATCAACTAAACCATGTCCGATCATCACGTGAGACGGAGTAGTTTCAATGGTGAACATCACTATGTTGATCATATCTACTATATGATTCACGTTCGACCTTTCGGTCTCCGTGTTCGAGGCCATATCTGTTATATGCTAGGCTCGTCAAGTTTAACTGAGTATTCGCGTGTGCAACTGTTTTGCACCGTTGTAGATGGACGTAGAACTTATCACACCGATCATCACGTGGTGTCCGGGTACTCTGAACTTTGGCAGCGGTGCATACTCGAGGAGAACACTTCTTGATAATTTTAGTGAGAGATCATCTTATAATGCTACCGTCAAACAAAGCAAGATAAGATGCATAAAGGATAAACATCACATGCAATCAATATAAGTGATATGATATGGTCATCATCATCTTGTGCTTGTGATCTCCATCGCCAAGCACCGCCATGATCACCATCGTCACCGGTAGCGACACCTTGATCTCCATCGTAGCATCGTTGTTGTCTCGCCAACTATTGCTTCTCGACTATCGCTACTCCTTAGTGATAAAGTAAAGCAATTACATGGCGTTGCATTTCATACAATAAGCGACAACCATATGGCTCCTGCCGATTGCCGATAACTTCGGTTACAAAACATGATCATCTCATACAATAAAGTATATCATCACGTCTTGACCATATCACATCACAACATGCCCTGCAAAAACAAGTTAGGCGTCTTCTACTTTGTTGTTGCAAGTTTTACGTGGCTGCTACGGGCTGAGCAAGAACCGTTCTTACCTCGCATCAAAACCACAATGATACTTCGTCAAATAGACTCCGTTTAACCTTCTCAAGGACCGGGCGTAGCCACTCGATTCAACTAAAGTGAGAGAGACAGACACCCGGTCACCTTTAAGCAACGAGTGCTCGGGCGGTGAAACCAGTCTCGCGTAAGCGTCTGCGTAATGTCGGTCCGGCCGCTTCATCTCACAATACCGCTGAACCAAAGTATGACATGCTGGTAGGCAGTATGACTTGTATCGCCCACAACTCACTTGTGTTCTACTCGTGCACATGACATCAACGCATAAAACCAGGCTCGATACCATCAGTTGGGAAGCGTAGTAATTTCAAAAATTTCCTACGATCACGCAAGACCATGGTGATGGCATAGCAACGAGAGGGGAGAGTGTCCGTCCACGTACCCTCGTGAGACCGAAAGCGGAAGCGTTAAAACAACGCGGTTGATGTAGTCGACGCGTCTCCACGATCCGACCGATCCAAGCACCGAGCGTCGGCACCTCCGAGTTACGCACACGTTCAGCTCGATGGCGATCCCGGACTCGATCCAAGAAAGTGTCGGGATGAGTTCCGTCAACCTGACGGCGTGGTGGCGATGTTGATGCTCCACCGGCGCAGGGCTTCGCCTAAGCTCGCGACAATATGACTTCTCCGGCGCGGGGCTTCGCTTAAGCTCATGACGATATGACCGAAGTGGAATATGGTGGAAGGGGCACCGACACGGCTAAGGAAAGATCCGTAGATCAACTTGTGTGTATTGGGGTGCCCCTGCCCCAGATATAAAGGAGACAAGGGGAGGTGGCGGCCCTAGAGGAGGCGCGACCAGGAGGAGTCCTACTCCCACCGAGTAGGACTCCCCCTTCTCCTAGTTGGACTAGGATTGGAGGAGGGAAGAGGGAAGGCGCCGCCCCTTTCCTTGTCCTATTCGGACTAGAGGGGAGGGGGCAGCCCACCTTGGCCTGCCCTTCCTCTTCTCCCATGGCCCATTAAGGCCCATAGACTTCCGGGGTTCCGGTAACCTCCGGTACTCGATAAAATCCCGATTTCACCCGAACACTTCCAAGTCAAACATAGGCTTCCAATATATCAATCTTTATGTCTCGACCATTTCGAGACTCCTCGTCATGTCCGTGATCACATCCGGGACTCGAACAACCTTCGTGCATCAATACTTATAAACTCATTATGAACTGTCATCGAAGCGTTAAGCGTGCGGACCCTACGGGTTCGAGAACTATGTAGACATGACCTAGAACCATTCTCGGTCAATAACCAATAGCGGAACCTGGATGCCCATATTGGTTCCTACATATTCTCGAAGATCTTTATCGGTCAAACCGCATAACGACATCGTTGTTCCCTTTGTCATCGGTATGTTACTTACCCGAGATTCGATCGTCGGTATCCAATACCTAGTTCAATCTCGTTACGGTAAGTCTCTTTACTCGTTCCGTAATACATCATCTCACAACTAACTCATTAGTTGTAATGCTTGCAAGGCTTAAGTGATGTGCATTACCGAGAAGGCCTGGAGATACCTCTCCGACAATCGGAGTGACAAAACCTAATCTCGAAATCGCCAACCCAACAAGTACCTTTGGAGACACCTGTAGTACTCCTTTATAATCACCCGATTCGTTGTGGCGTTTGGTAGTACCAAAGTGTTCCTCCGTAAACAGGAGTTGCATAATCTCATAGTTACAGGAACATGTATGGGTCATGAAGAAAGCATTAACATACTAAGCGATCAAGTGTTAAGCTAACGGAATGGGTCATGTCAATCAGATCATTCAACTAATGATGTGACCTTGTTAATCAAATAACAACTCCTTGTTCATGGTTAGGAAACATAACCATCTTTGATTAACAAGCTAGTCAAGTAGAGGCATACTAGTGACATCTTGTTTGTCTATATATTCACACATGTATTATGTTTCCGTTAATACAATTCTAGCATGAATAATAAACATTTATCATGATATAAGGAAATAAATAATAACTTTATTATTGCCTCTAGGGCATATTTCCTTCACGAACTTCATGATGTTGTGTCTTCATAAGAAAGTTTGGGTCCAAATAAGCAAGAGGATGAGAAAATTTAACTTTCCGGTTTGCCCGACGGATTTTTAGTGAAGGCAAAGGGTTTGAATCGGAAGAAAGAGCGATTACCTCTACAACATCAGCGTGACTGACTTCAGCGCTATCCTGGCAATAATCATTATCAATAAGGCGTGTGAAAAATAAACCAAGTGAGTCAAGCTCTACCTCAAGGTCCGGATTACCCACATCGTCAGCTGGTGGATCGGAGGATGCAGTGGTTCTCTTCCTATTGGCCGGTTTCTTCACAACTCTGGTTTTGGGCCGGGTTGTTTTCTCCGGTTTCTCTTGTGGAGGCTTCTTACTCCAAAATGGATCATCACCCTGTTTGAAAGATGTTAATGTCAACAAAGGGTGCTTAAACATAGTCAGATTTCATGAAAGCATAAGATATGAGTCTTACGACTGGCGGTTTGTTAATGGTACAAAAAGGAGGCAGGCCGGTTTGAGCGCAAGCAGCTTCTGGTTCATTTAATATTTTCTTCACAGCCTCAGTAACCTCGTCATCTGTCAGCTGGATCTCAATATGCCATAGAGGGTCTTTTACATCTCCTGTGTATTTGCACATCAAACCGGAGCGCATGCTTAAGGGCAATATACTCCAAGATATCCAGCAGCGAGCAAGGTCAACTCCTGTCAACCCGTTAGCCATGAAGGCCCTAAGCTTGGATAATTGAGGAGCATATTTGCTTCTCTCCTTAGCAATCAGTCTCTGAGGGAAGGGATGTGTGTTGCTTAGCCGCTCCCAACGATAACCCGGCAAGGGATTTTCTCCATCAGGAGAGGTATCTTTGCAGTAAAACCATGTTTGATTCCACTCTTTGGGATGGCTGTGCAGTTTGGCGTGAGGGTAAGTGACCTCTTTCCTCTTTTGAATCGCCATACCACCTAACTCGGTATTGGAACCGTCAGTAAATTCGGTGCGGCAGTTCAGATGGAAGCAATATCTTTATAATTCAACTGTGGGCTCCTCTTGAAAGAACACCTCAAAGAGCACTTGAAAGTGACAGCTGTTGGTTACGGAGTTGGGGCCAATATCTTGTGGACGCAGTTGGAAGTTGGCCAAGACATCCCGATAAAACTTTGAACCGGGCGGACTCAAGCTCCGGGCTAGATGGTCAATAAAACAACAACCTCTCCATCTTTGGGTTACGGAGGACATTCCGGGCGAGGACCCTCCATGAAACGACATCTTTTTGCCTAAAGCGCGGTTCGGACTAGGTTATTCAGTTGAGTCTCGGCCACTCGAGAAGGGACCCGCTTGCACTCAGACACTTGCTTGGCCATGGTGCAATCTACAAAGCAGTAATACCGGTTCAAGAATATGTTGGAAGGGTATACATTGATGCATTCATTGCTAAACCGGAAGCAGTTGCTTATAAACCGGAGTTCTACAAAGTGGCAATACTTAGCTAAGGAATCCTGGCGGTTCAACAAGGGGATTAATGGTATATACCGAGTTGTCAATTTTCTACAAAGTTAAACCGCTTTGTCTCAAACATTGAAGAGTCAAGATTGCAGATGAGTAGGTGTGCGAAAACAGGTTTCACAAAATTACATCACAGTTTTGGATCCGGAACATGTTCGTAAAAGAGATAAATATTCAAGGTCCAAAAGGAGCAATACCGAATTAATGAGCAAGGATACAGGAGATCTATGGCTTTGAGATGCATAAGTGACGACGGATGATAAAAACTACCGCCACGCAGAACAAAGATTTGAGACTTGTCTAAGATTTATCATATGAACAAGAAGCAAGCGATGAACGCTGAAGAACATGGAAACCCTAGAACAGATCTATGATGAAAGATAGAAGACTTACCATAGCTGAGGAAGAAATGGAAGATTGCCGCGATGCTCTGGTATATTTAGGGTGATGTAGCGGCCAAGGTTGGTGCAGAAGTCGACGGCGGCGCGGCGAGCTCTGAAGCTCGGGCGACGCGAGGAAGACGGGCGAATGGGCACGAAGGGAAAAAGAAATGACCCTTCGGTCTTATTTATAAAGCAAGGGACATGTGTCAGGAGCGAAAATCAAGAGGCCGTGAGTTTGGAAACGGAGCTGTCGCCTCGATTATCGCAGTCCATTAAACAAAAAGGGTATCGTGGATAGATTTTTATGACGGTGACGTCACGCGGTTTACAACGACTGAGAAGATGACATCATGGCGGTTCACCAAACTATACCAAGATCTCAAGATGAAGTTTTTGCTAAGGATTGACATGAACCTGTTCAAATCAATCTGGGGCCTAATGTTGGGGATATTACTACTTGGGGTATAAACCGCCAGACAGCTGGGTTAACCGTCGATGAGTTGAGTATGTTAAAGCCCAAGTAGGCAGATGAGGGCTCAAGGCCCATAGCCGGTTCAAGGCATGTAGCCGTAAACCGGCGTCGGTATGTAACTTGTATTGTAAGTTAGGAATAGTGGAGACCGAGCCAGATACATCTATGAACCGGCGTCGGGACTCTGTAAACCGACGGGCGCCGCCCATGTATATAAGGGGACGACCCGGTGGCGGTTCAGGAACAACAAATAACAACTCAAGACTTAGGAGAAGCTTGTTTGCTCCCTAGTCATCGAAACCCCATCAATTCCATCACAACTAGACATAGGCTTTTACCTTCATCGAAGGGGCCGAACTAGTATAAACTCTCTTGTGTCCTTGTGTCCGCTTTAACCCTTTCAAGCTAACCCATAGCGATGGCTCCACGACTAAGTCCTTCCATGAGGACATCTGCCGTGACAAAACCACGACATTTCTTATGCGAACATATCACGCATGCATCTCCGAGATGGAAAAGCGAGGCGAGGAGATACACGAAGATAGCTAGTGTGTGATTGTTTGCAGCAGAGAGAGACACCCACAGCACATGTCCAATAGAGGTCGGCCAACAAGGAAAAAAGGTCGAAAGGGACACATGGATGGCATGGACGCATGGGGAGGGAGAGAGGTGTGTTTGTGATAGAGATCCCTCGAGATCATGAGGGGACTATATGGGTGGGAGATCGAGGGAGTGTGTGCGCGATAGAAAGATGCCCCGAGAGAAATCGAGATAGACCATGCACATGTTTGTGATGGAGACTAAGATTAGCTAGTCATATACATATAGGGGGGACTGCGTGTGCCTACAATTGAGTGAGAGGCCATCATACTTGGCTAGCTGGGCATGAGATTGTGTGTGTGTGTGCGTGTGAGATGGAGAGAGAACGAGGGAGAGAGATAGAGTTTTAGATGGGCCTATCGAGTGCGAGTGAGATATGCATGTGTATGTGTGACCAGTGGATGGAGAGTTTGAGAGAGGAGGGGAAGAGCTCCGAGGGCGACATAGTGGTGCATGAGAGAGTTACGGGCAAAGAGCCAAGGAATTTGTGTGCGTACGATGAGTGCACCCAAGATATCTAGCTTGGACTAGCTAGAGTATCATACATAGTGTGCGAGAGAGACCTATAGATGGTGTATATATGAATGCGAACTAGAAAGACCCCCCACACACACACACAAGAGAGAGAGAGAGAGAGAGAGAGAGAGATAAAGGGAGAGGGACCAACAAGGTTTTTGTGTCGGATGCGTGCAACAGAATTGAAGATTGTCGGCGAGAGAGTGAGAGAGAGAGAGACAGAACAGGAGTCCAGGAGAGGGGGAGGTCGCGTTTTATGCATCAAAGACTGATATAAACCATGTTTCGATATAAACTTGCATTCAAATATTTAAATTGGAGAACATGTTGTCTGCAATCCACACATGAACGGATATATGAATATATCAAACAAGTTCATTAATTTGACTTTCAACATGTTTATGGAGTACTATAACACTGTACAGCATGCTACTCGATTGAGGTGTTCAATTTTGGATTTAGTTCACTATTTTGACCTCTTGAGCAGGCTAGTTCATTGAATCGAGATATTTCATTTTGGGTTTGATTCGCGTTTTTGAGTGGGTCAACTATTTGTCATATAGTAAATCGCTAGCAATGAGCATGTAAAAACACATTATTCCCAAGCATCATCTCTCCATCTAAAAAAGAAGTGGCAAGCTAATATTTCAAAATTTGATTCGAAACGACTTGGTAAGGTAGACGTGGATGCTCGTTCTTCCAAAATTTGAACGAACCGTTAAACATCCAATTCGCCCGAGCAAATAAATGGGAGACGCGAAATTACCTTCCTATGTGGGACACGCATCAATTGGCCCGTTGTACATCGAGGGTAGGTTCGTAACTTCATCCAAGCGCGCCTTCTCCTTGGCCGAAATGACATGTGCCGAATCTTACATTCTTAAGAAGTTGCTCCCCACTACAAGTCATTCTCTCAACATGCGGATAGTCCACCTCAGCATGCATGACATGTCATTAGTTCAGTTACTAAACCTCAGCATGCATGACATGTCATCGGTTCATTTACGACTAGCACTCTCCTCACGTCATTTTTTTCTCCTGAAACATCTGTTTCAGCTCGGTGTCCATCGACTCCCCATCTTCTCCATGGCAGCGCCTCTAATCTTCTCCACGGTTATTACTCTCCAACCTATTAATTTCCTTCTTCCTATTTATACTAAGGAAAGAGATCATAATCCTCTCCGCGGCAATTACTCTTCCACCTATTGATTTCCCCCTTCTTTTCACCTTCTCCACCAAATATGGAGTATTCCTCAACCTCCTGTAATTATTTTCCAGTAAGCAAGGAAACGGATCGATCCAGCAGTAACCGATGAAGATGCTATATATTGCAAGTCCTCGGTCAGTCTGGCCTCACCAAGAGAAGTGCCGGAGGAGTAGGTCGGGAGGATTCCAGGTGAGAGATTCTTCTTGCTGCCCGTCTATTTTCTCCCCTGTTCCCTCCCACGCGTCCTCCCGCACCCGTCACTGCCTCATGTGCCCATGGTTCCTGGAGGCAGCTACGGGCGAGCACCCTTCACCCCCTCCCGTATTAACAGGCCACGGCTGCTCAGCGGGTCGGCGGCTACTTCGACGCAAGCTGGGGGCAGCAACGGGCGAGGCGGCGGCGGCGACCAGTGATCAGGCGGCAAGCCGGGGACAATGATGAGCGAGGCGGCGACCAGGTTCCAGGCAACAAGCCGAATGCTGCAAGGCGACGAGTCCCAGCAGGTACATGCTAGCCATCTATGTCCGACTGTTCGTTTGCTGATTCAGTAGCACTAGCAGTAGCAAGTAGACAACACTATGTCAATCTTCAGTTCTTCCACTGTAGTGCTTTTCAGTTGCAGTCAACTTTGTTCCAGTAAGCCTTTTCCCTGCTGAAGATCCCCTATTTTCTTACTGAAGATCCCCTGTCTTTTCTGATGAAAATGCTTTCCCGCTAAATAGCTTAGGGGCTGCTATTGCCTGCTCCGCAATAGCGGCTGTAGCGTTTGAGATGAGCTGCCCGGAAATGAAATCTCCCGCGATAAAAAAATGTTGTTGTAGACACATCCGAGTTGTTCCTGTCATTGAACTGTAGGTGGAGCCGTGCCATTCTTTCTAGGGAATGAGTGAATGATGTACCGAAGAACAAATCAAGGCACTGAAGAGCAGAACAAGAGGCAAGAGGAGGGAGTACGTCATCGTCAAGGGACCACGCCGACGGCCGCTCCGCAGCAGTGCACGCGGCAATGATTGTCGCCGTGGTTGGAGGGCCACCATGGCCATACCATGAAAGAGCATTGATCCTTGACCGGGTCTATACATGTATCCATCTACTGTGTGGCAGCATGAACTCTATTGCTATCCCCCTTTCTCTCCATCCACCGCGGCATCAACGCGTCTTCATATGTTATTATGCTTTTCGTTGACATTATTCTGTCCGCATGCAACGTAAGTATGCAGATTGGTTAAGGGCAAGAATCAAACAAAAGGGTTGTGCGAGTGCTTAATTATACTGACCTCTCCTATTTTGTTTCACCAAATTAACAACTAATGTACTCCTATTTTGGTTCTGGTTCAATAAAATAGCAACTAATGTACTATGTGTTATAGGAGTATTGTACAAATTTATTTTAGCACCATTTATCCAAGCTTGCTACATTGCCTATTAGATGCTTGAAGAAATGTCTCAACTCACTAAACAATCGAGGGAAGAATTGTATTCCATTTAATTTCTAGAATATTTCCGAGTTAGCCACCAGCTCGCCAGAGTGAATCTGGTTGGCATAATTGACTACGAGTAATCTGATTGGTCAACAATCCTTAGAACTTGAAGACTCTCTGCACTCCAAGTTCGTTCTGCACCTGATTATTGATTCTGCATGAATGGATAAGGTATTGACAATACCTCTATTAATGATTATTCTCTCCATATTTTCCCTTTTTTTTGTATCAGTGCTTCTACCCTAAGTCCCTAATTAACAAACATCATTAGACTTCACCCTATGATGGCATAGCTCGGCCCACATAAAAATTGGCAACCAAATCATGGAACATGTTTGGGAAATTCTTATATTGTTTGGCTGACCCAAGTATGATGGTGAAATTGCAAATATTGAGAATACTATGAAAAAACCACAACAATATATTATCCAGTTAAATTTAACTCATGGTTGTATGAGAAATGGAATTGCGCATTTTCAACTAATTTCCCGGAAGGCACCGATCGTAATAGCAATTCAACTTTGGATCTGATTTTTAGAAAGAATGGATAAAGGTCTAACTCTCATGGATGGTATCGTGTTTATATTTAAACAATGAATTATTCATGGATAATTGTAAACTGTATCTAATTACAGTATCCATATTTTGCCTTGCATCTATCATATTAGTTGATTTACTCTACTTCGCTATATAAATATTGATCACATATATTTCTATGAATTCCCGCGGCAACGCGCGGGGTATCAGCTAGTAATTTATAAACCATGGTCAGCAAAACACGCTCTCCTCGCCCGAAATAGCTCGCGCCCACTATTTCAAAACACGCTCTCGTCGACCGAAATCGCTCGCGCCCACTATAGTTCAAAACACGCCCTCCTCGCCCGAAATCGCTCCCGCCCACTATTTGGAGAGAAGCAAAATTACTCTACTATCCCGACCCTCGGTTACACGACCCAGGCCGAGAAGCCTATAGGCAAGGTAGAACTATAACCCCTCACATTTCGGACAAATCGTCCGTAAGACATGGCTCCACTCCTCCCAATTCCCCCACCCGCCCCATTCATACCTCGTGGCGCCAAAATCACCTTCTCCCGGAAGCTCCCTTCTCCCGAGCCATGAAACCTCAGCCCACCTCCATGGCGCCCCACCGCACCAATTTCACGGACGCCCTCCTCCTTAATGCGGAGACGCTATCCAATTGCCGTCGTGCCTTTGGGCCGTGTGCCTCTTACTCCGTCTTCTTGGTGCTGCCTCGGCGACGGCGCGTGAACCGTCTCGAGCCGATTCACCCCGCCGTTGTTCACGGCGCGGCGGCTCCAACCGGATCTGTCGAGTCTGGCGCTGCTTCCAGTGGCCGTCGACCGTGGCGACATCGCTCTTTCCCGCCGCGGTCGCCACCACAACCGCGCCGACCTCACCGACTCGGCAGCTGGACCTGCCTACTTCACCATGCCGCCAGATAGGTCGCACTCTCATCTGAAATCAATTTATTTAGGCGTCAGTTGTCTGAATTTTTATTCTGGGCCAATCGATTCCCAAAGGGAAGCAGCACCCCTCGAGGTGGCGGAGCTCCTAGGCTCCCGGTTGGCTGGTGTCTAACGTAAGGGTGCGGGGCCGCAAGTTCGCAGTGGAAGCAGCGCTTAGATGGCTATCTTTTAGAGTTGCGTGGGTTGAAGGTACTGCCGCCGCCGAATCTGGATGACAGGGAGTCTTTGTGGATTGGCCCGGCGGCGCAACCACGGCGGTCTTGGTGGGGCGAGGCGGGGTTTTGGCGGGGCCACGGACGACGGAGGCGAGCTGCTTTGCCGTTGGTCGATGGCTCTTGAGGAAGATTCGAACGATGTCGGCCGGGAGGCGAAGACGGACATCAAGCCATCCGGCGTGATCGGACGATACCAAAATAGAATAAAATCGTGTGACCCCAATTTAGTCTTGATTAACGGATGTATGACCACTCGTACCTTCTTTGTTGATCTCTTAGTGTATTTCTTGGATCAAAGAGATATGTCGTTCTTAACATTATCGTTATCGCATCTTGAACACACCGTCTTCCGACTCACCGTAGCTGCTCCAACAAGGGAAGCATACACGGAAGGGAGCTCTGTCCCCACTCAACAGTTCCACGCATCGAATGCGCGTGCCCGACATGGACTGCCACAACAACTGCAGGGCCATCGACAAGTCAGCACATGATGCTCACTCCTATGGATGGCAGCCAGATAGGTTGTACCCTCATCTTACTTGTGTGCAACATTTATGGATTTGTTATTCATTTAAGCACGGAAAATAGATCATCACATTTGACTGTATGTTCATGCTGATCTCTTACGGGTCTTGTTCAGGAGTTCACGTTGTTCCATAGTTCAGCTAAGATACTTGTTCTTTAGGTAACGCTGTTCCATAGTTATCATCCATCAGCCAATGCTATCCCACAGGCTGGTGATTATAGTATTATACCACTTCTAGTATTACCTATGTTGTTCTTTAATACTTTTGTGTGCCATCTAGTTAATCAAGAGTACAAACGATACATATTCTGTAGCTTTCATCTGTGTTCTCCCTTTAGTTTATGAGACATGTTGCTGCTAGTTAACCCCAGTCCTACTATTTATGTCGTCTCCTACAGGCACTCATTTACATAAATCTAACTACTAGTTGTCTTCCATGCATGTCGATATAATTGCACACACCGATATATCCACAAGAACCTCACGAGCAATGTAAAGGCCAATAAACTTGATGTCAATGATACCCAATATGATGGAACATGTAAAGGTGGTTCTTCAGAAGACTTGCAGAAAGATGATGAATCCTCTTCACCCCACAAGGTCCTTGCTCTAACTTGGCCTGTGATATGGGTACAACATGCATATAATGTCCTGGAGTGTATCTACTCATTGCAATGCCATGTGCTTAGCATGCTGATCATGCATGTAAATATGTCATGCCTTCCTGTTTTTCAGTACCTATTCCATTCATGATAACATGTTTTCAAATTCAAGTACTGCCATTCTAGTCTATCGCAATGCCATCTGCTTAATTTGGACATCATGCTTCAATATCTTATGCATTGTTATTCATCAAGATGTACTTCATCATGCGCCATACCATGCTTTTTACATTGAAGTGTTGTTCTAGTGCTCTGTTGCAATGCCATCTTATTTTCCCAATCATACACGTGTATTTGCCTTAGTTATTTCTGTACGTATTCCGCTAGCATATAGTTTTACATTCAACTAGTGTTTCTTTTGATGTGTTGTCCTGTCGTATTCCTAACTCTTACACCATACTCCCTCCGTCCAGATTACATGTTGCCGAAATGGATAAAAAAGGATGTATCTAGGACTGAAATACGCCTAGACCCATACATTTTTTTCCGGATGGAGGGAATACATGTCAATATGTCATGCCTTTCTATTCTTCAGTACCTATTCCATCTCTCTGTTGTCGCATGTTTTATAACTAAAGCACCATTCTTCTATACAAGGCATGCAAGGGGAAGACGACTATGTTAGAATCTAAAGGGTTACAAACAAGGCCTTTGCAACAGATCCAAACGCCAGGAGATAATAAACCAACTCCAGTTTTTATAGATACTGCTCCAGGCACAGAGAAACCCAACTCCTCTCGATAATAAGCAGATTCCGGTGGCCAAAGAACTAGTCCGCTCGAGTCAAGCAAAAATATGTCAACTCAATTCTAAGAAGTGTAAAGCGTACCCTTGCATCATGAAATTTTATAGCATGCTGATCATATTTTCTACATGTTTCTTACCCATCTCTCTTTTAGAAAATAAGCTTAACAAATAGAAGAATTTCTGCAATGGTATCGTTTATGAGGAAAGATTCTTGCAGGAATTCTCTGTGCTCCAATGTAGATGTAAGTACCTGTTGTATATCACTATATTTTTACATCAGCATGTATTTTGTTAATCGGCGTGAATCCAACCTTTATCTGATCTAAATTTAGTTGTAGAAAAATGTATGATTAAAGGCCACAATGTTGATTTTTGTAAGGAAAACTGCCTGGTAGTTTTGCATCCTGGGCTGCATGAGTGTACTATCTCATATCAGTGGGTTTGAATACTTTGGTTCTGCAGTGGGGTTTTTAGTGTTTTTTTTCCTGTGTTGTCCTGTCGTATCCCTAGCTCGTACATCATACTCCCTCCATCCGGATTAAATGTCGCAGAAATGTATAAAACTGGATGTATCTAGAACTGAAATACGCCTAGACCCGTCCATTTATTTCCGGATGGAGGGAATACATGTCAATATGTCATGCCTTTCTATTCTTCAGTACCTATTCCATCTCTGTTGTAGCATGTTTTATAATTGAATCACCATTCTTCTATATAAGCATGCAAGGGGAAGACGACTATGTTAGAATCTGAAGGGTTACAAACCAGGTCTTTGCAAAAGATCCAAACGCCAGGAGATAATAAACCAACTCCATTTTCATAGATCTTGCTCCAAACGACAGAGAAACCCAAGTCCCACCGATAATAAGCAGATTCCAAGTGGCCAAAGAACTAGTCCGCTCGATCCAGCAAAAGAATGTCAACTCCATTCTAAGAAGCGTGTGCGTATCCTCGCATCATGAAATTTTATAGCATTCGATCATATTTTCTACATGTTTCTTACCCATCTCTCTTTTAGAAAATAAGGTTAAACGATAGAAGACTTCCTCCATTGGGATCGTATTCGAGGAAAATATCTTGCGGGAATTCTCTGTGCTCCAATGCTGATGTAAGTACCTGTTGTATATCACTATATTTTTACATCAACATGTATTTTGTTAATCGGCATGAATCTAACCTTTATCTGATCTAAAATTTGTTGTAGCAAAATGTTAAAGGCGCCAATGTTGATTTTTGTAAGGAAAACTGTCTGGTAGTTTTGCATACCGAGCTGCATGAATGTACTATCTCATATCACGCACATTACTGAATTGTAGTGCTTCGTGGTTGCCCATTCATTCATTGTGTCAATGTTGCTTTCGTACTACCTTACGGCTGATGATAGCTGTGCCATATTGTGTTAATTTGGTGTAGGCTAGTTGCCCAAACGTTCTTTGTGTCAATGTTCCTTTCATATTATCTGACTTGGTCAATGATAGCAATGCTAGTGTGTTAATTTTGTGCAGGCTGCTGAAGATAAGAAGACAAACTCGAAAACAGCAAGGCAACCCCATTGTTTCTTTCCGATAAATCTAGGCCAGGTAATATGGCAATAACTCATGATTAATCTGTTTGGTTCCCGTCCTAATTTATGTTATGATGCGATTGGTGAGACACTCTCCACTATCAATAATACAAGCCTGCCAAAATCGCCATCTGAATCTGTTCGGTATCCTCATCTCGAATGCAACGGAATAAATGTATGTTTGTGAACCAATTAATGGCTGAAGCAATGATGAAAATGGTGGATGAATCGAGGTGCAGAGTCGTGCGACACAACAAGCGATCAATGTTTTAGAGAAAGTGTAGCAAAGCGAAAGAACTTGCCAACATGCTTATGGGTGTCATCTGTCTTTGAGGTTGCAGATTGTGACGTTGTAGATGGTTAGGTTCTTCTCATTTATTTGCACCGACATCAATATTTGATTGCCCGATGGATGTAATTTCTGTAGTATATCTTTGGATGTGCAACGTTATTCCCTGTATGTCGTACCTTTGCGTGATCGGTTTTGGTCCTGTGCATAATTGCTCATCGTAATGGGCTCAAATTATCTAATTTGTCCTAAAGACATGTACGAACTTTAGTGGGCCCATTAAGTTAATGGGCCGTTACTAGGCCAAAAGTTAATGGTCGGCCCTCTTACCTCCGGGTCGTTAACGAGCCGACATCGAAGCGAACAACAGTGGCCCCAGTTTATTTCACGGGCGTTAACGAGCCGTTACAAAGTTTGGGCTACATATGGCCCAACTATCTTTGTAGGCCTTTAGCAGGCCAAAAGAGACAATGAGCTTGTACTAGACCATGAAGACCATGGGCGCTAAGAGGCGAAAGTCGTCGTATTGTAAATGGCCCAATCGTGTTGTGGGCCTTTAGCAGCCGAAGAGAAACGGGCTGGTATTGGACCATGAAGGGCATGGACCGTTAAAGGCCAAAACTAAGGTCCGACTACAAATGGCCCAACTGATTTATGGTCCGTTAACGGGCGAAAGGCACAGGCCGGAATTGGCCCAACACTTAAATGGGTCGCTAAAAGGCCAAAACTCAGGTCCGACTACAAATGGCCCAACTGATTTATGCGCCGTCAACATGCTGAAAGTGACACCGGGCCAGAAAATTGGCCAACCCTTAAATGGGCCACTAAAAGGCCGAAACTCAGGTCCGACAACAAATGGCCCATCAGATTTATGGGTCGTCAACAGGCTGAAAGACACACCGGGCCGTAAACTAGCCCAACATTTAAATGGGTCGCTAAAAGGCCGAAAGATGTACATCCTGAAAATTGGTCCATCCATTAAATGGGCCGTTAACAGGCCGAAATCTCATCGGGCCGATATTGAGCCCAAATATATAGCGGGCTATTAACGGGCTCGAACTGACGATGGGCTGCAATGGTGTCAAATCTTTAACGGGTCATTGACGGGTCGAATTGGCACATCTCGTATGGGCCGTGGGCTTAAATGGACCTGACACAAGTAGGCCTTATATGGGCTGGCCTGCTAATTTTTACTGGGTCGGCCTTTTCACAGGAATGGGCCTCTGTTGGGCCGTGCCACGTGTCGACGTATCATAGGCGCCTTCCGTCCAATGAGTGGATGACATCTGTCCCAACGATGAGCCAACACGTGTTTCCTCCAGCCAATGATGATTTTACATGTGGAAAATCCCCATTGGTTGGGGCTGTTAACGGGTTATCGGATCCAAAACCCGACCCGATAGCTTAACAGCGTTCCGTTATGGTGGATGCCACGTGTCGGTCACCCTTGACGAAAGCACTTCTGCGACACGCGATTTATCGTCATGGAAGTGGACACTTCCGTGATGATAATTTTGGTAATGTCATGGAACACTTCTACGACAACACAGGTATGACTATCTTGATTTTGTCATAAATTTGTCATGGATGTACATGCATGACAAAAAACAATAACTATACAATTTATAAGATGCAGTGGATTAGCTAGACATTGAAAAGCTGCAAGATTTTTAGACTCTAGTAAATCCTCTTCACAAGTTATTTCGTACAGGCTATTCAAGGTCTATTGGCTTTATTGCTTATGTGGTACTTCGACCGCGAAGCCTCGCTTATGCACCGAGCGTTCAGATTCTTTGCCAGGAGAGTCCCCGGCTTTCGAGCCCTACTCGTGGGGGCGAGGGTAGTAGTTACGAATCCAGGGCAATCAACCACTATCAGTCTTTCTCTTCCTTTCTTAGTAGCAGATCCAACATGACTGTATTAAACCTTAAGCAATCAGGGTTAAGCTAGCTCATTGCCTGCTTGTCTTCATGAAAAAGTGCAGAAGCCTGTATCAATGAAGAGTAGGCCGGCGACCTACTGTGACAAACACGTATCATCACGGAAGTGTATTTTTTTGTAGTGTGCTCACGAGGGTGGGGGGCGCGCCCCCCTACCTCGTGGGCCCCCTGGTGGCTCTCCGATGCCCATCTTCTCCTATATGAAGTCTTTCGATGAGAAAAAACATTAAGCAACCTTTCGGGACGAGACTCCGCCGCCACGAGGCGGAACCTTGGCGGAACCAATCTAGGGCTCGAGCAGAGCATTTCTGCAGGGACACTTCCCTCGGGGAGGAAATCATCGTCATCATCATCACCAACGCTCCCTCATCGGAGAGGGCAATCTCCATCAACATCTTCACCAGCACCATCTCATCTCCAAACCCTAGTTCATCTCTTGTATCAATTCTTGTCTCCAAGTCCGGATTGGTGCTAGTAGGTTGCTAGTAGTGTTGATTACTCCTTGTAGTTGATGCTAGTTGGTTTATTTGGTGGAAGATCATATGTTCAGATCCTTTATGCATATTATTACCCCTCTGATTATGAACATGAATATGCTTTGTGAGTAGTTACGTTTGTTCCTGAGGACAAGGGAGAAGTCTTGCTATTAGTATTCATGTAAATTTGGTATCCGTTCGATATTTTGATGAGATGTATGTTGTCTAGCCTCTAGTGGTGTTATGTGAACGTCGACTACATAACACTTCACCATTATTTGGGCCTAGAGGAAGGCATTGGGAAGTAATAAGTAGATGATGGGTTGCTAGAGTGACAGAAGCTTAAACCCTAGTTTATGTGTTGCTTCGTAAGGGGCTGATTTGGATCCATATGTTTCATGCTATGGTTAGGTTTACCTTAATACTTTTGTTGTAGTTGCAGATGCTTGCAATAGAGATTAATCATAAGTGGGATGCTTGTTCAAGTAAGAACAACACCCAAGCACCGGTCCACCCACATACCAAATTATCAAAGTACCGAACGTGATGAAAACTAGCTTGATGATATTCCCATGTGTCCTCGGGAGCGCTTTTCCTATTATAAGAGTTTGTCCAGGCTTGTCCTTTGCTACAAAAAGGATTGGGCCACCTTGCTGCACTTTATTTACTCTTGTTACTTGTTGCTCGTTACAATTTATCTTATCACAAAACTATCTGTTACCACTTATTTCAGTACTTGCAGAGAATACCTTGCTGAAAACCGCTTATCATTTCCTTCTGCTCCTCGTTGGGTGCGACACTCTTACTTATTGAAAGGACTACGATAGATCCCCTATACTTGTGGGTCATCACTACATGCGAGTCCCTCGCACCTGCACAATACAAATAACTCCTCGCAACCAACGCGATAAGGGGTTGTCAATCCCTTCACGGTCACTTACGAGAGTGAGCTCTGATAGATATGATAGGATAATATTTTTGGTATTTTTGTGATAAAGATGCAAAGTAAAATAAAAGCAAAAGAAATAACAAAGTGTTGGAAGATTAATATGATGAAGATAGACCCGGGGCCATAGGTTTCACTAGTGGTTTCTCTCAAGAGCATAAGTATTTTACGGTGGGTGAACGATTTACTGTTGAGCAATTGACAGAATTGAGCATAGTTATGAGAATATCTAGGTATGATCATGTATATAGGCATCACATCCGAGACAAGTAGACCGACTCCTGCCTGCATCTACTACTATTACTCCACTCATCGACCGCTATCCAAAGATGCATCTAGAGTATTAAGTTCATGAAAAAGCAGAGTAACGCCTTAAGCAAGATGACATGATGTAGAGGATAAATTCATGCAATATGATAAAAACCCATCTTGTTATCCTCGATGGCAACAATACAATCGTGCCTTGCTGCCCCTCATCCTTTGGGAAAGGACACTGCAAGATTGAACCCAAAGCTAAGCACTTCTCCCATTGCAAGAAAAACCAATCTAGTAGGCCAAACCAAACTGATAATTCAAAGAGACTTGCAAAGATAACCAATCATACATAAAAGAATTCAGAGGAGATTCAAATATTGTTCATAAATAATCTTGATCATAAACCCACAATTCATCGTTCTCAACAAACACACCGCAAAAAGAAGATTACATCGAATAGATCTCCACGAGAGAGGGGGAGAACATTGTATTGAGATCCAAAAAGAGAGAAGAAGCCATCTAGCTACTAACTATGGACCCGAAGGTCTGAGGTAAACTACTCACACTTCATCGGAGAGGCTGTGGTGTTGATGTAGAAGCCCTCCATGACGGGTTCCTCCTCCGGCGGAGCTTCGGAACAGGCCCCAAGATGGAATCTCGTGGGTACAAAAGGTTGCGGCGGTGGAATTAGGTTTTTGGCTCCGTATCTGATCATTTGGGGGTACGTAGATATATATAGGAGGAAGGAGTACATGGTGGAGCAACAGGGGGCCCACGAGGGTGGAGGGCGCGCCCCCTACCTCGTGCCTTCCTCCTTTCTTTGTTGACGTAGGGTCCAAGTCTCCTGGATCATATTCAGTGAGAAAATCACGTTCCCGAAGGTTTCATTCCATTTGGACTCCGTTTGATATTCCTTTTCTTCGAAACTCTAAAATAGGCAAAAAAAACAGCAATTCTGGGCTGGGCCTCCGGTTAATAGGTTAGTCCCAAAAATAATATAAAAGTGGATAACAAAGCCCATTAATGTCCAAAACAGTAGATAATATAGCATGGAGCAATCAAAAATTATAGATACGTCGGAGACGTATCACGCGCTCGCCAGCCTTTAACTATCGTTGAGCATGTTGCTCATGACCTCCGGATTCATTTCGGGATCATCTGCAGAATCTATTGTCAGATTTGCATGCATGCCGCATACTACCTGGTACATGTCATAGAAACAAGTGTTACCAGATGGGGCCTTCTCGGACTCCTTTACTGCGGCAACTGCGGCCTGAAGCTGGGCTTTGCACTCCTCCGGCTCTTGAAACAACTGGGTATTCTTCTCTGTAAGAACCTATGCAAAACAATGATCCTTAAATCAGTTGTGCCAACTATTTCAAGTCTCAGGGGCTACTGATATACATAATTATTAGATTTTCTTACCCGTATATCCTTTACATATTGGTCCGTGGCTCTGGCAAGACCATTTTGAGCAGCTCGGATGTACGTGTCTCCTGAGTTGAAGGCATCAAACGCCTCTTGGGAGAAACAAGCGTCGCGGAGTACGGCCCGACGATGCCTGTGATTCATGGCGCTCTCCACTTCGGAATTCGTAGCGGACAGCTTATCTGCATCCTCTGTAGGAGGAACATCCGGTGTTGGCCCCATGTTAGGTCCGCTTCTAAGTCGGCTCGAGCCCGACCGTGGAGGCGTGTGACAACCTCTCTGGATATAGTCCGACGGCGTTTTTCCTACTAGGAAACATGGGCGTTATTATATTTTAAAAGACGACAACCATGGAGCGGGGTTCCTTTTCATACCTCTGCGACGGCGTCTCAGTCCTGACCGCCTTCCTTTTAAGCCTACCCGGCTTCGGTGCCCCTTGTTGGTGAGTCACTGCGGGTTCGGCATGGCGTCCCGAGGGCCTTCCCTGTAAGACACCATATGTGTGCGGTAGGTGAAGTGCAGAAAAAGGGATCCCTCTCGGAAGATTGGCACTCCGGTTTTACTTACATGCGATGCAGGGAGTAGTCCAGGATAATCGGCTATGATGGCCACCATGGCATCGTCGCAGCTCAATTGATAGAACGTCCTGTCAATAAGCTCCACAAATGTGTCCGGATCTTCTTCGAGTCCGGGGTCGAGGGCCCGGTCAGGGTCCTCTGGTTGTGGAGGCGAGTGCTACGTCTTGAGCTTGCGTTGGTTTTCCCCGAAGAGGAGAGGATGATGCAGCAAAGTAGCGTAAGTATTTCCCTTAGTTTTTCAGAACCAAGGTATCAATCCAGAAGGAGGCCATGCACAAGTCCCTCGTACTTGCACAAAATGATAGCTACTCGCAACCAACGCGATTAGGGGTTGTCAATCCCTTCACGGTCACTTATGAGAGTGAGATCTGATAGAGATAATATTTTTTGATATTTTTGGTATATAGATTCAAACTGAAAAGTAAAAAGCAAAAAACCAAAGCAAGTATTAAAGTGATGGAGATTGATATGATGATAATAGACCCGGGGGCCATAGGTTTCACTAGTGGTTTCTCTCAGGAGCATAAGTATTCTACGGTGGGTGAACAAATTACTGTTGAGCAATTGACAGAACTGAGCATAGTTATGAGTATATCTAGGTATGATCATGTATATAGGCATCACGTCCGAAACAAGTAGATCGAAACGATTCTGCATCTACTACTATTACTCCACTCATCGACCGCTATCCAACATGCATCTAGAGTATTAAGTTAAAAACAGAGTAACGCCTTAAGCAAGATGACATGATGTAGAGGACTAAATTCATGCATTATGATAAATACCCCATCTTGTTATCCTCGATGGCAACAATACAATACGTGCCTTGCAACCCATTCTGTCACTTGGTAAGGACACCGCAAGATTGAACCCAAAGCCATGCACTTCTCCCATTGCAAGAACTACCAATCTAGCTGGCTAAACCAAACGGATAATTCGAAGAGACTTGCAAAGATAACTCAATCATACATAAAAGAATTCAGAGAAGATTCAAATATTATTCATAGATAAGCTGGATCATAAACCCACAATTCATCAGTCTCAACAAACACACCGCAAAAAGAAGATTACGTTGAATAGATCTCCACTAGTGGCTTCTCTCAAGAGCATAAGTATTTTACGGTGGGTGAACGAATTACTGTTGAGCAATTGACAGAATTGAGCATAGTTATGAGAGTATCTAGGTATGATCATGTATATAGGCATCACGTCCGAGACAAGTAGACCGACTCACACTGCATCTACTACTATTACTCCACTCATCGACCGCTATCCAACATGCATCTAGAGTATTAAGTTAATGAAAACAGAGTAACGCCTTAAGCAAGATGACATGATGTAGAGGATAAATTCATGCAATATGATAAAAAACCATCTTGTTATCCTCGATGGCAACAATACAATCGTGCCTTGCTGCCCCTCATCCTTTGGGAAAGGACACATAAGATTGAACCCAAAGCTAAGCACTTCTCCCATTGCAAGAACTACCAATCTAGTTGGCCAAACCAAACGGATAATTCGAAGAGACTTGCAAAGATAACCAATCATACATAAAAGAATTCAGAGAAGATTCAAATATTACTCATAGATAATCTTGATCATAAACCCACAATTCATCGATCTCAACAAACACACCGCAAAAAGAAGATTACATCGAATAGATCTCCACGAGAGAGGGGGAGAACATTGTATTGAGATCCAAAAAGAGAGAAGAAGCCATCTAGCTACTAGCTATGGACCCGAAGGTCTGAAGTAAACTACTCACACTTCATCGGAGAGGCTATGGTGTTGATGTAGAAGCCCTCCGTGGTGGATGCCCCCTCCGTGAGCTCCTAACAGGCCCCAAGATGGGATCTCATGGATACAGAAAGTTGCGGCGGTGGAATTAGGTTTTGGCTCCTGTTCTGATCGTTTGGGGGTACGTAGGTATATATAGGAGGAAGGAGTACGTCGGTGGAGCAACAGGGGGGCCACGGGGCAGGGGGCACGCCCTAGGGGGGGGCGCCCCCCACCCTCGTGACCGCCTCCGATGTTCCTTGGCGTAGGGTCCAAGTCTCCTGGATCACGTTCGGTGAGAAAATCATGTTTCCAAAGGTTTCATTCCGTTTGGACTCCGTTTGATATTCCGTTTCTTCGAAACACTGAAAAAGGCAAAAAAACAGCAATTCTGGGATGGGCCTCCGGTTAATAGGTTAGTCCCAAAAGTAATATAAAAGTGGAAAATAAAGCCCATTATAGTCCAAAACAATAGATAAAGTAGCATGGAGCAATCAAAAATTATAGATACGTTGGAGACGTATCAGGCATCCCCAAGCTTAATTCCTGCTCGTCCTCGAGTAGGTAAATGATAAAAAGAAAATTTTTGATGCGGAGTGATACTTTGGCATAATTTCAATGTAAATCTTCTTAATCATGGTATGAATATTCAGATCCGAAAGATTCAAGACAAAAGTTCATATTGACATAAAAATAATAATACTTCAAGCATACTAACTAAGCAATTTTGTCTTCTCAAAATAACATGGCCAAAGAAAGTTATCCCTACAAAATCATATAGTCTGGCTATGCTCCATCTTCCCCACACAAAGTATTTAAATCATGCACAACCCCGATGACAAGCCAAGCAACTGTGTCATACTTTAACATTTTCAAAACTTTTTCAATCTTCACGCAATACATGAGCGTGAGCCATGGATATATCACTATAGGTGGAATAGAATGGTGGTTGTGGAGAAGGCAAAAAGAGGGAAGATAGTCTCACATCAACTAGGCGTATCAACGGGCTATGGAGATGCCCATCAATAGATATCAATGTGAGTGAGTAGGGATTGCCATGCAACGGATGCACTAGAGCTATAAGTATATGAAAGCTCAACAAAAGAAACTAAGTGGGTGTGCATCCAACTCGCTTGCTCACGAAGACCTAGGGCATTTGAGGAAGCCCATCATTGGAATATACAAGCCAAGTTCTATAATGAAAAATTCCCACTAGTATATGAAAGTGACAAAATGAGAGACTCTCTATCATGAATATCATGGTGCTACTTTGAAGCACAAGTGTGGTAAAAGGATAGTAACATTGTCCCTTCTCTCTTTTTCTCTCATTTTTTTTATTTGGGCCTTTTCCTTTTTTTATGGCCTCTTTTTTTTTTCTTCCGGAGTCTCATCCCGACTTGTGGGGGAATCATAGTCTCCATCATCCTTTCCTCACTTGGGACAATGCTCTAATAATGATGATCATCACACTTTTATTTTCTTACAACTCAACAATTACAAGTCGATACTTAGAACAAAATATGACTCTATATGAATGCCTCCGGCGGTGTACCGGGATATGCAATGAAACATGAGTGACATGTATGAAAGAATTATGAACGGTGGCTTTTCCACAAATACGATGTCAACTACATGATCATGCTAAGCAATATGACAATGATGGGGCGTGTCATAATAAACGGAACGGTGGAAAGTTGCATGGCAATATATCTCGGAATGGCTATGGAAATGCCATGATAGGTAGGTATGGTGGCTGTTTTGAGGAAGATATTTGGTGGGTGTATGATACCGGCGAAAGGTGCGCGGTATTAGAGAGGCTAGCAACGGCGGAAGGATGGGAAAAGGTGCGTATAATCCATGGACTCAACATTAGTCATAAAGAACTCATATACTTATTGCAAAAATCTAGAAGTTATCAAAAGCAAAGTATTACGCGCATGCTCCTAGGGGGATAGATTGGTAGGAAAAGACCATCGCTCGTCCCCGACCGCCACTCATAAGGAAGACAATCAATAAATAAATCATGCTTCGAGTTCATCACATAACGGTTCACCATACGTGCATGCTACGGGAATCACAAACTTCAACACAAGTATTCTTTAAGTTCATAACTACTCAATTAGCATGACTCTAATATCACTGTCTTCATATCTCAAAACAATTATCAAGCATCAAACTTATCTTAGTATTCAACGCACTCAAAAGAAAGTTTCACATATCTTGAATACCAAGTATATTAATCATTAAGCAAATTACCATGCTATTAACGACTCTCAAAATAATCTAAGTGAAGCATGAGAGATCAAGTTTCTTTAAAACAAATCCACCACCGTTCTCTAAAAGATCTAAGTGAAACACTAGAGCAAAAATTATCACGCTCAAAAGATATAAGTGAAGCACTATGAGCAAAACTATCAAGCTCAAAAGATATAAGTGAAGCACGTAAAGTATTCTATCAAATTCCAATTCATGTATGGCTCTCTCAAAATGTGTGTACAGCAAGGATGATTGTGGTAAACTAACAAGCAAAGACGCAAATAATACAAGACGCTCCAAGCAAAACACATATCATGTGGTGAATAAAAATATAGCTCCAAGTAAATTACCGATGGAAGTGGACGAAAGAGGGGATGCCTTCCGGGGCATCCCAAGCTTTGACTTTTTGGTGTCCTTGGATTATCTTGGGGGTGCCATGGGCATCCCCAAGCTTAGGCTCTTGCCACTCCTTGTTCCATAATCCATCAAAAGAATTCACACAAAACTTGAAAACTTCACAACACAAAACTCAATAGAAATCTCGTGAGCTCCGTTAGAGAAAGAAAACAAAAGACTACTTTAAGGTACTGTAATGAACTCATTCTTTATTTATATTGGTGTTAAACCTACTGTATTCCAAATTCTCTATGTATTATAAACTATTTTACTAGCCATATATTCATCAAAATAAGCAAACAACACACGCAAAACAGAATCTGTCAAAAACAGAACAGTCTGTAGTAATCTGTAACTAACGCAAACTTCTGGAACTCAAAAAATTCTACCAAAATTAGAAGACCTAGACAATTTGTTTATTGATCAGCAGCAATTGGAATCAGTATTTTATCACGTTCTGGTGATTTTTAACAATTCTGGCACTGAGCGCAAAGTTTCTGGAAATTACAGCAAGATCAAATAACTATCATCCAAGAAGATCCAATAGGTTTAACTTGGCACAAACACTAATTAAAAGATAAAACCACATCTAAACAGAGTCTAGATGGATTATTTATTCCTAAACAGAAGCAAAAATAAAAAAATAAAAATAAAATGGGGCTGCCTCCCAACAAGCGCTATCATTTAACGCCCCTAGCTAGGCATAAAAGCAAGGATAGATCTAGGTATTGCCATCTTTGGTAGGCAATCCATAAGTGGCTCTCATGATAGATTCATATGGTAATTTTATTTTATTTCTAGGAAAGTGTTCCATGCCTTTTTTTAATGGAAATTGGAATCTAATATTTCCTTTCTTCATATCAATAATTGCACCAATCGTTCTAAGGAAAGGTCTACCAAGAATAATAGGACATGAAGGATTGCAATCTATATCAAGAACGATAAAATCTACGGGCACATAATTTCTATTTGCAACAATAATAACATCATTAATTATTTCCATAGGTTTTCTAATAGTGGAATCCGCAAGATGCAAGTTTAGAGAGCAATCATCAAAGTCACGAAAATCTAGCAAATCACACACAAAGTTTTGGGAATAGTGGAGACACTAGCACCCAAATCACACAAAGAATTAAACTCATGATCTTTAATTTTAATTTTGATAGTAGGTTCCCACTCATCATAGAGTTTCCTAGGGATAGAAACTTTCAACTCAAGTTTTTCTTCATAAGATTGCATCAATGCATCAACAATGTGTTCGGTAAAGGCCTTATTTTGACTATAAGCATGAGGAGAATTTAGCACGGATTGCAACAAGGAAATACAATCAATTAAAGAGAATTTTTCATAATTAAATTCCTTGAGATCCAATATAGTGGGTTTAGCAACATCTAGGTTTTTATTTCTTTCAATCCCACTTTTATCAATTTCATCATCAAGATCTAAAAACTCCGAATTCTTAGAACGCCTTCTAGGTAAAGGAAGATCATATTCAGTTTCATCAAGATTCACATTGCAAAACAAAGATTTAATAGGGGACGCATCAATAACTTTTAGATATTCATCTTGATTTTCATAGGAATTCGGTTTAGCGGCCATCTTATTGACTAAGGTAGCTTGCATATCCGAAATTTCAGCGGTCATCTTTTCAAGACGAGCAATTTGGGCTCTTATACCATCAAATTCTTTAGACATATCATCGAGCTCTTTATTCATATAACTCATAAAACTCTTTTGTTCCTTAAGCTCGTTTCTAAAGAAATTATTATGCTCAAATTGCAAAACCATAAACTTTCTGACATTGTTTTCGATCTCCTCTAGCCTTTTAAGGTGAAGATCACCAAATTTAGGTAGAGCCATCGCGACAAACAAGCAATCCAACACACGAGCAAACAAACGGACGAGGGAAAGGGAAGGGAAAAAGAGGAGGAGATTGGGAAAGAGAGGGCGAATAAAACGACAAGGGTGAAGTGGGGGAGAGGAAAACGAGAGGCAAATGGCAAATAATGTAATGCGAGAGATAGGGATTGTGATGGGTACTTGGTATGTTGACTTTTGCATAGACTCCCCGGCAACGGTTCTAGAAATCCTTCTTGCTACGTCTTGAGCTTGCGTTGGTTTTCCCCGAAGAGGAGAGGATGATGCAGCAAAGTAGCGTAAGTATTTCCCTCAGTTTTTGAGAACCAAGGTATCAATCCAGTAGGAGGCCACACACAAGTCCCTCGTACCTGCACAAAACGATAGCTACTCGCAACCAACATGGTTAGGGGTTGTCAATCCTTCACGATCACTTACGAGAGTGAGATCTGATAGAGATAATATTTTTTGGTATTTTTGGTATATAGATGCAAAGTGAAAAGTAAAAAGCAAAAAAACAAAGCAAGTATTAAAGTGATGGAGATTGATATGATGAGAATAGACCCGGGGGCCATAGGTTTCACTAGTGGTTTCTCTCAGAGCATAAGTATTCTACGGTGGGTGAACAAATTCTTGTTGAGCAATTGATGAATTGAGCATAGTTATGAGTATATCTAGGTATGATCATGTATATAGGCATCACGTCCAAACAAGTAGATCGAAGCGATTCTGCATCTACTACTATTACTCCACTCATGACCGCTATCCAAAGCATGCATCTAGAGTATTAAGTTAAAAACAGAGTAACGCCTTAAGCAAGATGACATGATGTAGAGGAATAAATGCATGCATTATGATAAATACCCCATCTTGTTACCCTCGATGGCAACAATACAATACGTGCCTTGCAACCCTTTACATCCTTTGGGTAAGGACACCACAAGATTGAACCCAAAGCCATGCACTTCTCCCATTGCAAGAACTACCAATCTAGTTGGCCAAACCAAGCGGATAATTCAAGAGACTTGCAAAGATAACTCAATCATACGTAAAAGAATTCAGAGAAGATTCAAATATTATTCATAGATAAGCTGGATCATAAACCCACAATTCATCGGTCTCAACAAACACACATAAAAAAGAAGATTACATCGAATAGATCTCCACGAGAGAGGGAGAACATTGTATTGAGATCCAAAAAGAGAGAAGAAGCCATCTAGCTACTAGCTATGGACCCGAAGGTCTGAAGTAAACTACTCACACTTCATCGGAGAGGCTATGGTGTTGATGTAGAAGCCCTCCATGGTGGATGCCCCCTCCGTGAAGCTCCTAACAGGCCCCAAAATGGGATCTCGTGGATACAGGAAGTTGCGGCGGTGGAATTAGGTTTTTGGCTCCTGTTCTGATCGTTTGGGGGTACGTAGGTATATATAGGAGGAAGGAGTATGTCGGTGGAGCAACAGGGGGCCCACGAGGCAGGGGGGGCACCCCCCACCCTCGTGACCGCCTCCGATGTTCCTTGGCATAGGGTCCAAGTCTCCTGGATCACGTTCGGTGAGAAAATCACGTTTCCGAAGGTTTCATTCCGTTTGGACTCCGTTTGATATTCCGTTTCTCGAAACACTGAAAAAGGCAAAAAACAGCAATTTTGGGTTGGGCCTCCGGTTAATAGGTTAGTCCCAAAAGTAATATAAAAGTGGAAAATAAAGCCCATTATAGTCCAAAACAATAGATAAAGTAGCATGGAGCAATCAAAAATTATAGACACGTTGGAGACGTATCAGCGAGCTGTGGACCTCCCTCACAGCTTTTCGCAGTTCCTGCTATGAAATAGCAAAGTAAATATTTATGACAAAGAACGCGGGAAGGTCTGGAGTAAAAGGTAGCAGCTCACCCAGTTTGGGGGGTTGTACATGGAGAATCCATCCCGTGGCTTGATGCGGATGAACTTCTCTTCCTCTCCTTTATACAAATCGGACAGTATTTTCGCTAGAGCAGCGACAGAGTCCGCACCTTTACGACTGCAGCGGGTGGCATCGTCTTCTCCATTGAAGTGCCACATGGGTTGTCCCCGATATTGAAGTGGCTGCACCCCCCGCATTATGCATATTGACATAACTTCGATTATTGTCAATCCTGATTTGGCTAGCGTCCTTATCCGGCCCATCAGGTAAAGGACTTCTCCGTTATCTTCCTCCTGGGGGATCCGAGGGCGCCAGCTGCGGCGTTTCTTCAAGGGAGCATTGTCGAACTCAGGAAGGCCCATCCGAATAGGGTCCTGAAGGGGGACGTCCTCCATATAAAACCACTCCGATGGCGGTCTTGGATGTCTTCTTGAGTACCGGACAGGTATCCGGTCCGGCGATGCACCATATTTCGCTCCGCCCACTTGATATATTGACCCCTCCACGTATGCGGGTACCGAGCGAAATAGCCTCTTCCATAGCTCGAAATGAGCTTCGCAGCCCAAAAATAGCTTGCAAAGGGCGACATAGCCAGCGATGTGTAATATGGAGGCGGGAGTAAAATTATGCAGATGGAGGCTGTAGAACTCCATGAGCCCACGGAGGAACGGATGGATTGGAAATCCAAGTCCCCTTAATAAGTAAGGGACAAGGCATACCCGCTCCCCCATAGATGGGTTGGGAAAGCTCTCTGCTTGCTCCCCGCCATTATAAATGGCTAGTCCAGCTCGGACGGGGACCATATATGCAGGAGGGAGAAACCCTTGGGTTTGTAACTCTACTAACTGTCTGTGAGAGACGGAACACTTCTTCCAGTTGCCTGGCTTAGGGCTACGGGAGCAAGAGGAGGAGCTGCGATGGCCGGCCATGATGGAATGGAATTTTCCGGGCGTGCTCTGATGGATACTCGCGGTGGGAGGATGGTGTGATCTGGATCTAAGGATCCCCGGCTCTTTAAATAGACGATTTACTCACATGGCTAGGATGGCAAATGTAAAAATGCCCTGGCTTCTCGCATTCGCTCGACATGTGGAAGATAGCCATTATTAGGCGCGGAAGCCAAGGAGTGCAAACATTTATGGGAAGCCGGACACTACTCAACAGGTACTCAGGATTTGGAGAAGAACCCGCCTTGCAATGCCGAAGACAATCTGCACGCCAGACTCATCGTCATTGAAGCCTGGTTCGGGGGCTACTGAGGGAGTCCTGGATTAGGCGGTCCTCGGATAGCCGAACTACATACTTCTGCCGGACTGTTGGATTATGAAGATACAAGACTCAAGACTTCGTCCCGTGTCCGGATGGGACTCTCCTTTGCGTGGAAGGGAAGCTTGGCAATACAGATATGTAGATCTCCTCCCTTGTAACCCTAGCCCCCTCCGGTGTCTATATAAACCGGAGGGTTTAGTCCGTAGGACAACAACAATCATAATCATAGGCTAGCTTCTAGGGTTTAGCCACTACGATCTCGTGGTAGATCAACTCTTGTAATACTCATATCATCAAGATCAATCAAGCAGGAAGTAGGGTATTAGCTCCATCGAGAGGGCCCGGACCTGGGTAAACATTGTGTCCCTCGCCTCCTGTTACCATCCGCCTTAGACGCACAGTTCGAGACCCCCTACCCGAGATCCGCCGGTTTTGACACCGACAGCCCTCACGACGCTTATGACCCGCTTTTGCGCGGGACAGTTGGCTGGCTCGTAGTACAAACACAGCCAACGAGGTAGGCCCCTCTGAGGCCAAAAACAGCACCGGCAAGCTCCAGTGCAATAAACACAAACGCCGAAGTAATGGCGATAATACCGATGACACGACAGTTCACACCGGATTCAGTGGCTCCAAGTCCGGCCAGTGGAAGAAGCCTTATAAAAGGAACAACAAGGGATCATCCAGCTTGGACCGCATACTCGATTGTCCGTGCCAGATACATGGCACCCCAGACAAAGAAGCCAATCATACCAACAGAGATTGCCGGGTTTTCAAGCAAGCCAGCAAGTCAAATGCCGAAAGCAAGAAAACTGGATCGCAAAGCGAGGACGACGACGAAGAGCCCCGGCAGCCGAACATTGGAGGACAGAAAAGGTTGCCCACTCAAGTCAAAATGGTGAACATGATATATGTTACACACATCCCCAAAAGGGAGCACAAGCGCGCACTCATGGACATCTATGCGGTAGAGCCAGTCGTCCCAAAATTCAGTCCATGGTCGTCATTCCCGATCACCTTTGATCGTCGAGATCATCCAACTAGTATCCGTCATGGCAATTCGGCCGCACTGGTCCTCGACCCAATCATCGACGGGTTTCACCTCACACGAGTCCTAATGGACGGGGGTAGCAGCCTCAACCTGCTCTATCAGGATACAGTGCGCAAAATGGGCATTAACCCCTCACGAATCAAACCTACAAAGACCACCTTTAAAGCAGTCATACCAGGCATAGAGGCCCGTTGCACGGGCTCAATCACGCTGGAGGTGGTCTTCGGTTCTCCGGACAACTTCAGAAGTGAAGAGCTAATCTTCGATATTGTCCCCTTCCGTAGCGGCTACCACACACGCTCAGACGAACCGCGTTTGCTAGATTCAACGCGGTGCCACACTATACTTATCTCAAGCTCAAGATGCCCGGTCCTCGCAACGCAGTTAATGGAAATACGGAACGCTCCCTCCGTACAAAGGAGCACACAACCGCTCTAGCAGCAGAAGCATAGAGCGGCCTTCTCAAGTAGAACCATAATCCGGCTGCCGCGCCCCTGAACATCGTTAAGAAGGTCCAGACTACGCCGCAACAGGACAGCTCAGCTTGTCAAGAGCTCGATTAGCAATCCGGCCTCCGCCCCAGCCCCCTTCATGCAGTGGCATTTGCACCACGCATACATAATTACGCACTCAAAACCCCATGGGTGCTGACGGAGGTATAACTAGCTCGCGATCCACAGTGCGGCTCAACCGACGCTGGGAATCGCACACCTTTACTTTTCCTTTTCATTTCGGGTTTTTCTCTTTTCAAGGTCTATTCGGACGACCCGCGGGCAGAACACACCAAGCAGGCAAGGAGCTCTGGCGTACAAGGGAATCCCCAGGTGGTCTCTGCTAAAGATTGCTATACCTATTTTACATTCGTGTACGCAGCTCGCTCTTTGTCTTGGCACAATAAATAGCCTTACTTGCTTATCGCATTACTTGTACAAACACGCCTCGACGTATTAATAACACCATAATGGTAAATGAATGGTAGCGTCAGCTTATTATTTAATTTTCTCTGTCTCCCTACCTTTGTATTTATTACTCATTGCACACGTACACTCTGGTACGTATTACTGTGCCAGGGGCTTCATCACGCCCCGAATTACGACAACAAAAGTCCGAACACTTTTTACAGTATAGTTCGGCACCCCGAACTTATAGCATTATATGCATCAGCTTCGAATCATGTCTTTGGTCAATAGTTGGGTTGCCCGGCTCCTGTGCTTACTACCTTACGTTCCGCTATATCGGCTAGGGTAGTAAAGGGAGAACTACTGCGATTGTGTCCCGGTTCTTCCGGACGAGCACCTCGGTAGAGAAAGTCGA
Organism: Aegilops longissima; assembly: GCA_021605205.1. Lineage (NCBI taxonomy): Eukaryota > Viridiplantae > Streptophyta > Magnoliopsida > Poales > Poaceae > Aegilops > Aegilops longissima. Next base: position 249,887,045 of record CM038682.1, on the reverse strand, counting down.
AAACTGACTGTCATGATACGGCGAGAGCTGGTCAGCTGTTCGAGAGGTCTCAAATCCTTAGAGATTTTTTCCGCTTTACGCGAGGAATCGGAGTTTCTCCGATTAGGCGTGTATAGCGCCCTAGTTCGGCCTTCCGAACACCAGGGCTGCGCCGAAATTTTCATTGTCAAACTCCTATGGCTAAGTGAGGGTGATAAAGGCCGTATAGTCTGATTACCTTGTTCGTTGCGCTAAACACCTCCTTTAAGGACCAAAACATGGAGAAAAGAGTGTTTAGATTTAACCCGAACACCTTCGTACTACCTATGTGGGGGCAGAAGCCGACGACTGGTTAACCCTCAGATTTCACAAATGGCCGCACAGGAGGTAATTTTTTTTAAAAAATTCACAAGCATTATATTACATAACATCATTGTTTCATCCTACAGGACAAGATAATACAAATGTTTTCGTGGGAAAATAGCATCCTTCGCACATTGCTCCGCCACTAGGCGGGACCCCTCCAGGACACTATCAAAATATAGCTCGGGTCGACGATGCTCCTTGCCCTCAGGCGGCCCCTCGGTCACCAGCTTCTTGGCATCTAGCTTCGCCCAGTGCATCTTGACGCGGGAAAATGCCATCCGTGCACCTTCAATGCAGACCGATCGGTTCATGGCTTCGAGCCGTGGGCAGGCACTCACGAGTCGCTTCACAAGTCCGAAGTAGCTGCTGGGTATGGCTCGGCAGGCCACAGCCGGACTATCAGGTCCTTCATGGCTAGTTCGGCCGGCCTGTGTAGCTCGACCAGCTGTTTCAGCTGGTCGCTAAAGGGCACCGGATGTTCTGGTCCAAAATACTGAGACCAGAATAGCTTCTCCGTGGACATCCCCTCTCCGGCTTGATAAAACTCGGCATCATCGATATCTGCGCAATGATTAAATGGCATACAGAAAACCCAAATTGGTCGATTACAAGGAATGTTTCCTTCGCCTACTGGCTTTGCATAGCGAAATACTTACCCGCCGTAATCTTCTTGGCCGCCCGAATTTCTTGGAGGGCGCTCTGGGCTTCGGCTAGGGCATCCTGTTCGCTCTGACGGTGTGATGCCCCCGTCTCGACCGTATACTAATCATACACACAAACGTGTACGATCAAGATCGGGGACTCAAGGGAAGATATCACAACACAACTCTAGACACAAATGAAACAATACAAGCTTCATATTACAAGCCAGGGGCCTCGAGAGCTCGAATACAAGCTCGATACACAAGAGTCAGCGGAAGCAACAATATCTGAGTACAGACATAAGTTAAACAAGGATGCCTTAAGAAGGCCAACACAAACATCAACGATCGAAGAGGCAAGGCCTCCTGCCTGGGACCTCCTAACTACTCCTGGTCTTCGACGGTCTCCACCTAGTAGTATCCGTCGGCGGTGGCATCTGACTCCAAGGATCCACCATCTGGTTGCAACAACCAGAAAGAAGGAAGAAAGGGGAAAAGGGGGGGGGGGGTAGCAAAGCAACCGTGAGTACTCATCCAAAGTACTCGCAAGCATCAGATCTATACTAAGTGTGCATTGGTATCAAATGGAAGGGCTGAATCTGTGGACTGAACTGCAGAATGCCAGAATAGGGGGGAAGGCCTAGCCTATCGAAGACTAGTAGCTCCAAGCATCTTGCAGCATGTGGAAGAGTAAAGATAGCAGTTTATATTAACAACCATGTTGTAGAATTAATGCCCAGAGATCCTTCCTCGGCTCCCTACGAGAAAGCAATCCCGCAGCCACATATCCATCACATATCAAGTATCCATTTCTACTTGTATAAGATCAGGATACAAGTCTGAACGTCCATTACCGAGGACACGGTATTCTAATATATATCTTCCCTGCAGGGGTGCACCATGTTTTCCAACACGCTTGATTACTCTAGCCGGACACACTTTTCTGGGTCGATGCCCGACCTCGGAAAATCAACACGTCGTAGCCCTACCTAGGCTCAGCAGAGAGGTCCCCGCCGGTCTACATCCTAAGCACTCCGGGGTCTGGGCCCATCGCCCGTAGCACTCCGGGTTGTTGTGCGACAAGCCGGGACGAGCACCACCTCATACTGGATGGCACTGGCCCGACAGGCCCACAATGCTGAGCTGGACGTCTGACAAAGCTTTGGCTGATACTGCGACGTCGAGGCCCATAACTATTCTCACGTGGTGGTTAGTGCGTAAAGGCCAAAGGCCAATTCAGAACAAATACCCAAACCTATTAGTGCATTATTAAAAGAAGTGACGGCTGTCGGGACAAGTCCGGAGCTATCACCCCTCCTGGGTGATACCGCTAAACAGCCAGCCACCACTGTCACATCGCACGGGTGCTCTCCGGGCCCGCCCGGCTTTCAGAACGGTCTCAAGTAAAGTCAAGGTAACTATGTGTCCAGACATCAAGGGGAAAACCCGAGGAATCACCCCCGGTGGATTCCACTCAATGTAATCATCAAGGTGAACATAAGAGGGACCACCCTCGAGGTTCACACTTGAGGTGTTGCACGACAGAGCCGTATCGGGAATGGTGAAAGAGGAAATCACCCTCGATGACCACGATCGAATAGCTACACTACAGAATTATCTTCAGGAGTGCGTTATGAGGGATCACCCTCGGCACTCGATAGTAGCTCTGCAGAGTCGAGCAACAAAAGGGGCGTGATGTGATGTGAGGTGTCGGGCTCTAGTCGTCGATCACGTTGATCGAGTCTTCGATGATGAAGCAGGGGCAACAAGGACAAGGTGAAGGTCACTGACGGATCACTATCCAACCTATACTAAGTAGTTTAGAGTAAGCAGGTAGGTAACAATAGCAGGTACAAAAGCAGGCTATGCATCAGAATAGGAGCAACCAATTACAGTAGCAAAATCTAATGCAAGCATGAGAGAATGGAATGGGCGATATCGGGATGATCAGAGGGGGGGCTTGCCTGGAAGCTCCGCTGAAAGGGAAGAAGGGTCGCCGTCGACGTAGTCGATCACAGGGGCATCAGCAGCAGTCTCGGGGTCTACTGAAGAGAAGAGGGGGGAGAAACAGTAAATACAAGCAAATAGATGCGCTTGGGCGTGGGCGCCCGCCCGAACAACCACGGGAGAGGGGACGCGCCAGGGCATCGGCGCGGCGCCGGTCGCCGGAGGTGGCCACGGGAGGTGGTCATGAGCCAAAGCGGGCAAGAGACCGTAGGGAGGAACAGGGGCAGGAGGGAGGAAGCGCCGCCGGCGGTGTAGCTGCGAGGCCTTGGACGGCGAGGTACCCTCGGCAGCCACGACACGGGTTGCCCCATCGAGCCGCCCAGCGACTGGCGCGACCTAAGCGCGATCTTGGCGCAGAGGCGGGCGGCGGGGCGACGCGAGGTAGGCTGCCTGGAGCGATCTGCAGCAGCAGATTCGATGGCGACGGGCTGGCTGCACGAAGCGCAGCTGCCAACGAGGAGCGGCGGTGCGGATGAGGCAAAGCACTGCAGCTACGGCGGGTGGCGGTTTGTGAGGCCACAATGGCGGCGGCCAAGAAGCGCTGAAGTGGCGCCCGTGGCCGTAAGCGTGGGCGAGTAGGGGCAGCGAGCGCAGCCTCGTCAATGGCGTGCCGAGGTACGCGTGCGGTCGACGATGATCGCAGCCAAGAAGGCAGTGCACACGCGGGAGGAAAGAGCTCGGGCTAGGCGGGCAGCAGCGTCTACGGCGACGGAATTAAGAGAAGGACAGAGAGGGAGGAGGCGACAGCTCACAGGGCCCTGTAGAGGTGCATAGCGAGCTCGGGGAAGGCCTGGTGATGAAGAATTCGACGGAGGTCTCCGGCGGGTGCAAGGTCGAGGACGACGCGGATCCGTGAGGCGAGGAAGAAGACGCGATCTGGCGCTCGGTGCTCCCGGCTCAGCGCGCCATGTGGGTGGCGTAAACGGCCCGGCGGAGTGGATGGACAGGGGGTGCGGGGACGAAGGTGGCCGTGGCTATGGCGCGGCCATGGCGTCGCAGCGAGCGAACAAGCTCGAGAAAGGGGATCTGGCGAGGGGGAGAGAGGCTGAGAGGGAGGAGGGAGTGGGAGCGGTAGGTGGGGGAGGGGAGACCGAGGCGCTGGAGGGGCGCCCTTATCCCCTCGACGCCGATGGTGAGCCGGCTCGGTGGTGACCGGGCGCGGCTCGGGCCTTGGGTCTGAACCGCCTGTTAGCAAGGCCGCCTCAGGTGGGTCGAGGCCAGTATGCAGGGAGGCTTTTCTCTTTTGTTTTGTTTAACCTTTAGTTTTTCTTTCTATTACGCTTTGTTTCTATTACTTTAGCAAGCAAAATAGTCTTTTCCTAATCTTTCCCTAATAATAAAGCACAGATTGGGTCTCCGGGTTCACCGCCGCGGCGTTTTTTAGAAAAAACCCTATGGTATTAAGTAATTAACCCGCAGTACAGTAAAAAGTGGAAAAAAACGTTTCATATTTCGCGAGAAAATACCCCAGCCCTGATTCAAGCGACCGCGCCTCCCCGCCTCCTCCGCCGTGTCGTCCTCCCGGCACCGTGGCCTGCCCCCTCTCTGCTGCGCCCTCCTCCCCGCACCGTCCAAGTCCTCCGTGCGCGGTTCGCCCACGCCGAGGCCCAGGCCGCCGCGCTCCGTGCCCGCGCCGGCCGGCCGGCTCGAGCGCGCGCCGGAGGAGAGGAGGTCGGCTGGAGGGGAGCGACCAACGTCGTGGTGGTCTCGCCGGCGAGCGACGGGAGGAGGGCGGAGATGATGCGTAGGAGGGCGAGGCGGCTGTGTGCAGGAGGCTTCCCGACGGATTGGGGAGACGGCGCGAGGCATCTTCGACGGCATGGGCCGGGGCGCCGTGCTTCCTCAGATTCGCGTTTTGAGTGTGTGTCCAGTTTGTCGCTTCCCTCGACGTCGACGGCTCCATGATCAGTCGTGTTCTCTTCCTACTAAGCCATGATGAGATGTAAGTGCTCTATTTTCCTCTAGATTACTGCATATCATCTCTGCCTTCCACATGTTTGATGAAATGCCGAACCACATTGCTCACATAAAATTCGATGGAAAAAAGGAAGCAACATGGCTTATCAGGGGCCATTAGGCAAACTGAGAATTGCTTACGAGTCTGTTGCATATGATGCTAAATTTCTTCTTACTTTGAACATTCAGCATTGCAGTCACTTTTATTTTATAGATCACCGAGTTCGCCGGCGGAAGAAGAACATCTCTCGAGCCGTCCAATGTTGCCTGCGGCGGCTACACCAGAGGTATGTGTCCCCTTGAAAGCTAATCAGTCGATAGAAGCCATGTTTGTTTCAGTTTATTGCTTCTGAATTGGTGCCACTTCTGATTGCTTTTTAGTTGATTGTTTCTGAATTGGCCAGTAGATAGAAGCCCCTGAAACTGCTTGATTGTACAGTTATAGGTTTTCGTATACCTTGATGTGTTTGCTTCCTTAGGTTCAGTTCACAAGAGCAACCAAAAAGGTTCCAGATTCATCTCATGGTGAGGAGTGAGCATGTGAATTAATGTGTGCATGAAGCTAGGTATGTTGGTTGGTGCCCAGCTGAGGCAGTCTATTTCTATCTAATCTAACTGTCTAGGCATGCCTGCATGGCGAAGTATTGGGGCTATCTATCTATGTTACAGACCTATCCATGCACTATTGGAAAGTGGACACGCACAAAATCCTTTTCAACTTTACCTGTTTTATCATTGTTATCAATTTTTGTTCTGGCCTATGGCTTTCTGAAATCTTATGGTCTTGTTTCTTGCAGACACAGTTCTTATCAAGTGGGTCTGAAGGAGTTGGGCAGTGGGTGGTTCCCATCACACTCTGTTGTTGTTCATACTTGGTTCAGCGAAAGTTCTTTTTCCGTGGAAAACCGGAGGATTTCAGTTTGTTAGTGCTCGTAGAATGTCAAAAGAAAGATGGCATAAGGAGGTTTAACCAAGATGTCCTTTTGTTGGTTTTCCTGTGTAATTAGCACTTACAAATATGGAGTACATGTAGGAGAATGCTACGGTTCTGCCTGCATCTGATGGGTGACGTGGCTCAGCCCAGCGGCTCTACAGAACCATCAGATAACCTGGGACGATCATGCCTCTTTGCTAGAGAAGATTGTAGCTTATGAAGTTTGTGTCTGACTCGCCATTAGATCGTTCAATATGCTATCTTGTGGTTTAATTGATGATTTCTTTTTCTTAGTTTTCAGGCTGTGTATACAATCAGAAATCTGATAGACTGGAGAGAAGGCTAGGTGTTTGCCACATTGTTTCGGCTACTTCCATCTGGCGATTCCAGGTTAGTTAGAACATCTTGTTTCTGCTTGTGAATTTTGCACAGTGGGACTATTACTCCTGATGCTACAACTGAAACTTAGAAAATGTAGATATTTAGCTTGCACAACCTGGGTACTATTTTTGTACACATGTTTGAAATTTTCTTAGGGACAAAATAAACACATTTTTTTGTTTGTTAAACAGAGTAAATCACAGCTTTCTAGATGATAGTTTTAGGTCTGTTAGTAACTTGGTCTGAGTGATGTTATTGTCTTCATTAAGACCAGTGGAGCCCCTGATTTTCATCGAAGTCGCTCTAAAAAACATGGCCACATATATACAGGTTTTAAATTTTGGCATGGTTTTCTTTTAATAAATGGGTGCTCTACTCTATTCTGTACCTTGTGTTCTGTTGTGATAACAGGATTTTTTGTTGGATAACCCTCCAATAGATGAATGTGGCGATCTGTGCTCTTGCAGATTACTAATACAGTGACAATCCGTCAGATTTAGGGGATACAATGTCGGATTACATTATGTGGACGTATTGAAGGCAAAAATTCTTGTGGTGGAGGTATTACGTGCTACCACTTTATCATTACATAACCAACTTCCATTCTTTATAAATAGCAACAAGCAGTTTTCATCTCCAAGCATATTCAAAAGCGAAAACAATTCTTTGTATTGTTTATCAAAACTGTATGATGAGATAGTTCAGAGTGTTGGGCTAAAATTGGAGAACACAAGTTTGTCAGAAACAATAACAATTTGTCATCAAGGATCTAAGAGCTCTGGAAATATGTTGTTCTCCTCTTTTGATTCTCCTTTCAGTACGTAAGATTGCAGACTCTGATTTATTAGTATAAGGATGAAATTAACTTTAAATACCATAATGCACCTCTGTTTGGTTGGATTCAAAGTGCAATAATGTACAGAACATTAACTATTACTCCCTCCTTGCGGAAATAAGTGAAGCTGTTTTAATTCAAAATCTAAAACAATGTCACTTATTTCCGGATGGAGGGAGTATATGATTTCTTTATCTGGTTGCTGCATCCCCTTTATCCATCAAAATCAGTGTTCTACAGTGCTCATTTATGTTGGTTGGAAAGAGGATCACAACAGAGGCACAATAAACTGCCGGCATATTAACATCATATTGGCATAGTTGCAGTGTGAAAATCTCTCGAGCTAGATCTTAAGTAGGTTGTGCCTCTTTTGTTGCCCGGTGCAACGCACGGGCATTTGCACTAGTCTCTCCCTAATAATAATAAAGCACGGATTGGGTCTCCAGGTTCACCGTCGCGGCGTTTTCACACAAAGGTCCCTGTGGATTTCTGAGATAAACCCGCAACCCTTTCTTATTCTTAAGTGAGAAAAACGTTTCGTTCAGGCTGTTCTTCAAAAGTCCCCCTGTAGTTTTCAATATTCTACCCGCGGTCCACAAGCACGGGCTCTCAATTCGGGCTCTCAATTCTAAGGAAAAAAAGAACGCAGGGCTCTCGATCCCTCGCCTCTCGATCCCAGCCGAGACGACCGACCCCGGCGACGCTCGATCGGTGACCCCGGAGCTCTCTCCTCGCCGCCGGTGCCGCGGCACTGGTCGCCGTCGCGGATGTCTTCCTCCTCCCTGGCCCCGCGTCCCGCCTCCCGTGTACGCGCGCTCCTCCCCCTCTCTCCCCCCTCGCATCTGTCGTCCCCTTCGCCGCCGCCATGGCCGTCCTTGCCTGCCGCGTGCTCCGCGTCGGCAGCTACGACTCCCCCGCGCACGAGCAGACGCGCCGGAACCCCTTCTCATTCTCCTAAACGTGCACAAACTCCTCCTGAACAGCATGCGCCGCCGCCGATCTGTGCTCTCTCCTCTCCACGCCGCCGATTTGTCCTCTTCGGCTTCCTTCCAGCCCCATGTTCTCCTTCCTCTCCCCACCGACCCAATCCTACATGGTGCCACACCCAGCCTCCTCCACCGCTCTACGTCGACCTCCTGGAGCTGGCGGCCGTGTTCAATTTGGATCGAATTCAGTGCCATATCCGTGCAGAAGACCTACTTCGTCCCAGGTATCTTTTTTCTTTGTGCAAATTATGATGGAGCTATGTTTGATTTACAACGATTTACAGCCAGAGTTTACTGATGGTTAAACTAGCAATTTAAGTTGCGGTGAGCAAGTATTTAACGCAATTGGTCTGTTGGCATAGGCTCAAGCAAGAACCTCATCGATCTGTACTTTTGCCATCTTGTTTCCTTTGTGAAACTAGCTGCAGCAATAGTGATTCTTGTTGTACAATATCGGCATAGAGCCAATTGATACAATAATTTTGTCAACTGATTGCCTGTTGTAGTGCTTCTTGCTGTACAAGACCACATCTGGTTCCCACCAAGAAGCTGGGCCAGTGACATTGGACTCCGATAAGCTCATGAAAAGTCCTGCAGTCCAGACTTGGGAGAGTCAAATTTACAAGTATCTTTTATAATGATAGCTAACACAACTTACTGTGGTTTATTTGGTCCATGTAGAGCTGGCATGGTACGGCTACACTTCCAACAGTTTTACTTGCTAACAAAAATCAAGTAAAACTAAAAGCATAGATCTTTCTCTTGCTGAAATAGATTTGGATGCACGATGTGGTATATATATGTTAAGTTTATCTGTATGTAATAATGCAATGCTTATGGTTGATAGTGCTACAGATTTGCGTAGTGGGCAGCAATAACTGGTTAGCCTTCTGCAACTTCTATTTCTATTACTGCAGCATAATTGCTTTTTACATGGAGCTGACTGTTATTTATTCTTTTTCATCAGGATTTTTTACATCAAGCTTACTACTATTCCTTCTTTTGTTCCAGTAGTACAGGTGCATTTCGGAGGGGAGCATGCGTATTACCTTGATTGAGTGGAGTTTCGTGTGCTGCATTACTGTTATAATTGAGTTACCAGTAGCAAAGAAAGAGAGTCATGTGGGCACTAAAATCTGATAAGGTAGTCTGCTCTTGCAGACCATCTTGTTAACCATTTTTCCATAGAAGTGTTACTAAACTCTACCAAGTTCTATAATGACACAATATTAACTTGTTACATGACAAGTTTACTGAGTAATGAGTATGCACAGAAGCTTCAATTCTTTGTCATCTATAGTCTACTTAGAATATACTCCCTACGTTCCAAATTACTCGTCGTGGTTTTAGTTCAAATTTGAACTAAAACCATGACGAGTAATTTGGAACGGAGGGAGTAACTCATAAGGTATGAACATAATTACTGTTTTTTGTCGTGTCAATGTACATCCATATTGGCTGAGAAGCTATCTTGCGAAGCCCTGGATCATGGCGTTCCCGTGGAGGGAGAGGGTGGCGGGGTCGAGCTCCTGTGAATAGAGAGGGAGGCGAGGATGGGCGCAGCAGGCAGAGCCCCGTCCTTCTTTGTCCTCTCCCATCGAGCGCCGGATCGAAGAAGCAGCAGCTCCCCACCTCCATCCCGTCTCCTCTCCTACATTGGCCACGCCACGCCACGCTCGTGGAACAGAGTCGCGGAAGCACCTAGAGAGTGCAATGTCAACAGCTGGATCTACAGACATTAACCGCCGACATAAAGAGAGATCTTGTGGACGCATAGGATGAGGTACAAACCGCAGAGGTAAAATCTTGCTCAACATTGCAGAGTTAGGAGTGGAAGGTCTTGATTGCTATTGTAGATGGTTTTATTATTTGTTGGAAGTTCCTTGGTCCAATTGTTCCTAGTTCTGACAACTTATAACGGGATTATTGTTTATTTACTGAGAAAAGTCACAATCTTTAGTTTAGAAGGTTGAACTACGCTTTTCTGGAATGACATCGGTGTAAATTTCCAAAAGCTGTTTGATAAGATCCGCTGTGTTTGTTTGTTACAGTGGTGATGTCTGTTCTTCACAGGGGTGATATATCAAATCCTAGAGTTGTAAATAAGAAGTTATTTTTACTCTGTTTAGGATACTACTCCAATCCAATGCCTATCCATTTACAGATTTACATGCTTGAATATTTGCAGCAACATACAAGATACCTGTTTATTTTGCTTAGTTATTCACCTATATTGAGCCATATGAAATTATCTTCCTGGATGTGTAATAAGCCATGAAGTTGTTCAAAGCTACAAATCAGCTAGGTAAGTACAAAGCTACGAATTTTCATGTAGCTATGTGAGTTTGTGATGTTTTCCATATGTATTTCCTTAAGACAACAAAAGCATCCTACTTTTCAGTATATAAGTTAGTTTATGAGTTGATCGTCCAGTGCCAAACACAGTTCAGTTGAACATGTTTGTTACAATATTTTTACGACATGAGCGTGAATTTTGAAGAATTAATTGCCGGGGTAGATCGAAATATTATAGTATGTCTTTTTAAAAACGTTTCTTGAAATTCAGAATAATTCTTTGAATTATCAAATTTTTTGACAAGCAAGATAAATTTTTGAAAATGCTTCAGTTTGTGAATAAACTTGAAAAAGGGTATACATTTTCTTGCATTTGTAAATAAATTTTAAAAATTATGAGATGAGATGTGAACAAAACGTGGTCATAACCATTGGAAATATGATTTTTTTTTTCTCCCGGTGCAACGCACGGGCCCTTTTTGGGCCTATGAGAAGTGTCAACCAAAGTTTGGCAAATACCCTAACAACTTCTAGGTTTTGGTTTGTTTACTAATAAAGTATTTCTCTTTTTTGCTTTAGGTTTGCATAGCATTCGATTTGTATTTTTTCTCCCGCTGCAACGCACGGGCATTTTTCCTAGTAATAATAAAGCACGGATTGACTCTGTGGGTTTACCGTCACAATACGCTTTCTTCCTGTGAATTTACGCTTTCAGTTTGAATTTAAAACATATATGCGAGGTGGTACTAATTCGGGCAACTACATCGCAAAATTTTCGTACGTACATGATATGTCGTCTGCACTACTACCCGGGCCTCATCCTCGATACAACAACTTTGCCATGCTGGGCTAAATCGCCTTACTGGGCCTTGACCCGAAATCGGCCCATGCAAAAAATATGACGTGCAACCGTGATTTGGCAGAAAATAATCGTCTTTACATGGGATCGAACTCACAATGTTGCACTTCGAGGCCCAAAGGTGCAACCAACACAGCTAAAGCATCAGGATACAAAACAAAACGTTTGTTTCTTTATAAATTAGTACCACCTCGCTGCTTTACAAGCCGTTCTACCAATTTATATATGTTTCCAATCTCTACTACCTAAAAGAAACATAGTGTTCCCTCTCCCCTCTTACGTCAAACTCTTCGTCCAACCCCCTCTCGTACGATTGATAAAAGAGAGCAATATCTCTGGCGATTTTCTTGCTGTCGATATTTTTGCATGCCATAATGGTCCTAGCCAATCGGTAAACAAATCAGAAGAAGCAATCACGTGTGTGTAGGGAAGATAATCGCGGAGATTGCGGGGCAGTTAAGGCCGCGTGTCAAAAGCTCTCAATTTGAAAGAGAAGGAAATAAATCTCCCATTGACGCCGTGCACATGCGCTCTCAATTTGGATTTTCTGAATACGTGATTCATATATCTCTTTCTTCTCTCTCTAGCCGATCCTTTGTGTGCACGTTCATGAAAGAGAAGTTGTGGGCGCCGGTGACCCGATGACATCGGGACGGTCTCACCGTGTACAACACCTCAAGGTCGTCCTCCGGGTGACGTTGCGCCACGGCCGCCGCTGCATCCGTGCTCCGCTCGCCATGTCCGTCGCACCCTCCGAGGTGAGCTCCTTGCATTGACGTATTTGCAGCCGGAGGATCAGCTTCTACATGCGCTTATCCGTGGTAATCGTTGCATGCGTCAAAACACTACCTTCGATCTAGAGATAGAGCGCCATCGATCCCTCTTGCTCATGCAGTATTTTTTTTCGTGACTCTCCACTGGCCGCTTCATAGCTAAAAGCAAGAAAAAGATGGGTTGATTCAATCCCACGGCCTGCTCTAGGGCGTGTGATGAGCTTATCACTGCCATAATAGAAAATATTTTGACAGTTTTTTATTTTGAATTCAAATTTTGTTCGAACATTTCAGGAGAAAAAAATCTGAGATTTTTCAAAAACTGGTCATTTCGGTCCATACCAATAAAAATACGGCAACGAGAAAAAAAGTACCTTGACTTGCATACTTGGATTGAATGTACTCCCTATACAAACAACCACTACATGTTTTTTTATTCATTAAGCTTTACTTATGTCTATGTTGTTTCAAAAGAAAATGCCTGCACTATTACTTTTACTGAAATGAAGCAATACATCATGTCCTTCCCTAGCAAAACCAAGTTGGTGAATATCCATGACACAACCTTGACACGTCGAGATTTACAATGTCTTTTAGAAGATGAGATATGGATGGAGAGCGAGGTCAGCTAAGATATACTCCGATGGTCATACTTACACACAACCAGAATGTCTAATTTATTTGTTATTTTTCTATTGTAGATCATAAATGCATATATTTACTGTCTAAGGGTCCAGGATAAATTTTGTAGAGAGGGTGCACGTGTATTCTTGGAAAATACATATGATTCTGGAATACTTAAGTGAGATGGTGAAATAGAGAAGTATACAAATGATTTTGTTATTTAGTTTTGCTCATTTCTTGAAAAAGATTTAAGAAGTATACAATGAGATGCTGTTTACTATTTCTACCCTCAATAGAAGTTAAAGATTTTGATTTTGATTTGCATCACGTAATCTAATTGTAGAGAAACTGAATTATTTATGCACAAAATGGTTGTTGTGATTATTTTTATCTTGGATTTTGTTATAATCATACATGCAGGGACATTTTAATATGATAATCTACTATCCCCTCTGTCAACAAATAGTCAAATACAAGATGTTTCTCACGAAAAAAATATAAGATGCTATAGATTACTAAATAATATTGTTTTGTACATTTAGACTATATTTAGATATATATGATATTTTAAAGAAGTGGCAATGAACATATATGTAACTAAATTAAGATGGCCGAGAACTTAATCTTTTTCTGCCGACCTGTTGACACTGCTATGGTAGTGGTTTCTTCCACGATATTTCGGTTTTATTGTCATGGGAGCGTTTATTCCCGTTGCAACGCACGGGCAGAGACCTAGTTCAATATCAATAAGCAGTCTGGAGAATTAATTAGTAATAATGGGCCCTGTTTGTGAGGAAAACGCCTTTGAGAATAAGGAAACAGAGGTGGCTGACAATATATGGCTTAGATTTCATGAGATGTGTGGCCGTGTGATCAGCGGGCATCAATAAGGAAAACGAGTGGCGTGATTAGAGAGTATAAATATGGAAAGAGAATTTTGAAAAAGAAAAATGAGAGGACAATGACCATATATAATACCAGCGTGTTATGATCCTTGGGCATAAATAAGGAAGGTGAGCTCCTAAAACAAGGAACAAGGAAGGAGATAATAATATGTTGCATAGGAATTAAAATACGAGGTCATGATCAGTATACATAAATAAGGAAGGAGAGTTTAACAAGAAAGAAAGAAAGGTGTATGATATGACACAAAGACCCAGACATGGCATGCAATTAACGCAAAGTTGATGACATTTTAAAATTGCTTCAATTTACAAATAATGCCTTTAAAAGTTGAAAATTAGGGGGCCCTTTAGGGTCAGAATTGTTGTACCAAAAGTACTGTATGTGTAGTGAGATTTTTTTTCACAACAGCTTGCAAATAATGCCTTTAAAAATTGAAAATTAGGGGGCCTTTTAAGATCAGAATGGTCGTATAAAAATCATATCAAAAGCATTGTATATGTAGCATGCTTCTTAATGTACAATTGGGAAAAGACTTCCTCACCTGCGAGCGTTGCAACGCTCCGCAACATGCATCTGGGGACGAAGCCACGTAAATCTCTCCTCACCCTAACTAATTTCTCTCCCCGGTGAATTCAAGGGTGGGCCCACACTAACTAATCACCCCCCTAATTCAAATGTGGGGCCCACACTAACTAATCTCACCCACCTGAATTCGCGTGAATTGGCCACGCCCGTACAATTGATATGTAGTATTACTAGACCTTGCTGCGCGCCTTTCTGCCGTTGCCGGGTGGCATCATTGAGATGTTCTTGGGACATGTTGCTGGATATTTCGGTGGATACGTCACTATATCTCCCGTTGCAACGCACGGGCATATGTGCTGGTATATATATATATATATATATATATATATCTCCCTACTAATAAAGCACCGAGTGCTTCTGGTCGTCCGTCGTTCCGGCTGTTTTGCACAAAAGTCCTTCTACCTTTTGGTAATGCAACCCGCAATCCCTTTATAAGTGGATCTGAGAAAACGCTTTAATTTTACAAAAAGGACCCTGTTGTTTAGTATATTCAATCCGCAGTCCATACGTCTGGTTCAGGATCGGGTCAACGCGCGGCGGCACGAGCGACTGGCGGCGGCTCGATGCAGAAGGCGGCGGCGGATGGAGCTTGAAGGGGACGGATCCATGCACGGAAGGTGCTTGGGAGGCGGATCCAGAGGCCGGCAGCGAGGCGGGGGTCACCGGTGACGATGAGCAAAGCCGGCGGCGAGGCTTCCCGGGCGCACCCATGGCATCAGCGGGTCCTGGGGAGAAAGAGCACAGGGAGGTGAGGCCGTGAGGAAGAGAAGAAGGGAGAAAGGAGGGATGGTGTGGCGACCTAGGCAGGAGCTCGCCGGAGCTGGGTGACGGAGGACGGGCGCGGGAAACGGAGGACGGACGTGGGAGACAGAGGGATCCAGCGCTGCGGCTCGAAGTTCTTGCAGGTGGAGGCGGGCCTCATGGTTGGCACTCCGTGCCGCCTTGGCCTCGGCCTGCTCTTCGCCCGCGCCGCTCGCCCTGCTTGCCGCCTCCGACTCTTTCCACACCTCCATCACCATTGACGTCGCCGGGCGGGAGTACACCCATTCCTGGCTAAAGTGGCTCCAAGAGGATGACAACAATGGCGGGGCAGTACGGTTGGAATCGCCGGAGAAAAAGCGATGTCATGGGAGCCAGCGGTGGTGAAGCTTTTGCTGCTTTGAAGTTGTGTTCTTCACAGAACATGACAGTTTGTGGCAGCAACCATGGTGTGAGTCGCGACTCGCGACCAGGTCCAGGACGACGACAGCACGAGGCTTCGGCGAGCAGCAGCATGCAGCGCCGACGAGCAAGAGCAGTAGCAGCGGCAGCCCGTAGCAGTGGTGGGCGTCGGGGAGAAGCGGCTACTGCCCAAGTGGAAGCGGGTGCACCTGCCAGAGAATGCACCAGTGGCGCCTGGTGATGGACATGGTCTGCATCCCCATATCTCTGAACCCCTTGGCGTTCATCGGGGTAGCCAGGCATGCCTTTGATTGTTGCTTTCGACGAAATCAACAACTTCCTGCCATGGTTTAAATAAGCTTTGTAAAATATGGTTCCATGTCCCACCGGTGTGAGTTATCATGTTGATTAATAAATCATACTCAGCCCGTTCAGAACGCACGCGTTTATCTTAGTTAATAATAAAGCACGGATTGACTCCGTGGGTTCACTGTCACAATACGCTTCTTTATGTGAATTTACGTTTTCAGTTTGAATTTTAAACACATACGCGAGGTGGTACTAATTTCAACCCACGCTCGTAGAGTTTCTGCCTCGCTCGGTCTTTCGCAACACACGCACCTCACCTATATTGGGCCACGTTGTTCCACTGCTGGGCCTTTTCTTATGTGCCACTGAGTCACGCAAGAGGCTCCATCTCGAAGGTAGTTTTCCTCAACAAAAAAAAATCTCGAAGGTAGTGGCCAACTGAGCTGGTAAGCTTGTGCGACGAAACACGGTTTGTTATCAAAATAAATAGTCCCACCTCCATTCTTTGCAATCAATCCCAGCATTGGGCAGCAATTTATATACGCGGACGGCTTTACAGCATCAACAAGCAGAGGAAGGAAATAGAACGAAGGAAATAATCACGGGGAAGAGGGAGACAGCGAATCGACTCCCCGATGGCAAACCTGGGAATCGGAAACCTAGGAAAATCGGATTAGCAAAATCGGCAGGACGGCCCTTGCTTGTCAGCCATGGCCGCCAAGACGTCCGCGGCGGCCGCCACCGCAGCGAGCACGACGAAGGCCTTCTTCAGGGTGGTGTACCTGTTGACACTGTCCCTGCACCCTTGCAGTGCACGACGTGCCGGAAGTACCTGCTGGTCGGGTTGGGCGCGTGCTGCGTGCCGAAGCCGCCCTTGGCCGGGAACGACGCGGAGATCCCGGCGGCGGCCCCCGCCGGCGCCTGCTCCACGACGGCCGGCACGGGCGGCGGCGAGATGGTGCTGTGGCCGAAGTAGTAGGGCATGCCGTGGCCGGCCCTGTCCATACACCGCCGGTACTCGGCCACCCAGGTGTCCGAGGAGCGGAGGTTGAGGTAGAGCTCCTTGGTGGGCACCTTCTCCCGGAGCAGCACCTCGTTCTGCGACGACAGGAACCCCATGTCCTGCTCGAACACCTTGCACGCGTTCTGGTGGAAGTACCAGCTCGGCAGCACCCTCAGCAGCGGCGACCTCACCGTGGACCCGAACCGGACGAGCAGCATCGACTTCCCCTGCCCCGCCGGCCGGCATAGGAATTGCGCCGAGAAGCACTGCTCCCTGCCGTACTTGTCCACGAACTCGAGCGTGTTGGTGAGCACGCAGGGCGCCTCGAAGCGGAGCAGGTTGCGGAGGTGCGGCGCGCGCTCGCGCCACCAGTGGCCGACGAAGCCCCGGGCGGTGCGCTCGGCGACCTCGAAGGCCAGCGGCTGCACGTCCTCCCGCTTGGTCGTCCAGTCGGTGCGGTCGTGCGAGATGGGCACGTGCGCCGGGTCCATGAGGTTCTCCAGCAGGATGGAGTGGTCGTAGGGGAGCTCGTGCACCGTGGACAGGTCCGTGAACCCCGCCCGCGCGTACGGCTCGAACCACGGCAGCTTCTTCGCGTCCGGCGGGCTCGCCGGCGACATCCACACCCACACCACCCCCTGCGAGTCCTGCACCTCATAGTTGCGCGCGCACGCGTTCCTCGGGATCTTGGCGCCCTCAGGCAGATGCATGCGCATCGATCAAACGTGAGTGTTCTCATGCGTTTGCACTAACCCAAGAATGAACTTGATTCGAACCTGTGGGATCTTGACGCACTTGCCCTGGCCGTCGAACTGACAGCCATGGTAGAGGCACTCCAGCTTGCCATCGACGAGCTGCTCTTCTGAGATCTCTGTAGCCGCTGAGCGGGCCCGATGGAGCGAAGCCCCAAGCCAGCCGATCTGCTCGAAGCTCCAAGAGATCAAAGGAAGCAAATCTGACGCACCGGTGAAGCACCGTATTCAAAGACACCACCTCCATCCTGACCACCGCCTTGAACAGAGGGAGGGGGAAAAACACTGTCTACACGTGTGAGGAAGGGGAGAAGAGATGGGGCGATGCAAAGTAAGCACAACAACCTGCGTGTGATATTAGCCAGAAATACAACGCCCACACACTCAGCTACTAGAAGAAACTCCCGGAACATAACTGAGGACCCCAAAAAAATAAAAATAACAAAGAACCCTTTGGAGATCCCTGCCCATGAATCTGGTTTTCAGGTGACAAATATAATCACAGTTTTAAAATAAAAGGATGTGTCAAAGTTCGGATGCGCTGAAATTATTAGAGCTTGGGTACCTATCTTGATCAAAAGTCAAAAACTTTCAATTAACTGAACGAATTTATGGGTCATCAATATGGTTACATGATACCTTACACACGATTTTAGTTTTCAAGTCTACACTTGAATTGAATATTTCAAGTAAGAATTGAGTATGTAACAGTAAAAAAATCCTATTTCGTAAAAGATAAATCTCAAGAGTCGATTTATATTAAAACTAGAGAGCATGGCCGGCCCGACGAAGCTGAGAGCGCACGCTCTCCAAACCAGAGGGGCAGAAATAAGGCAGCATGGTGTGAGACGGGAGTTGTGCTACAGATTAATTGGATATAATAAATGGCGCGTAATGGTATGGAGCACGTTTTAAAAAAAATTGCCCGTTGCAACCCACGAGAGAACAAAGAAGGAAAGGAGGGATTTTGGGAACTGATAATAAAGAAGGAAAGAGAGGGATTTTTGGGATTGATAAAAAAATAGCCTGGTGATTTTTTGTCATTTGTTTTGTCCCGTAATGAGTTGATTGATCTTTAAAAGATTGTGGGAACAAAGTAAACCAGCTAGAAATCAATCAAAAGTTGTCCCCCTCAAAAAACAATCATCCTCCGCCACTAGCTATCATCCCACGAACGCAGTTTTACCCCGTCCATAACTTGAGAGAAAATTATGTTAGAATTGTTTAACACCTGCAAAAAATTTACTATGTCTAAATCATAATAAAAATTTGTTTATTAATTGTTCATGCACAATAATTTTTTTGAGAATTATAATAAAAAAGATAGTACCCGTTAATAACAGGTGCTTGATAGTTGGACACGAATAGTGCTATGCTACATAGTCCCTAAACCTAGCCAACATTGGTCCGTGAAAATTTGTGTTACCTCCTTAGTGAAGCAAAAAACATTGTATACTAAAATGGACTCTACTATTTACGGTATAATGTGATATGTTTTGGGCATCACTAAGCAACTCCAACAAAGGCTTGAAGAGATACTCACAACTAGGTAGATATTTCTATGATATAAATTCCACACACCTTTAGTATACTTCTAAAATACGTTCATATTTTTTCTGCAGTACATATTTTCATGGCAGCATGGAGGATTTCAAAGAGTTTGTTCATGTCATCGTGGCTGGCGGTGTGTCGTGGAATGAGAGGGGGTCTTGAGCAATTGGGTTAGGGAAGTGTGGTTTTTTTCACCCGGTGCAACGTACGGGCCCTTTTGCTAGTTTTACTAATATATACAACTGGCTCCACAAATTGAGTTACAAAATAACCCACAGCCACAAAAAGTTTCACACCTAAATAAAATAGTTTGATATTTTAGAAAGGCATTTATTTAATTGTTTTACCTACTGTTTTATTTATTTGAGTGCATTTAAATGTTTTATAAAAGTGTGGTTTCTTCATAAATAGTACTTATGGATTATTTATCACATTTTGCACAATTTTAGTTTTGACATTTGAAAACTTTTATTTTTGACTTTGTTTTAAATTTGAATTTGAACCGGTTTCGAACCAACGCGAGTTTAATATCAGCAAGCACAATGACGTGGCATAATTTGCAGAGCACTACTGTAGCTTAATTATCCGGGCGTCACAGACGGGCCTCCGCAAGTTCGGACTCTTGCGTCTTAAAATCGCGCTCCAAGGACTTGAGCTTCTCGACGGCGTCCTGGAGCTCTTGCTGGGCCTTGCTAACCAGGGCCTCGTGCTTCTTGCGCGCGGCGCGTTCCTTGGCCGCTTGGTCCTCGGCCTCGGCTAACGCCTTCTTGAGGGCCACCACCTAGGTCGTGGCCCCTAATAAAGTTCATGACACTTTAGTCATCTTGCACAATTTATTCCTCAATATACACGCATGTTACTGCATACCTTGCTATCCTCCAGCTGCTTCTTCACGAGGCCGAGCTCTTCCTCGGCCCGCTCCAGTTTCTGCTTCAGTCCGAAGACCTCCGCGGTTTGAGCGGTAGCAGCCCGCAACGAGGCCCGCTTATTCACATAGACACCTTTTTGTTAGACTCCTGCGATAATTGTTTTTGATCCTCTGTTCGGTTTTCTCTTGAGGGACACTGAACAGAGCATCAGGGGCTACTGTCTAAGCTGTGATATTCCTCTTACAATTACATTACTCACCTCAAAGTCTGCTAGAAGGCTAGTGCAGGCCTCGGTCAGTCCGTTTTTGGCGGACTGAACCCTTTCAATCACCGTACCCATATGGGCACAGTGCTCATCCACAATGGAGGCGCCTTGCAGCGCTTCCAGTAGACGATCCGACGCCACCGGTTGGACAGAGGTCATCGGTAGCTCACCCCCTCCTTTTGGGAAGGGCCGTTTGCCGGATTCTGGAGCCGTATAGGTCTCCGGAATAGAATCCGGCTGAGGGTCGAGTAGAACTCGGCCCACACAGTTCGTCTCCGTAGGGGCTTTTTTCCCCATATATCCGGCGGCCCGGGAGTCATCCTGGGGCGCCACCCTGACGATCTCCGGAGCCTTCCCCCGGCCCGAGGAGGCCCTTTGGGACGCCTCCTCGTCATCACCCTTGGCCGAAGGGGAGTAGGCTGGCAGCGGTGACATACTGACCCTCTCCTTTGGGTCCAGCGAACCTTCTGATGAAGATTGCGGAGAACTGTCCCGAGCCGGACTGCAATAACACGATTCAAACATATCAATATTACAAGGCAGAAAGGACGGACGTTCGGGCGTGAATAAAGATTTTGGATACTTACGATACGGCACGAGGCTTGGCCCGGGAAGGCCGCTCCGGACTGCTGTCAACATCCCACACGGAGTTATCCGCGGGGAAGCCTTTCCCCCTCTTGGGTGCCTTCGCCTCCAGATGCGTGGAGGTCGTTCTTTTCTTCCTCCCCACCTCGGGTTGGGAGTCGTCTTCCTCTTCCTCCTCCTCGTCATCGTCCTCGGCGGACGAAGAGCTGGTTTCGTCTTAGGACATCACGTCCGGAGCGCCTTTTCGGTGAGGGCCCCTCCGGGCCCCTTTGGCCGTTTTCTTGGTCGTCTTCTCCGGCACCTCATAAGGTGCTGGAAACAGCATTTTCGTCAGTAATGGAAATTCAGGTCTTGAGCAGCGGAGCTGATGCTTAATCCCCCTGCTACCTCGATCCAGGCCTAAAAACATGGATAGGAAGGCTTGGGCTTTTTCCTCAAAATATGCTAGTAAAGGGCATGCCTTGAAAACATGAAACAACTTACCGAATTAGCCTGACGATCGCGGGCGGTGGTGTCTCGCCGGCCTTGAAGAGCACTTTCCAGATATCTTCGTGTGTCGTGCCGAAGAGCTCTAGTAGCGTCTGGTGCTTGGCCGGATCGTACTCCCACAGATAGCAAGTCCGGCGTTGGCACGGAAGAACCCGACGAATGAGCATGACCTGGATCAGCTCATCCGAGGGACCCCAGGTTAGGCCCTTCTCTTGCTAGGAGGTGAGCTGCATCGGGGTTCCAGATCGGAATTCGGGGGCCGCCGCCCAGTCAGCATCGCGTGGCTCGGTGATGTAGAACCACCCCGATTACCACCCCTTCACCGTCTCCGCGAAGGAGCCTTCGGGCCAGGTAACATTGGGCATCTTGCCCACCATGGCGCCTCCACACTCTGCTTGTTGACCGCTCACCACCTTCGGCTTCACATTGAAGGTCTTCAGCCATAGGCCGAAATGAGGTGGGATGCGGAGAAAGGCCTCGCACACGACAATGAATGTCGTGATGTTGAGAATGAAGTTATGGGCTAGGTCATGGAAGTCTAGCCCATAGTAAAACATCAGTCCGCGGACGAACGGGTGGAGAGGGAATCCCAGCCCGCGGACAAAGTGTGTGAGAAACACAACCCTCTCATGGGGCTCGGGAGCGGGGACGATTTGCGCTTTTGCCGGGAGTCGGTGAGCAATCTCCTTGGCCAAATATCCGGCCTCCCGGAGCTCCGTGATGTCCTTCTTCTTAACGGAGGAGGCCATCCATTTGCCTCCCGCTCTGGATCCGGACATGTTTGGAGTGCTTTCTCGAACGAGGAAAAGCTAAAGCTTGGGCGCCGGAGCTCAAGGGAGAAAGGACTGAAGGAAAGAAAGGGTGTGGGTGAAGGAAGGGAATCCTTATACCCTTATAAAGGCCGCGAATATCAAGCGCCTCCCCACTCGCCCTAAAAACTCGCATATTCCCAAGGGCTGTATAAACGGCACGGTTGGGTTACCCATGCCCGCATTGATGAGGATCCCACTATAAGGGGGCACGATCTCTGCTTCGACAAGACGTGTCAATGGCAACCGCCTCTCGGGACGTGGAGCGTCAGACACGAAACGGTCAGGAATTATGACCGGTCGGACATAATGTCGTGCTACCGAATTTGTCAGCGGATTGGACTCGTGCAAAATTATATTCTCTCTGTGGTTGTATATGGTGTGTGTGTGTGTGTGTGACAGGTCCGGATACTATCATCGCGTCCATATACTATCTTGGAGTTCGGATAGAAGGGAACCCGCCTTGCAATGCCGAAGACAATCTGCACGCCGGACTCCTCGTCATTGAAGCCAGGTTCAGGGGCTACTGAGGGAGTCCTGTACTAAGGGGTCCTCGGGCGTCCGGCCTGTTACCCATGGGCCGGATTGGTGGGCTGTGAAGACACGAAGGCCGCAGACTGTACCCGTGTCCGGATTGGACTCTCCTTGGTGTGGAAGGCAAGCTTGGCGATCAACTATGAAGATTCCTTCTTATGTAACCGACTCCATGTAACCCTAGATCCCCCCGGTGTTTATATAAACCAGAGGGCGTAATCCGGATAGGATATACTCATTACCATAGTCATATAGGCTAGACTTCTATGGTTTAGCCATTACGATCTCGTGGTAGATCAACTCTTGTAACACTCATATTCATCAAGATCAATCAAGCAGGAAGTAGGGTATTACCTCCATAGAGAGGCCCCGAACCTGGGTAAACATCGTGTCCCCCGTCTCCTGCAACCATCGACCTTAGACGCACAGTTCGTGACCCCCTACCCGAGATCCGCCGGTTTTGACACCGACACTCGACTCGCACAACACACTCGTGCCTCTCCTGAACCTATTCTCTGCACCGCCACGCTCTCACACCTCTCCTCTCTCTTGACCTAAGCCGTCACCGGGCGAAACTACCTCATGACCTCTGCAGCGTCTGTTATCCTTTGCATCCCCGCTATCCCTCCTCTCCCATGGCATGTAGCAGCAGGGTGGCGGCAACGACCTAGTAGCAGGCGCCGTGGGATGGAGTTGCAGACGCCTGCTGGATGAGAGCGCCGACTGGATGGAGCTACGGGCGCCGCCCGTTGGATGGAGCTGTGAGCGCCGACATGATGGATATGTAGGCGCCGCCGGTTGGATGGAGCTTCTTCGCGCAGCTCGACCGGCATGATGGTCGCAGGCATGACCCCACCCCCGTCGACCTCAAGTCCATGTTCATGCAACCGGCGATGTGCATTTTATCTGATTGATTTGTGCCAGGAACAGCAGCCAACGGTGTGCTGAATTACAAGTCATGTACTTCGGCTTTAGCTGCAATCTTGACTTCATCCCAAGGAGACGCCATCTATTGCTCCTTTTGTTTTCCTTCAAATTCTTTTAGGTATCTTTCAGCCATTACCTTGGTTGGCATTGCCAATGTTGTTGAATTGGTTTGTGAGAGGGGCAAGAGATGAATGATTTGAGTGATACCTATTGCATCATATTCCTCTAACCAAACACTGAGACAGAACCATTCCATTCTATCTCATTGGGTCTACCAAACACGGAGATGGAACCATTACATTCTACTGGAATAAAACCATTACATTCGATTCTACTTGGTTCTACAACCAAACACACCCTAAGGCCGTGACATACACATGGTAAGAGACAAAAAAAGCATTCCAGCTATGCTTAAGTTGGATCTGCCCAACCCAATGTTCCTAACATAAATTCATATTATTGGTTTTGATATCTCCATGTCCACTACCTTTGAAACATGGTCTTCAAATAATACACGTGCTAGTCTAATATTCATATATTCTCTTGCATGAATTTGGAATAGAAACTACTTTAGAATAACCGTTGAATCATAGAGTTTCACAAATAGAGCACCCAGTCAATACTTTATTATTTAAGAAATACTCCCTCCGTCCCATAATGTAAGACGTTTTTTGGCACTACACTAGTGTCAAAAAACGTCCTATATTATGGGACAGAGGGAGTATTTAATAATTCATGACTACAACAAAATATAATCATCATTGTGATTGTCTCTAGGGCATAGTTCTAACAGTCTCCCATTTGCATTACATATATAATACTCGTAGCTATTGTATGCGCCTCATGCTTAGGTCGCGGGGCTACGTTGGATCCGCAATATTGAAATCCATGTGTACCTTGCATATCTTTATATCTTCCTGATCAATGTTCTACCGTTTGACATAATAACGCGTGTGTATTTGTTTAGATTTCTGATGAGATCTAGGTTCCTTAGCTTGTCCAATGACTTCATTGTTCTCACAATATAGATCCGAAGGACTAGTGGCATTAGGCGTAGAGGAACGTACTATGTAACAAAAAAGAATACATTATATGAGCAAGCTTGGGATCACTATGAAGATGAAGATATATCTGATCTCGCTAACTAAATCGCAACGGAGAGGAAGAAAAAGTTGATGATGATACGACAATTCTCGCAGCTAGGTTATACCTCCCTGCCATGAGAATTATTTAACTGATTAAGGGGCGGAGTAGACGACCTATCTGCAGTATTCATGCGTTCCAAATTAGCGATCCAGCAACACTTCGTCGCCTAGAACAAAATCTGACAAGATAAAACTAGAGGAAGAAGAGCATAGCGGCGACTAGATGGAGAAGAAAGGGGGTGTGGTGCCTATGCGTGGGGAGGGGGGTGTCTCCATGGGGACTCGTGTGTCACTAGCTGACTTGTGGAGGGGCAACCCCCTCCTTGGTTCGGACTGTTGGGTAACGTAGTAATTTCAAAAAATTTCCTACGCACACGCAAGATCATGGTGATGCATAGCAACGAGAGGGAGAGTGTTGTCTACGCACCCTCGTGACCAAGCGAAGCGATCACAACGTAGAGGAAGTAGTCGACGCTCTCCTCGCGATCCAACCGATCCTAGCACCGTTACTCCGCACCTCCGAGTTCTTGGCACACGCTCAGCTCGGTGACGCCCTCGGACTCGATCCAGCAAAGCTCCGGGAGAGAGAGTTCCGTCGACCTGACGGCGTGGTGGCGATCTTGATGTTTTATCGACGCAGGCTTCGCCTAAGCACTGCTACA
This sequence comes from Aegilops longissima, assembly GCA_021605205.1. NCBI lineage: Eukaryota > Viridiplantae > Streptophyta > Magnoliopsida > Poales > Poaceae > Aegilops > Aegilops longissima. Next base: position 249,861,857 of record CM038682.1, on the reverse strand, counting down.
ATTTAACCGAGGTGGAATATGGTGGAGGGGGCACCGCACACGGCTAAGGAACGATCTCAAGGATCAACTTGTGTGTTCTAGGGTGCCCCCCCCTCGTATATAAAGGAGCAAGGGGAGGGCCGGCCGGCCCTAGGAGGCGCGCCAGGGAGGGGGAGTCCTCCTCCTAGTGGGAGTAGGACTCCCTTTCCTAGTCCTACTAGGAAGAAGGAAGGGGAAGGAAAGAGAGGGAGAGGGAAGGGGGCGCGCCCCTTCCTTGTCCACCGGACTCCTCATGGGGGGCGCCACCTCCGGTGCAGCCCTCTCTCCCCTCTTGGCCCAATAAGGCCCATTACTTCCCGGGGTTCCGTAACCCCTCAAGACTCCGGTTTTCTCCGAAACTTCCGAACCTTTCCTGTCCGAATATAGCCGTCAATATATCAATCTTTATGTCTCGAACATTTCGAGACTCCTCGTCATGTCCGTGATCACATCCGGGACTCGAACTCCTTCGTACATCAAAATACATAAACTCATAATATAACCGCCATCGAAACCTTAAGCGTGCGGACCCTACGGTTCGAGAACAATGTAGACATGGCGAGACACGCCTCCGTCAATAACCAATAGCGGGACCTGGATGCCCATATTGGCTCCTACATATTCTACGAAGATCTTTATCGGTCGACCGCATAACAACATACGTTGTTCCCTTTGTCATCGGTATGTTACTTGCCCGAGATTCGATCGTCGGTATCCAATACCTAGTTCAATCTCGCATCGCAAGTCTCTTTACTCGCTCCGTAATACATCATCTCACAGCTAACTCATTAGTTGTAATGCTTGCAAGGCTTAGTGATGTGCATTACTTGAGAGGGCCCAGAGATACCTCTCCGACAATCGGAGTGACAAATCCTAATCTCGAATACGCCAACCCAACATCCGCCTTTGGAGACACCTGTAGTACTCCTTTATAATCACCCGATTACGTTGTGACGCTTTGGTAGTACCAAAGTGTTCCTCCGTAAACGGAGTTGCATAATCTCATAGTTATAGGAACATGTATAAGTCATGGATAAAAGCAATAGCAACATACTAAACGATCGGGTGCTAAGCTAATGGAATGGGTCATGTCAATCAGATCATTCAACTAATGATGTGACCTTGTTAATCAAATGACAACTCCTTTGTCTATGGTTAGGAAACTTAACCATCTTTGATTAACAAGCTAGTCTAGTAGAGGCATACCAAAGTGACACTCTGTTTGTCTATGTATTCACACATGTATTATGTTTCCGGTTAATACAATTCTAGCATGAATAATAAACATTTATCATGATATAAGGAAATAAATAATAACTTTATTATTGCCTCTAGGGCATATTTCCTTCAGCCTCCCACTTGCACTAGAGTCAATAATCTAGTTCACATCGCCATGTGATTTAACATCAATAGTTCACATCTATATGTGGTTAACACCCATAATTCACATCGACATGTGACCAACGCCCAAAGGGTTTACTAGAGTCGATAATTTAGTTCACATCGCTATGTGATTAACACCCAAAGAGTACTAAGGTGTGATCATGTTTTGCTTGTGAGATAATTTTAGTCAACGGGTCTGTCACATTCAGAGCCGTAAGTATTTTGCAAATTTCTATGTCTACAATGCTCGCACGGAGCTACTCTAGCTAATTGCTCCCACTTTCAATATGTATCCAGATTGAGACTCGAGTCATCTAGATTAGTGTTAAAACTTGCATCGACGTAACCCTTTACGACGAACCTTTTCACTTCCATAATCGAGAAACATATCCTTATTCTACTAAGGATAATTTTGACCGATGTCCATTGATCTACTCCTAGATCACTATTGCACTCCTTGCCAAGCTTAGTGGTAGGGTATGCAATAGATCCGTACACAAAGATGACATACTTTATAGAACCTATGGCTGATGCATAGGGAATGACTTTCATTCTTTTTCTATCTTCTGCCGTGGTCGGGTTTTGAGTCTTACTCAATCTCGCACCTTGTAACACAGCAAGAACTCTTTCTTTGACTGTTCCATTTTGAACTACTTCAAAATCTTGTCAAGGTATGTATTCATTGAAAAACTTATCAAGCGCCTTGATCTATCTCTATAGATCTTGATGCTCAATATGTAAGCAGCTTCACCGAGGTCCTTCTTTGAAAAACTCCTTTCAAATACTCCTTTATGCTTTGCAGAATAATTCTACATCATTTCCGATCAACAATATGTCATTCACATATACTTATCAGAAATGTTGTAGTGCTCCCACTCACTTTCTTGTAAATACAGGCTTCTCCAAAAGTCTGTATAAAACCATATGCTTTGATCACACTATCAAAGCGTTTATTCCAACTCCGAGATGCTTGCACCAGTCCATAGATGGATTGCTGAAGCTTGCACATTTTGTTAGCTCCCTTTGGATCGATAAAACCTTCTGGTTGCATCATATACAACTCTTCTTCCAGAAATCCATTCAGGAATGCAGTCTTTACATCCATTTGCCAAATTTCATAATCATAAAATGCGGCAACTGCTAACATGATTCGGACAGACTTAAGCATCGCTACGGGTGAGAAGGTCTCATCGTAGTCAATCCCTTGAACTTGTCGAAAACCCTTTGCGACAAGTCGAGCTTTGTAGACAGTAACACTACTATCAGTGTCCGTCTTCCTCTTGAAGATCCATTTATTTAACATGGCTTGCGATCATCGAGCAAGTCAATCAAAGTCCATACTTTGTTCTCATACATGGATCCTATCTCAGATTTCATGGCCTCAAGCCATTTCGCGAATCTGGGCTCATCATCGCTTCCTCATAGTTCGTGGGTTCATCATGGTCTAGTAACATGACTTCCGAACATGATTACCGTACCACTCAGTGCGGATCTTACTCTGGAAGACCTACGAGGTTTGGTAGCAACTTGATCTGAAGTTTCATGATCATCATCATTAACTTCCTTACTCATTGGTGTAGGAATCACTTTGAACTGATTTACGTGATGAACTACTTTCCAATAAGGGAGAAGGTACAATTACCTCATCAAGTTTCTACTTTCCTCCCACTCACTTCTTTCGAGAGAAACTCCTTCTCTAGAAAGGATCCATTTTAGCAACGAATGTTTTGCCTTTAGATCTGTGATAGAAGGTGTACCCAACAGTTTCTTTTGGGTATTCTATGAAGACGATTCTCCGATTTGGGTTCGAGCTTATCGGTGAAAACTTTTCACATAAGCATCACAACTCCAAACTTTAAGAAACGACAGCTTAGGTTTATCGCTAAACCATAGTTCATACGGTGTCATCTCAACGGATTTAGATGGTGCCCTATTAAACGTGAATGCAGCTGTCTCTAATGCATAACCCCAAAACGATAGTGGTAAATCGGTAAGATACATCATAGATCGCATCATATCAAAATAAAGTACAGTTCTGACGTTCGGACACACCATAACGTTGTGGTGTTCCGGTGGCGTGAGCTGTGAAACTATTCCACATTGTTTTCATTGAAGACCAAACTCAGAACTCAAATATTCATCTCCACGATCGATCGCAAAAACTTTTTTTTCTTGTTGCGATGATTTTCCACTTCACTCTGAAATTCTTTGAACCTTTCAACTATTTCAGACTTATGTTTCATCAAGTAGATATACCCATATCTACTCAAATCATCTTGTGAAGGTCGAAAATAACGATACTTGCCACGAGCATCAACACTCATTGGATCGCATACATCGGTATATATGTGTTATTTCCAACAAGTCAAGAGCTTGTTCCATTGTTCCGAGAACGGAGTTTTAGTCATCTTGCCCAAAAGGCACGGTTCGCAAGCATCAAATGATTCATAACCAAGTGATTCCAAAATCCATCCTTATGGAGTTTCTTCATGCGCTTTATACCGATATGACCCAAACGGCAAGCCACAAATAAGTTGCACTATCATTATTAACTTTGCATCTTTTGGCATCAATATTATGAATATGCGTATCACTCGATCGAGATCCAATAAACTATTTTCATTGGGTGTATGACCATCGAAGGTTTTATTCATTTAAATGAACAACAATTATTCTTTGACTTTAAATGAATAACCATTTTGCAATAAACATGATCAAATCATATTCATGCTCAACGCAAACACCAAATAACATTTATTTAGGTTTAACACTAATCCCGAAAGTATAGGAGTGTGCGATGATGATCATATCAATCTTGGAACTACTTCCAACACTCATCGTCACTTCCCTTCAACTAGTTTCGCTCATTCGCAACTCCGCTTGAAGTTACTACTCTTAGCAACCGAACCAGTATCAAATCTTGAGGGTTGCTATGAACAATAGTAAAATACACATCAATAATCTGTATATCAAATATATCTTTGTTCACTTTGCCATCCTTCTTATCCGCCAAATACTTGGGGTAGTTCCGCTTCAAAGACCAGTTCCATTGCAGCAAAAGCACTTAGTCTCGTGCTTAGGTCCGGACTTGGGCTTCTTCACTCGAGCAGCAACTTGCTTGCCGCTTTCTTCTTGAAGTTCCCTTCTTCCCTTCGCCCTTTTCCTTGAGACTAGTGGTCTTGTCAATCATCAACACTTGATGCTCTTTCTTGATTTCTATCTTCGTCTATTTCAACATCACGAAGAGCTCGGGAATCGTTTCGTCATCCTTGCATATTATAGTTCATCACGAAGTTCTAGTAACTTAGTGATGGTGACTAGAGAATTCATCAATCACTATCTTATCGGAAGATTAACTCCCACTTGATTCAAGCGATTGAAGCACCTGCACAATCTGAGCACATGCTCACTATTTGAGCGATTCTCCTCCATCTTTTAGCTATAGAACTTGTTGCGGACTTCATATCTCTCAACTCGGTATTTGCTTGAAATATTAACTTCAACTCCTGGAACATCTCGTATGGTCCATGACGCTCAAAACGTCTTTGAAGTCCCGATTCTAAGCCTTTAAGCATGGTGCACTAAACTATCAAGTAGTCATCATATTGAGCTAGCCAAACGTTCATAACGTCGCATACGCTCCTGCAATAGGTTTGTCACCTAGCGGTGCATTAAGGACATAATTTTTCTGTGCAGCAATGAGGATAAACCTCAGATCACGGATCCAATCCGCAATATTGCTACTAACATTTTTTAATACAATTTTCTCTAGAAACACATATGAAAACATAGGGAAGCAACAACGCGAGCTATTGATCTACAACATAATTTGCAAAATACTACCAGACTAAGTTCATGATAAATTAAAGTTCAATTAATCATATTACTTAAGAACTCCCACTTAGACAGACATCTCTCTAGTCATCTAAGTGATTACGTGATCCAAATCAACTAAACCATAACCGATCATCACGTGAGATGGAGTAGTTTTCAATGGTGAACATCACTATGTTGATCATATCTACTATATGATTCACGCCGACCTTTCGGTCTCCGTGTTCCGAGGCCATATCTGCATATGCTAGGCTCGTCAAGTTTAACTTGAGTATTCGCGTGTGCAAAACTGGCTTGCACCCGTTGTAGATGGACGAGAGCTTATCACACCCGATCATCACGTGGTGTCCAGGCACGACGAACTTTGGCAACGGTGCATACTCGGAGAACACTACTTGATAATTTTAGTGAGAGATCATCTTAAAATGCTACCGTCAATCAAAGCAAAATAAGATGCATAAAAGATAAACATCACATGCAATCAATATAAGTGATATGATATGGCCATCATCATCTTGTGCTTGTGATCTCCATCTCAAGCACCGTCGTGATCACCATCGCCACCGGCGCGACACCTTGATCTCCATCGTAGCATCGTTGTCGCCACGCCATCTATTGCTTCTACGACTATCGCTACCGCTTAGTGATAAAGTAAAGCAATTACAGAGCGTTGCATTTCATACAATAAAGCGACAACCATATGGCTCCAGCCAGATTGCCGATAACTTTGGTTACAAAACATGATCATCTCATACAATAAAATATAGCATCATGTCTTGACCATATCACATCACAACATGCCCTGCAAAAACAAGTTAGACGTCCTCTACTTTGTTGTTGCAAATTTTACGTGGCTGCTACGGGCTTAAGCAAGAACCAATCTCACCTACGCATCAAAACCACAACGATACTTCGTCAAATAGACTCGTTTAACCTTCTCAAGGACCGGGCGTAGCCACACTCAGTTCAACTAAAGTGAGAGAGACAGACACCCGCCAGCCACCTTTAAGCACGAGTGCTCGTAGCAGTGAAACCAGTCTCGCGTAAGCGTCTGGCGTAATGTCGGTCCGGCCGCTTCATCTCACAATACCGCTGAACCAAAGTATGACATGCTGGTAGGCGATGACTTGTATCGCCCACAACTCACTTGTGTTCTACTCGTGCAAAACATCAAACCATAAAAACCTAGGCTCGGATGCCACTGTTGGGTAACGTAGTAATTTCAAAATTTTCCTACGCACACGCAAGATCATGGTGATGCATAGCAACGAGAGGGGAGAGTGTTGTCTACGTACCCTCGTAGACCGAAGCGGAAGCGATCACAACGTAGAGGAAGTAGTCGTACGTTCTCCTCGCGATCCAACCGATCCTAGCACCGTTACTCCGGCACCTCCGAGTTCTTGGCACACGTTCAGCTCGGTGACGCTCCTCGGACTCCGATCCAGCAAAGCTCCGGGGAGAGAGAGTTCACAAGACGACGGGCGTGGTGACGATCTTGATGTTTTATCGACGCAGGCTTCGCCTAAGCACTGCTACAATTTAACCGAGGTGGAATATGGTGGAGGGGGCACCGACACGGCTAAGGAACGATCTCAAGGATCAACTTGTGTGTTCTAGGGTGCCCCCTGCCCCGTATATAAAGGAGCAAGGGGAGGGCCGGCCGGCCCTAGGAGGCGCGCCAGGAGGGGGAGTCCTCCTCCTAGTGGGAGTAGGACTCCCTTTCCTAGTCCTACTAGGAAGAAGGAAGGGGAAGGAAAGAGAGGGAGAGGGAGAGGGAAGGGGGCGCGCCCCCTCCTGTCCAGTCGGACTCCTCATGGGGGGCGCCACCTCCTGGTGCAGCCCTCTCTCCCCTCTTGGCCCAATAAGGCCCATTACTTCCCGGGGTTCCGGTAACCCTCCCACTCCGTTTTCTCCGAAACTTCCGGAACCTTTCCGTGTCCGAATATAGCCGTCCAATATATCAATCTTTATGTCTCGAACATTTCGAGACTCCTCGTCATGTCCGTGATCACATCCGGACTCGAACTCCTTCGGTACATCAAAATACATAAACTCATAATATAACATCATCGAAACCTTAAGCGTGCGGACCCTACGGTTCGAGAACAATGTAGACATGGCGAGACACGCCTCCGGTCAATAACCAATAGCGGGACCTGGATGCCCATATTGGCTCCTACATATTCTACGAAGATCTTTATCGGTCGACCGCATAACAACATACGTTGTTCCTTTGTCATCGGTATGTTACTTGCCCGAGATTCGATCGTCGGTATCCAATACCTAGTTCAATCTCGCATCGGCAAGTCTCTTTACTCGTTCGTAATACATCATCTCACAACTAACTCATTAGTTGTAATGCTTGCAAGGCTTAGTGATGTGCATTACCGAGAGGGCCCAGAGATACCTCTCCGACAATCGGAGTGACAAATCCTAATCTCAAATATGCCAACCCAACATCTACCTTTGGAGACACCTGTAGTACTCCTTTATAATCACCCGATTACGCCAGACGTTTGGTAGTACCAAAGTGTTCCTCCGTAAACGGAGTTGCATAATCTCATAGTTATAGGAACATGTATAAGTCATGGATAAAAGCAATAGCAACATACTAAACGATCGGGTGCTAAGCTAATGGAATGGGTCATGTCAATCAGATCATTCAACTAATGATGTGACCTTGTTAATCAAATGACAACTCCTTTGTCTATGGTTAGGAAACTTAACCATCTTTGATTAACAAGCTAGTCTAGTAGAGGCATACCAGTGACACTCTGTTTGTCTATGTATTCACACATGCATTATGTTTCCGGTTAATACAATTCTAGCATGAATAATAAACATTTATCATGATATAAGGAAATAAATAATAACTTTATTATTGCCTCTAGGGCATATTTCCTTCACGGACGACCTAAGGGGAAGAGGAGTCCTCATAAGACACCACCCCACTCCGCCCCCATGCGGCTCCCGCCCGAGCCTAAGGGGATGGCACCACTAATGAGCCTTTAGGGCCCATGTGGTTGCCTCCGCTTGGGCCGGTCAAGGGAGCGGCCCCATATGACCCCTCCAAATATTTCGGAACCTTCTGGTACCTTCGAAAAATTACAAGACGCTCCCGTGCACTTTTGGGACACTCTCGGGCACTTGCAAGAGACACTCTCGGACCCATTCAAAACACTTTTGAAATCATCCGAAACTCTTCCAGAGCCATTCTCTCTTTCTCTTATATCCTCTAGTACACAAATGAGTCACTAGTCGTTAAAGCATGTGGCCCTGCAGGTTCAGTGATATGTAGACATGACGTAGATCTGGATAAGAAGTGTAGTTGTCGCTCTGCGTCGGATTTGCCTTCCAATCTTAGGTACACTGCTTGGACTTACCATGGTGCTGGTCGCGCTCGTCTCTGCTGGCAACGGCCGACCAACTTACCTCTCGAGCGTAATGGGCTAGAGCATGTGAGAGCGACGAAGGGCAGAGAAAGATGGGCGACTACCCCTGCCGTCGATAGAGAGGTCGTGACCGTCCCTTCCGTCACCGATGGAGCAGTTGCTGCTGTTAGACCTCATGGGTGGGAGCGAGTGCGAGTGGCAAGGAGGAACCGATTGAGGATCGATTTGTCTCTCCGTGTGTGTGTGTGTGGGGGGGGGGGCGTGTTAGTGTTTGGCGGCCATCGTCTAATGGCGTGTGACCAGCGTGGTCTTCACCAGGGCAACGCGGCATCTGACAGTGAGCCCCAATGTTCTGTTTTTCTCTCAAACATATGTAATTGACCGATCAAATGTTTTTGCAAACTGCCAGCACAATTACGATGGGGTTTTGCCAAAAAAAAAGTGACATGGTGATTTTTTTATATTTAGGGTCCACAAATATATGATGGGTTTGTGGATTGGGGTGGAAGAAAGGGGTCCTTGGGGCCTGCCAAGCAAGGCCGAGAGCAACGTCCTAACTTAACGGCCCCAACAACCTCGGCTTCGCTTTCTCACTCCCGCCCCGGCCCGCACCCGTTCCATCCAACACCTCACCGCCGTCGCCATGGCCACCATGTCCCGCTCCGGCTCCGGCTCCGACGACGAAGACTCCACGCCGGCGATGCGCCGCCTCCGACGCCTCTCCCTCCACCTCCTACAGCCCTCCGATCGACCCGCTCCGGAGGGGGCCAATTCTCTGGTACCCGCCGCGTGCGCAGGGAGGCGGCGGGCGGAGGGCCTGGACGCGGACGCGGCGGCACTCACCGCGTACCTGCGCGGGCGGCACCGTGCGACGCAGGATCGGTTATACAGGTTCTTCCTCGAGCGGCCGGAGCTCCACACGCCCGTCGAGCTGCCCATGGCCGCCCACCGCGAGCTCTGCTTCCGGCAGATGACAGCGCTCGTTCGAGAGGCCGGGGTGCGGCCGCTCAGCCTCATGGCAGACGACCCCGACGAGTACTTCGCCGTCATGGAGGCCGTCGGCGGGCTCGACATCTCCCTCGCCGTCAAGTTCGGCGTACAGTACAGGTTGGTTCGCTTTGCCTTTTTCACCGCGCGTGGCAGTTAATTTACTGGCAATTGAGTAATGCCCTCACAAATAAACTGGCAAAGAACACAACTCGACCCTGAATTTCTTCCATATGTTCCATATATATATATGGGGATTGTTAGTTGGTGATTAACGAGAGGGTTCCATCTGAAAAAAAAAGGTTAACGAGAGGGCTTACATAATTGCTTGATGTTACGAGGCGAACTGCGAACTGCATCTATGGATCAGTTGTTAATTTGACTGTCGGTATCAGTAACTAAATCTTTTTGTTTTACTCTTTTGACTGTGAATAACACAAATCATACTGATCTTGACCATACTGATTATCTCATTCACGAGGATTCTAACTTGGAGCATGGTGAATGTGTTTTATGAGTGTGGGCTTGGATCTGTTGATAACTTAATGCCCCAACCTACTTCATGGATCTGTTGATAGCTTAACTGCAACCTACTTCATGTACGGTAGGTTGCAATTGCACTCCTTTTGGGGGCAGGCACTTATGAGTACGACAAGGACTCTGAAAACAGAGTTTCAGCACGAGGGCACATTGGTTCATATTTTGTGGTGGCTTGATAGTAGATGATAGCTTTTTGCTGCCGTAGCGTCGTCCTAATTCATTGTTGTGGCGAAAGAAGAAGCATTATTTCTTGATTAAGATGCTTGGTTATCTACAACTTTGGTTATGGTTAGTTCATGAGCCATTTGATTGCCTACAGGGATGATTGCTTGCACAGTTTATTATTGTGAAATGTACCCATTCTGTTTCAAGTATTGGGATTATTTAGGGTATACATGCATCTAGAGTTTGGTTGGTGGTTCATTTCATACAACCTCAAACACTGCACCTTTTATCATTCTGGAATTCATGCAAAATGCCCTCAGCGGATGTCGGATTATTTTATTTGAGGATCTTAGCAGGACAATAACACATCATTTGACATTTGTAACTATTATTTACTGGTTTTACGTGCTACCTTTTCCTTGTCTGTTCGTTGCTATAAATCCACTAACTTGCCTGCTTGTTAACGCAGTCTTTGGGGTGGTTCTATAATAAATTTGGGAACCAAGAAGCACAGGGAAAAGTACTTTGACAAAATCGATAATTTGGATTATCCAGGCTGTTTTGCTATGACAGAACTGCATCATGGTTAGATTATCTATTCAATTATTCCATTAGTATTGCTGATTTCTTGTTTGATACTTTGATTGATTTGCAGTTTAACTGTCTATTGGGACTTTTGCAACACCTAGAACACTGTTTACAATAGTTTGAAAAGATTCCCTTCATTTACGTTTGTTGCTTTTCGACAGGGTCCAATGTTCAAGCCCTACAGACCACTGCTACATTTGATTCAGTTACTGATGAGTTCGTTATTGATACACCAACCGATGGAGCCATTAAATGGTGGATTGGCAACTCAGCTCTTCATGGAAAATTCGCTACTGTTTTTGCGAGGTTAATTTTACCGCTTCAGGGAAAAGGAGGGGAACCTGCTGACATGGGAATTCATGCATTTATTGTCCCGATTCGGGACCTTGAAACCCATGCTGTTCTTCCTGGAATTGAGATCAATGATTGTGGGCACAAGATAGGCCTAAATGGTGTGGATAATGGTGCCCTGAGATTCCGTTCAGTTAGGATACCCCGTGACAATCTTCTGAACAGATTCGGTGATGTGGCACGAGATGGAAAATACACAAGCAGTCTCCCCACAATTAATAAAAGATTTGCAGCAACCCTTGGTGAGCTTGTCGGGGGACGAGTTAGTCTTGCATATAGTTCTGTGGGAATACTCAAAGTTGCAGTAACCATTGCTGTTAGATATGCTTTACTGCGTCAACAATTTGGTCCACCTAAGCAGCCTGAAATCAGTGTGCTGGATTACCAATCTCACCAGCACAAACTAATGCCTATGTTGGCATCAGCGTATGCATTTCATTTTGCCAGGCAGTATTTGGTAGATAAGTACTCGGAAATGAAGAAAACCAATGACGAGGATATTAGCGCTGATGTCCATGTACTTTCATCTGGGTTGAAGTCCTACATAACTTCATACACAGCAAAGTCTATTAGCATATGCCGAGAATCTTGTGGTGGCCATGGGTATGCTGCTGTAAATCGTTTTGGTGGTCTGCGGAATGACCATGATATATTTCAAACATTTGAAGGAGACAATACAGTTCTGCTGCAGCAGGTACCGATCGGAATCCTTTACAAAGCTCATTTTTGTAATATTTGATGGGCAGGTTCACTGATAGTTGAAAGGCTAGTACCTCAAATATTAAGAACTCACACTTAATTACATATTGTGGGTAGAAGTTTGGGTGAGTAATTTCATGTGATATGAAGTTACTTATACCTCAAATATTGTACTGTGCCTCTTATCATAATGCTATTGTAGGTTGCTGGCGATCTCCTGAAGCAATATCAGCAAAAATTTAAGGGAGGAACACTCTCAGCCACCTGGAACTACTTGAGAGACTCCATGAGCACCTACCTGTCTCAGCCTAACCCCGTTACTTCTCGGTGGGAAGGGGAAGATCATCTAAGGGATCCTAAATTTCAGCTGGATGCATTCAGAGTGAGTCTTATCTTCATAATAATATCAGTAGCAATTGGGTAGAAGTCCTGCACTGATTGCATAAACCCTCTTCTCAGTACCGAACATCTAGACTACTGCATAGTGTTGCTGCTCGACTCCAGAAGCACATGAAGACACTTGGAGGTTTTGGTGCGTGGAACAGATGTTTAAACCATCTGCTCACGCTCGCGGAATCACACGTTGAGGCTGTCATCCTCGCAAGGTTTATAGAAGCAGTGAAGAGGTATAGTCTTTGTGTCCTCAGTTACATTGTTCTTACCATCATTGCTTACTAGGTAGCTTGACACATTAGTTTTGCTAGTAAGATTTTGTTGAATACTTACAATGAAGATTTGGTTGGTTGAGATCAGCGAAAGTATTGAAAAACCCTCCTGTCGCCCTGACTCCAATTTACCACCCGTCCATCATGATTATTTGTGCTTGGGTTGTAGCATTATCCCTTGAAAAATTCTCCTGTCGCCCTTTGTATAGTATAGTTCTCTTGCAACTTCTGGTACCGAGGACTACTTTTTGTGTTTGAGCCTTATCCTCATTCTGCTGTTTAGCTGAACCACGAATGGAAATTAAAGGTGAACTATCAAAGCCTACTCTCACCATTGAGATGTTGTGTTCGTAACCCTTTTGACTTTATCCAGTGAGGTTAATGCGACAACAATGACTTTTGATGTGTCTATGCAGCTGCCCTGATGCAAAAACACGTGAAGTGCTGAAGCTGGTTTGCGACCTTTATGCGCTCGATAGGATCTGGAAAGACATCGGGACATATCGGAATGTAGACTATGTCGCACCTAACAAAGCCAAGGTTTGTATATGCTTGTCATCAGCCCCATAGTACAAAATTGCAATGTCAGTCTTTGGCTTGAGACTAGAACCAGGACCTGATGCTACTATGCTCCCCTGTATGCTTGCAGGCTATCCACAAACTGGTAGACTACCTCAGTTACCAAGTGAGGCTTGTTGCTCGAGAACTCGTCGACGCCTTCGATCTTCCAGATGAAGTCATCCGTGCGCCAATCGGCATGCAATCGGAGGCCTACGCTCAGTATGCGCAGTGTGTCGGCTTCTAGACAAACAAACAAACAACATAGGCCTACCATATTCTACTGCAAGCCCAGACCGTTAGTCAAGAAGTTATATATAAACAAACTTCTATTGCCTCCGTCCCAAAAAGCTTGTCTTAGATTTATCTAGATACGGATGTATCTAACACTAAACCATGTCTAGATAAATCCGTATCTTGACAAATCTAAGACAAGCTTTTTGGGACGGAGGGAGTATCATATATCCAACATAGTAAATCAAGTGTATAATAAGATAAGTAATAGACATGAGATGTGTATAAGTGATAATATTGTGAACAATTTTTGTCAGGCTGTGTTTTGGCAGCAACTCTGTGAATAAAGCTCGTCGCACGTGAGAAATTCTGTAGCTACAATGTCTGATGAATAATTTCTCTTCGGTCACGTGACAAACATGATGATGTGGCTAATCGGGTTGGTTGAGATCATCATCAGGGATCGAACTATCTATCCTCACGGCAGTATGCTGAACTATAAAAGCACGTTTTTGCCATAGCTGGAAAGAGACCACGTGATTCCTGGTGAATTGCCTTTTATGTCATTGTGAAAAGGCTTTGATGTGATCATGGAAATGCCAGGAATGAATAAGGAAGCTGATATGCCTAACACTGAAGCATAATTGCAGCAATAATACCTAGTCATGCATATGTATTGTACTCTGATAACTGATGAACTATAACCCAGATTTTGTATAACTGGAGCTATTGACAGATCATTAATGCATCCAGCCTCCAGTTCTCTTGTTCGACGGCACTCAGGCTGCAAGTGGGACTGTCCGCGGGAAGCCCGCATCCGCCCAACATCCGCCGCATAGTATTAGTGGAAAAGCCCGCATCTGCCCGCATATTTTTACACGGGTAAGTGGGTTTAGCGGGCAACCCACATCCAACAACATGACTGAAAGTGAATATTCCTGCACTCAAATAACAACGGAGTACAAGCGCGTACAAGCACGTCAGGCAGCATATACAAATACTCAACTGTTCATGTTCATGCATACTGAATAGTGATTGTAGAACACGAGGACTTCTGGTGCCGGCAAGCATGGATAAGTTACCTGAAGCTGGACATCGTGCACCGTCAAAACATGGATCTGGTGTACAAGCTGTCGCTGCCCACACGGCTGTGGAAGACAGATGGACAGGCAGAGAATGAGTAAATGACTGATCAACGAGAGAGATGGATGTGTCTTGCTGCTTGCGGACGGCACCATACAAACGCGAGGCTTTTTCCAAGATCATGATGATAGCAAAGATGCTCGTCCATGGCGGAGCTGGGCGTGACGTTGCGGCGGCATCCATGGCGGACTGGGACAACCATCACAGAATCGGACGACGCCGATGTTGTGTCGGCGTCCATGGCGGCCATGGCGGAGTTGGAAGATGGCGTCATGGTCATGGCGGAGCTACACGGCGGCAGGCCCTGATTCGAGGAAGTGAGAAGGAAGTGGGCTCGCGGGCGCCGCAGGACAAACCCACGTATCCCACATATCCAGTCGCTCTATTCGTGGGTGTTCACGAACACAGATTATGTGGGCTTTTACGTGGGCACCACGGGCAGCCCGCGTCCACTTGCAGCCTGAGACGGCACACATAAATCATAAAGAACTTCTGAGAACTAGAGTACAAAAGAGAAACGTATAGTGTAATAATGTTACAAAAGACAGGATCATATCACTTCATCTTTTCAATCTGAATCAGAAACATAAGCAGTGAAAGATCTAACCCTCCTATTCATTGACATGTCAGTCTTATCAGAATTATCTGATTGAGTATCTATGTCCGAATAAGTTGAATTCAAATTTGAACTATTCATTTCAAAACTTTTTGTTTGGATTGTAATATTTATATGTGAATTATTGTTGTGTTGGAATATTTATCTTTATATTATTGAAGAATTGTGCTATTTATCTTTCATTATTTTTAATACTCTAGGCATAGGGGGGAAAATGAGCGGGCAGACATTTGGTGCCTACAGTTGGACATTTGGTGCCGTCCGTTTGGTGACCCGCGTTGGAGTTGCCCTAAACTCCGCCATACCTCTGTGGCGCTTGCAAGAAAGACATCATGTATAAACCATGTCGCTAAGCATTATTCCTTTCCTGGCATGGGACGCATGCAAAAGGACGGAAAACAAGACACTGTCTTCATGAAGAGTTCGTGAGAGCAAAGCTCTAGATTCAACATTAATGTATGTAGAGAGAACTTAAAAGATGGTGTAGTAATACCCTTAAAAAAAGGGCAGCCCGGTGCATGCAACTCCCACTTGCGCAGGGTCCGGGGAAGGGTTCGACCACTTTGGGTCTATTGTACGCAGTCTTTCCCTACATTTCTGTAAGAGGTTGTTTTCACGACTGAACCCGTGACCTCATGGTCACAAAGCAACAGTTTTACCACTGTGCCAAGTAGTAATACCCTAACATTTTAAATTACATTTTTAATGGAAAAGGGCTAATGGAATGCCGAAAATCAAACTTAAGCAAGTTTGAGTTTGGACAAAATGAATAGGACTTACATTTTGAGATGGAGGGAGTAATGCCCCCAAAATTTAAAATATATAGTTAATGGAAAAGGTTAAGAGAATGCAAAAAAATCTAACTTAAAAAGGCGTGACTGGGACAATATACCAAGTCTACAACACTTGTCGATCACTCAATTCCACCAATAATGAATCACAATCACCAAAAATCTTGTCAGGGAAACCACAATCATGCACCAGGAAGCCGAGCAATAATGCTCATATTACAAAGGCCACAATTGCCACGCCGGCATGCTGCGGGTAATGGGGGAGCATTTGTAAGTTGTAACTAAAATGCTGCAAGTTCAGTCAGGGCGCAAACCTTCAACTACAAACGAGTATGGTGGCATTCTACCTATCAACTAAAAGTTGCTTTGCCCAGCCATCGTGGAGGTCTCAGCGAAGGCTTGATTCCAAGCTTGGTCAGGAAGATTGTGTAGATTATGTGCAGTATGAAGACAAAGAATCCACAATTAAGTAGAAGCTGCCAAAGACAGGGAAGTTATACTTTCTGAACTGGCTCATGCTATAGGTATAATTTGGCAGGTTAAAAATTACCAGTGTCCCAAAGATTACGTATATTGCATCCATGGATGGAATTGCGTTCACACCAGCTGCCGCCAGAATGTACGTTAAGGAGGCATGCACGTTAACGGTTATCTGAAATGATTAGTAGTCGATGAATTAAATTGAAGAATCTTTCCTAACCTTTAGAATCACTGAATAGAGTTGAATAGACATACCAATTGAAGAATATTTTCTCGTATCAGGAACGATGACACTAACACATATCCACAAGCTCCCACCGCACGGATCTGCAAAGCAAACTGTCAGCTGAAATTCAGTTTAAGGACTAAAAATAACAGTAGCACAAATGTCAGCTGGAAATGATCCGTCATGCGCGATGACACGTCTCTGACAGGGTTGCGCGCCACCGGTTTGCCAGCTATGTACCGGGTGGTTGGAAAGGGAGGTGTTAAGCTAAAGTGGGGGAAGTGTACCATGTGTTGGGCTGTTGCCTATATTAGCCCGTTTTTTATGCAGAAACGACTAAGTCTGAATTGGGAATAAAGCTCTAAATTCTCCTCATACTTCCCCCTTGTTCTCATTCTGCTTCTTCCTCAAGTCAGGCGAACTAAGAGAGAGACCTCATATCGGCAATCACACCGGAAAGGGGGTGTTACATGATCACTGGGCGTATGGATCTAGTTTTAAGTCAATCTTTTTTCAATAAAGGGCTTTTCATTGAATTGAACTATCGAGTTGATACAACCGCATCAAAGATAACCCGGCCTCTGCATATCTAGATGCACACAGCCAAAGTACCAGATCCCAAAAAACAAAACAAAAAGGCGGAACGCCAGCAGTAGCCAAAAAAAGATAAAAGAGGCCTAAGGTGATGCCGGGCCTATCCGAAGGTCACACCGCCATCCATGGGGGTAGAAAATGTCCCTGGCCGAGCACTCCTACCGGGTAGAAGCCATCATAAATAAGTCTCTGTCCTCCGGCCTCTGCAGGATAGACCACATACGGAGCCATCACGAGCATATATGAATTACCTGCATAGGAGATGAAACACTTTTATGATTAAAAACAATATCATTCCTGGTTAGCCACAACGCCCAACATAAGGCAGCCGCCCCCGCAAGAATGTGCTTAGAAAATTGTTTATCTATTCTCCTCAGCCAATTCCCGAACATATTCCGTACACTGCGTGGAGGGTATAGATTCGAAGCAATTTGGACTATTGCCCATACCGATCTAGCGAATTTGCAATCAAAAAATAGGTGTTTAATGGATTCATTATGATTGCAAAAAACACATTTTTTGCTGCTTTGCCAGTTTCGTCAAGCTAAATTATCCCTAGTTAAGATAACTCCTTTGTTGAGAAACCAAAGGAAAATCTTCACTCTTAGAGGAATCTTAAGCTTCCACAATTTTCTATTATCAGATGGAACCTCGTTATGAACCAGTGCATCGTACATGGATTTAACCGAAAATCTTCCGTTCAGATGCAGGTTCCATTTAAAGATGTCCGATTCAGCCGACAGTTGGACAGCTTCCAAACGAGTCAGCAGATCGTTCCATGCATTCAAACGACGTCCAGAAATCGTTCTGCGAAAAGAAATATCCGGGTTTACTTGTCCCAATACCTGCTTGGTCGTGACAAACTTATGTCTAACTATTCGATATAAGCTTGGGTATTGCACATTTAGAGGAGTAGTCCCTAGCCAGGTGTCTTCCCAGAATCGAATCTGGGAGCCATCCCTGACAGAGAAGGTGCCAAATTGGAAGAAGAATTCCTTAGCTTTCATAACCCCACTCCAAAAATGAGAGTCACCTGGTTTCCAGTAAACCTGGAAGACTGCTTTGGACCCAACGTATTTATTACGAATGATCTCCTGCCAAACACCATCCTCAATGAGTAATCTGTATACCCATTTGCTGAGCAATGAAATGTTTTTGATCTCAAGATCCTGGATTCCGAGTCCCCCTTGACTTTTGGGCCGACATATAATATTCCACCTAGCCAAGCGATATTTCTTTTTTTCATTTTCACTCTGCCAAAAAAACCTTGATCTAAAATAATCAAGGCGTTGGAGAACACCTTTTGGCAGATGAAAAAAAGATAGCATATAAAGAACCATGTTGGTAAGTACCGAGTTGATAAGAACTAGTCGGCCCCGTAGGACAGGAGTTTGGCCTTCCAGCTCGCCAACCGTTTCTCCAGTCTTTCTTCAACATGTTTCCATTCAGCGATTGTCAAACACCGATAATGAATAGGAATACCTAGATATCTAATCGGAAAATGGCCTAAATGGCATCCAAATATCTCCGCATAATCTTGTGAATTTTCTGCGGCTTCGCCAAAACAGAATAGTTCACTCTTATGAAAGTTTATCTTCAGGCCCGAGAGCTCCTCAAAAGCACATAATACCAATTTGAGGTTTCGGCCTTTTCAAGGTCGTGATCCAAAACAGAATTGTGTCGTCCAGCGTCTTGCAAAATTGAGAGGCCTCCTTCTACTAGATGAGGAATGACCCGGTGATTTGTCCAGCTAGTTTGGCCCTCTCGATGAGAGTAACTAGCATATCAGCCACGATGTTGAAAAGGATAGGAGATGCGGGTCGCCTTGACGAAGCCCCTTCCTAGTCTGGAAATAATTGCCTCGCCATCGTTGACCTTGATAGCCACACTACCTCCGGACACAAAACTCTCAACCCATCGGCACCAAGTGTCGAAAAACCCTTTCATGCGAAGAGTTTGGAGCAAAAGGCCACTTCACCTTATCATAAGCTTTCTCAAGTCAATCTTAAAGATGACACCGTTCAACTTTTTACGGTGAAGCTCATGAACTGTTTCATGGAGAACAGCAACACCGCCTAAGATGTTCCGTCCTTGCATGAAAGCCGCTCGAGAAGGTTTCACTACATGGTCTGCGACCCCATTCGACGGTTGGTCGCGACCTTGGTGAAAATCTTAAAGCTCACGCTTTAATAAGCAAATCGGTCTATACTGTTGAATCCGATTGGCATCCTTTGTCTTTGGTAAAGAATAATTTCACCAAAATTTATTCGGAGATGTCTAGTCTATGAGCATGCAGTTCATTAAACAATTGAACTAGATCAGACTTTAACATATCCCAAAAATTGATAAAACTCCGCGGAAAACCATCCGTCCCGGAGATTTGTTATGATCCATTTGGAAAACCGCAGTCCGAATTTCCTCCTCGGTGAATGCAGAGGTTAGGATTCATTTTCCGCAGCGAAACTTGCTGAATGTCATGACAAAGAGACTCATCCAACTCCAGCGTAGTCTCCGTGATCTAACCAAACAAGTCTTTATAGTATTTTGTAATAAAGTCCTTGAGCGGACCGTCCCCTCAATGCGACCCTCATCCCGATCCAGGGTGAAAATTCGTTTCTTTCTATGTCTACCATTGGCTAACATTTGGAAGTACTTCGTGTTATCATCCCCAAGTACCAACGAGTCAGTCTTGCACTGTTGGTACCATTTGATCTCCTCTTCGCGAAAGAGGCGGGCTAGCTGCTCATTGAGATGACTTTTTTGTTCAATCTCGTCCGCAGATAAAAGCCTCACCTCCGCGGTTTTATCTAAGGAGTCTATCAAGACGGATAGTCGCAGCTTCTCTTTCTTATAAATCCCGGCGGTATGTTTAGCCCAGCCACGGAGGAATTGGCGCAACATCCTAATGCTTGTTCCAACGTTGAATCGGTGTATCGCCCCGTGTTGGGCGTAACCACACCTTTTTAACCAAATCCGGGAAGCCCTCTCTAGTGAGCCACCCCAGTTCAAATTTAAACTGATGGCGGCTCGACGTGGTAGCAGAGTTGGCCAAAATCGGTGAGCAAAGGAGCATGGTCCGTAAGGCCTCAATTCTCTCCAAAGCTCTTCTCGATGCTAATGGATATTTAAATTCCCGGTCAGTAGTGACTAGGACCCGATCGAGTTTTTCAAAGTCGGGTAGATCTATTGTTGGCCTGTAAATTGAGGCCCCGAGAGGAGAGTTCCCGCAGATCAAGACTGTCAATGACCGCATTAAAAGAAAGGGCCATCGAGTGTCGAACCTGTCATTGTTTTATCCCGCCTATACCGCAGAATATTGAAGTCCCCCAAGTAACATGGGGTGAGGATTTTCTCTGCAGGTGTTGACAAGTTCTTTAGGAAGGCCGCTTTAAATTCATCTTGAGCGGCTCCATATCTGCAACCAGACTCCAAATGAAATTATCGACTTATTTCTCGTGGAATTTAATATGATACTCCCCTTTGAAGTTGTGAAGTTCCAAGTAAGTAGAGTGTATTCCTAAAAGGATACCTCCGGACCTCCCCAAGGCGGCAGGACATGCCATTCGTAATCTTTGCCACATGAAAATGGTCCAAATCACGCGATAGAAAGTCACGCTTCTCGCACTCGAGATATTGCCACGAAGTCGAGGGCATGATCTCTAACGCAATCGAAATATGTTTGTACTTAGCCAAGTCCCCAAGACCTCTGCTATTCCAAAACATTCCTTTCATGGGGAAACTTTGTTACGTTTGGATACTTTGGTCTTCTTCTTAGGGCGCCTTTTACTTGCCAGAGTTAGACTTGTTCTTACGAACCGATGCAACGAGCTCATAAAGCATCGTATCACGCATGGTGTCTTCAAAGTCTACCTCAGTAGTATCATTAACTGATGAGGAGGAGTCCGCCTCCGGGTTGGCATCGGACTCCTCATCCTCCTCATCTGAAACTAATGGGTCCGCCATGAGAAGCGTTTTAGGAGCAACCGTAAACCGGTCGACCTCCATTTGCTTAAGAGCTTTAACTGAGAAATCAACTACTGCATCATTTTTACCCAAAGATATACCAAGACTAGCAATATTTGAAGACATTTTGGCTTTATCAAAAGATAGAAATGATTTGCATGAAGACGTACCATCAAAATCGAGATTCCGCGATGCCGTTCTACGCATGGCCCTCTGCATGGAATCCTCATCGGTGGCAGAGGCCCCATCAGCACCCACGACGTGGCGGCCGCTACGTCTAGGCGTTGAAGACAGCTCCGAAGCAGCCCGCATCGCAGAGGTCCGAAAGGGAGGAGTAGACGGCTCCGGCAACACAGCGGTAATCGAAGAACAGAGCAGATCGCCCTCCAAAACAGGGGCAGCAAGAGCAGCCTCCTCGTCCCCGTGGCGGCGCTGAGACAGCCGCCCGCCCCGCGCGATGCGTAGGGGACCGTGAAGGCTGCAGCTCACTCTCCGGCAGCGATCGGAGGAGCAGCTCGCTCAACTCGCGACGGCGATCAAGACATCGCCAAGCGCCGCCAACGCCGACTCATGATCTCGCACGCACCGCCGGTGAAAAGATGACACCCCGACGACCAAGAGCGGAAGAAGCCGATGTCGGTGTCGTGAGGTGCTCGATAGCATCGTCGCCGGTGATCCAGCGCCAAGGCGTCGCCGCCCATCCTCCGTGTCCGAATAGCTGCCATGGGCATAGCCTCCGGTGAGAGGGTGGTGGCGGTGCAAAGCCAAGACGCGGGAAGGGATGCGGACGGCTCAAGCTCCGGCCGCGGAGGCTCCCCAACGAACGTCGCGATGTCAAGCATGGAGGAGTGCTGGCATAAGCGGGCACGGAAGCGGTGGTTTGCATCGGCACCACACCTCCCGAGGAAGAGGATGTCGCCGCATTGGCGGACGCCGAAGACGCTTTCGGCCTCTTGCTCTTATCAACAGCCCCAGAAGTGTCCTCTCGATCGAACTCCTTGTCCCCATCCATATCATCTCCATGTTCCCACACACGAGGCACAAAGTCAGCATCCACACGGAAATTATCATCTTCCAGGGTGTACCGGAATTCATAGCCCTTCTTCTGAACAACCACATCCGACGTGAGGGAGTTAACAGGGCTCATCTTAAAAGCATCAAGACTTAGCACTCCAACCTGAATTCTCACGATACCTCGACGGCGCAAGCATAGGAGGTCGACGTCAAGGGTGGCGCCAATGACAGAGCCAACTGCCCAGAGACCCAAGAAATGCCGGAGTGCATGAGGAACTCCATGTACATGCACCCAAACTGGAAGAAGCTCAAAACGATTCGGTATTTCCTCGGAATGACAAGCCTTGAACTCGAGTGACATTGTGCGATTTGATGAAGACCGTGAAACCAAGAATCTCGAAGCACCTCGTCATTGGGAAAAGACATGATAAATGCATTCGCCATGCGGAATAGCCTCCCACGCCCATTGTTGCTGATATTGAGCGATCTTAGCAACCTCGGCCTCCACTATGCTTGAAGAGATAGAGCCTCCCAATATCGTAACGATGGCGTTGGTGAGGATTGCGGTGCGAGGTCCGCCTGCAAACGTTGTCGCATCCGAAAGAAGGCCATGCTCTCGATCCCATAGCCACAAAGCATCGCCACGGCCGGCATCTTGAGAGCTGGGCACCGCCTAGTAGTCATCGGGTGGTTCGCTTTGTTGCGTATGAAGCAATCTGCTGAGTTACACAATCTGAAGCCACATGTCCCGCCGACCGACACTTGGTACACCATAACTTGGTCGAACCGTGTTCGCCGGGGCGCAGTGCAACTGAGCAGCGTCTGTTCTTTGTTGAGGAGGTGCCATAGAAGGAGCAGATTCACATTAGTCCCGGGACCGAGGTCAGAGCGCCTTGCACAAAGATGATAAGGAAGAGTGGGAGGAGCAGCGATAAGCGGGCGTTTCCGACGGTTCTTAGGCGGTTACCTTTTCCACCCTTCGGTTTCCTAGGACGGATAGTTCTGTGCTCGGACTCGGTCGCCGAGTTTGCTGTGCCGCGTTAAAAGCCATAGGTCGGACAACATTGGGGCCTTGGTTCTGCTTGCAATGGAGGTCCGGTGGTTGATATTGGTACACCGTGCCATCTCGCGATATACCCCGCGACGCATGATACATCGGTCTTCTTGAAAAAAAAGCTGCCGCGATCTGGTACATGTGTCAGAGTCGCCGCCCCGCCACCGTAGGGTCGTTGGGGAATCGGCATGTGACCAGAGAAGAGGAAGAAGGCATGACGGAGGGACACCCCTGCCGGTTGGGCGCCGCCGACGAGGAACCGTCTGAGGGTTAGGCGCGGCGGTGCAGTCGAGGCAACCCGAGCTGGCGGTGCGGACGCATCACGGGCCATCCCCGAGCGTGACGGCGCCGTGAAAGAACGAGGTAGACTAGGGTTGGATCAAAGCTTGTCCTGTTCCACATATGAGACAGCCAACGGTTGAGATTAACCATGCGTAACGAACGGTTAGGATGCGACGTACCTGAGGCTGGGAGTGGGCCCAGGCCCATCAATCGCGCCGACTCTGCCGGCGAAACACCAGACGACGGCGTGGTCGACGTCGCGGGCTGAATGAACGCCGTCGCCCTCGCCAGACCGGCCAAAGGCAAGGCATCGCCCAGGGTACGGGTGGGAGAGATTCTGGGGGGAGGAAGAGGCCCGATCCATGGCCGAACTAGAGATTTGGATGTAGCCAACGCCCTCACGAGATGACGAGCAGCCGCCGGTGACCCCATCGAATGAGAAACCGGCGAGGTCGAGGGGCCGCTAGCCTCCAGAGCGCAGGTCGTCTGGGCCGAAACTCGCCGAGAAGACGGTCGCTCCCAAACTCGAGAGGCCGGAGTAGGGTACCCGATATCCGCCTAGAACTCGGCGGCGAGCTCCTCGTCGGTCTTGCGCCGGCGAGATGCCTCGAATGTCTCACCAGGAGGAGTCATCTTCGCCATCCCGAGCGCGAAGACAGAGAAGCGCGATCCAGATCCAGCAGGCGCCGGCGCAGACCACCCCGGCGCCAAGGTCAGACGCCGGCGGGTGGAGACCCGCATCAGATCAGATCTCAGATCCGTCAGTCAGTTGTAGCAAGAAGTCAATCTAGATCTTAGTATCTATTTCTTACCAAATGATCTTGAATTTTGTTATTAGCAAAGCAGGCTGTTTATTTATTTCTACCCAATGATTCTGAATTCAGATATTATGTGGGCCTATAAACTAGGCCCCCATTCTCCTAAAGGACACATGAGCTTATGCACCAGCATCTATTGTCTCTTGACTCTCTCCCACCTCTATTCTCCTATTACGAGGAAGTTTCGTCCAGTCATATTAGACATCATGTAAAGTTAAGAAGAAACACCGACTGGCTATGCTGTACTTGCCAGAAGAGATATCAATTGCAATTTGCTACTTCATATGTTAAAAATAACGACAAGAACATAAGCATGTTTGGTATTGGTTATAATTTGCTTGGTAATTTTGTGATAAGGACTAGCACAAAGGTAACCCTCTATTGTGCAAGCAAAGAAAATTCTTCCAAAGGATATCTAACAGGTGTACAAGAAAGAACAGAGAGATTTGCAACTATTAAAATCGTGAACTAGACAATTTGATTCATATTTCAAATAGAAATTACATAGTTATGTTAAACATTACGAAAATATCAATGACCTAACTCTATGTAGATCTTTCACAAGGTAATTTTGTCGAGTTCCGATCCAAAGCTATGAGGCTATGTGTAATCCATATGTCATCAGCAATACATCTATAGATATGAAATACCAATTGAGAGAAGATATTTACAGTTGAGCAGATTATGATGGAAGCAATCCAATCGGTCTCCAACCTGATGACAGAGGATGGGAAAAATGTTACGTTACTCAAAGTCAATAAAAATCGAGTGGAAATTACAGCTGCATATATGCGCATCTGATGCAAATCTATCATTAACTCTTAGTGACATATATGCCAACGGTGAAAGCGAAAGCTTCACCTTTTCTCACCTCCACATAGTACCCATGGCTAGACCAACTACACCATGCATAAGCTGCAGGAAAACAAGCCCAAGAAATGTATTAGTGTCCAGAGTCATAACGAATGAACGAAGGGTTCTTTTAATCTTTCAAGTCCCAAAGAAGATACAGAACTAAAATTGAACAATATATACGGAGAAGCTAAGGGAAAAAAAGGGTAAATTACCAACAACACCAAAACTTAAGTACTAAAATGAAAAAAAGGAATACTGTTGTTTGATGATTAATGAATGTTAACCGTTACTGTTGCAGCTTGCCATCTCTACTTATAGAAAAAATTTCACTCGGAATTTGATTTCTTGGGTGCTAAGATACACCGATTTTTTGTTCCAGGATATGGAGCTATTGTTCGTTTTAATGGAGTATTTAACCAAAAACTACCACAATTCGTGGAACCGTGCCTACAAACTACCACTTTACGATTTTGTCCCGAAAACTACCACTTTTTTATTAATCTGTGACTAAACACTATCATGTGAGTAAATCGACTGATTCAGCCATTTAAACGTATTTATGACAGGCCTGGCCCGCATGTAAGTGCTGACATGGCATCGTAAGTCAACACCGTTTGTTTGACCGTTAAGTGCTGACATGGCTCGTCTCCCCTCGCCCGTCGGAGTGGTCACCGGAGTGCAGCCCCTGCACTTCCCACGCCGCAGGCGGCGCATGCCTCTCTTGCTCGCCCCCGTCGACTCCAACCACGGCGAGCACGGCCGGGCGTGGGCGAGGAGCAGGCACCACCTGGCGAAGCGCGGGCGGGCCAGCGCGCGCCACGGGCGGGTGACCATGGGCGCGCGCCAGCACGCCGTGGGCGCGGCGACGGCACGCGCCGGCAGGCGGCAAGGCAGTGCATGCGGCCACGGGCACGCTGCCACCGGGCTCGGCTCGGCGCTGGCTAGGTGCGGCCGCATCTGGAGAGAGGCGCGACCTGCAGCGGCACACACGCGCGAGCAGGCGGGCGAGGTCCGAGGGAGGCGGATTCGGGGCGGCGTCTACCGGATCTGGCGACGACGAGGCTGGACGGTGATGGGGAGGCTGCCGGCGGCGAAGCCGGCGCCGCCGCTGGGCAAGGCCATGGCGACGGGCGGCGCTGGGTGGTTCGGCTGGCAGCGGGCTGCGCCAGGGAGGCGAGTCTGCAGGATCTGGTCGCGATGGGGTCGGCGGCTGCCGGCAGTGCTCCGGTGACCACTGCGGCGGGCGAGGGGAGACGAGCGGGCGCGCGGGCGTAGAGGTCACGGGCGTTAACGGCTGGCCATGAGCGCTTCGCCACGCTGGCACCTAAACGGTGAGGTCGGGCAGTCAGATTCGGGTTTAACCCAGGCAAAGCGAGTAGTTTTCACACTTGGTAGTTTTTTTGCCACGGCTTAATAAAAGAGTGGTAGTTTTCGAGACAAAATCGTAAAGTGGTAGTTTTCTGTCACGTTTCCGTGAAATGTGGTAGTTTTTGGCTAAATACTCGTTTTAATGACAATGAATGATGTTGAAGCCCCGGATTCAACACTCGATTGCAGCACCAACATCGGTTAGTTTCAAGGTAAATATGTGAGTTGCCAACTTTAAATGTTCTGAACCAAACACATGTCACTGGCACAAGTATGATATGAGTCATATGCCACAAAAGAGATGCTTACCAGATAAGTCGATGCTTTGACAGGGCCAGACAATGTGAAGAGCAGTAGAACAGTGGCCACCTGATGAGGCAATGCCATAAATAAACTAAACCAAAATACATGAAAGCTATGTAATGCCAAGTGAACCATTTGATCAAACTCACCATGGTTTTCCTACCAGCTTCTACTCCCCATCTCAAGGAGGAGATGACTATCGGCAATGGAAAAAAGCAGCTGAAGTAATTCTGCATCAGTGAAAAAAGACAGCAGCTTCATGCATCAACAGTTAAATAAATGAGTTTATAGAAAGACAAAAGAAACAGAGCAGCATTGCACGCCGGAGTGAAATAAGGACGCGGACCTCGATGGCGAGGGAGTTGCTGAGGAAGTACGCGAGACCAGCAACGGATGCGAACATGGCGCACTCGACGAGCTGCCGCGTCTTGGTGAGTGCATTGTCCAGGTCCGCGTCTTCCTCGTCCTCGTCCACGCCCCCTTGTTCCTCTCCGGAGGCGGCTCGGCTGGCGGCGGCCTGGAGCGGAGGGGTTCGGGTTCGGAGCGCGGTGACGGTGGATGAAAATGGGAGCTCTGGGAGCGGAGAGGCGGACAACCGGCGGGGGAGGGCGGGGTGGGATCCCGGCGGAGACGGAGAGAAGCGTGGGCAAGGATGGAGGCGAAGGCGAAGCATAATAAGAACCGGACGGAGGCGGAGGCGGCGGCGTGCCCGGAAAATGGCGGGGAGGCGGCAGGCGCGCGGGGCGACGCGGAGGCTGCGGTTCGGTTGCGATAAGGATCGGACGGTACCGATTAAGTCTCGCGGTGATAAGAGGAAACCACCATGGCTGGTCCGCCCAGCCTGAACACAAAAGTGAAATGCCACTGCTACAGCTGCCGACCGCGTGTGGCGCCGCTGCGGCGTCGTCGGCGCCGGGCCCCTTCTCGCTCTCGCGGCCGGCGCCCTCGCGGCTGCGCGCGTCGCACGTCCTCTTCGCCTTCCCTCGCCTGAGGAAATACGGCCGCCGGAGCCGCGAGCCGGTGCCCACCACCCTCGACGACGAGGAGGAGGAGGCGGATGAGGAGGACGACGACGACGACGTGGAGGAGGCGGTTGACGAGGACATCTTCCTCAAGAACCGGCCCAAGCCGGCCGGTTTCGGCGTGGGGAAGACCTACACCACCGATGTCGAAGAGCAGCTTCTCCGGGAGATGGGCATCGGCGGCGCAGGGCGCAAGAGCAAATCGGCTCCGTCCAAGAACGTCAAAGCCAACGGCTCGGACACAGAAACCGGCGCAGGTTAGCTCCCTCTGCGTTCTCATCAGCTCACTACGTTGTAGCATTTGTTCCTTCAGTATATAAAGCTAATGCTACAATGTTCTGCAGGAATATTAGTAAATTACATGTCAAAAGTCAACTCGCTAAAAATAATTTCACCCTAAATAACTTATGTGTAGTATAGTACTCCTTCCGTTCCGAATTACTTGTCATATAAATGGATGTATCTAGATGTATTTTAATTCTATATACATCCATTTTTGCGACGAGTAATTTGGAATAGAGGGAGTAGTTACTAGCAACTTCCCATTTTATATCATAAAGAAACGAAATAACTTATGTATATTACTCCCTCTGTCCCATAATGTAAGATATTTTTTGACTCTAGTGTAGTGTTAAAAAATGTCTTACATTATGGGACGGAGGGAGTAGTAGATAAATGTAAGACGTTTTGGCGGTTTAATTTGAACTGCTTGAACAACTTACATTTAAAGACAGAGGTAGTACTTGCAAGGGCCACAAATGTGGCCAACTAGTGAATAACTTCAAAAGGTAAATAAAATGTGAGGCGGAAAATGCAAAGATATTTTGCTTTGCATTGAATAACTTCAAAGATTGTTGAGAAATGCTCAGTTCCTACAAGCAACAAGCTGGGAATTCTCACATTTTTGGTTGCTCGGTACTTCCCTTCTATAACACCGTCCATTATTAGTACTATCTTACAACGTTACTTCATATACACGTGATTTCTAAAAACTCGTTACACACTAAGTCCAACTACCAAGGCCAGTGACGAAAACATTCAGAAACTGCATCATGGAATTTCAGTAAGCCTCAAGTGAATGTCGATATGGTGCAATTTATCTTTTGCTCTCAGTGTAATAATATCTGGAGCTAAGTACTTTATATATTTATATGTATATATCTAATATTTTATTGGTGCCCGCTCTCCTTAGTAGATAGCTCAGCTATGCATTTTGGAAACCTTTTGAAATTATTGTGATTTAGCAGCTGTGGAAGGTTTTGAAGAAATTCTTGTTGAACATAAGCCTGAGTTTCTTGATGAATTTCCTGTACGTTTTCACAGATCGCAGTAATGATGGCGTTCATGTTCGTATTTGGAACCTCCCGAAAAAGAAGAACATACATAAGGACCTGAACCTAGCTTTCAAAGGGTTTCCTGGCCTGGTAACTATAAACCCAGCAAATTCTGGAACTAAGAAGACCCGTGATCCTATTTGTAAGGGTTTTGCATTTGTCAAACTGGAGTCAGTGGACGCTGCGACGAGGTAATTTATTTTCTTCACTCTTTTGACATTCTTGTACAATTATTTGTTTCTTCACAAATTCCTTTTTGATATCCATCAAAATTCCATGTGTAATTACTTTATTGCTTGGTACTTATAGAATCCAAAAAACAATGCTGTTAGCACATTGTTGAATCTCCCCAGTACAGCGTTTAGAAAACACCTAAACCATGTGCCCTTCTCATCTCATCAATGAAGAAAGATTTGCTGATGTTGCTCACTGTTAGCTGAATCTGCTGTTCATCCAACATTGCTGAAATAACTGAACTACAGCCATCAGCACTATCTTGGACATTCTTATTCATCTTCTCCATGTCCTTGCTCCTGGAATGCATCCATTAATTTCACTCTGCTGACAGCAGGCACAATGACATGTGATATATATCCTTGAAAGTACCATGCCGATTTGTATTATTTTGATATTATGCTTGATTCCAAGTATTCGTGTACATTAACGGGTAAAGACCACCAAATTATAGACCATGAAATCTTCCTTCCAATGCCATGGAGTTGTCATCTTATTATATCATGTACATATAGCATGTTGATCAATCCATGTAAAACAGTGACAGTCCGATTTAGTTCGAAACTGGTATGCGCCTGGTTGGGTAGGGTGAAGGTGAACGGCAAGGCGCTTGTTCCTGCATGCCTTAGTTTTAGAGTATTGTTGACTTGGAGTGGTCCTTGGATATTCGTGAGACCAGGCACGCGTATTTTATGTGCAACTTCTGTCAGCCTCTTTCTTTGTACCTTTTGGTTTCGAATTGTTCAAAACATGTTATACTACTTTGTGTCTACAGGTTCGTTGAACTGTACTCTCGTAAAGCTGTGTCGTTCGGCAAGGTTGAGAAGCCAATCAAGTGCTGTATTGTTGAAGGGCACGTCTCTACGGATCCTTCAGGTCCAGCATCCAGCAGTCAGCCACCAGGGTCGAACCCCCAACGGTTGGTAGCCGTAAGATGACTGGCACAGTTGATCTGTCATCGATCCAGTTTCCACTCGTACTTCGACAGATGTTGAATTCTGGGAAGAAGGTTCGCTACATAGATATCGGCATGCTTTGCTCAAGATTATGAAGATACGGTTGCTCGGAATTTCCGATTTTGTGGATGATATCAAGCATTGACATTAGCAGGAAACCCTTTCTCCAATGGGTTTATTTAGAAGATAGGCAGGGATTAGACTCAGTTCCTTAAGGTGTGCAGTGGTTTTAGTTAAATTTACGTGCCCATATGAAGGGATTGTGTCTGAATTAGGCCCGACTGTTTCGGAGGAGGATTTGAATCTGATTCCGCGACATTTAAATCCCCAGATTAAAGTTGCTTCAGAGATGATTGTGGTAGCTGGTCCCGATGATAAATGGGTAATGTTTGTGGGCTAAAACGTTGAGCCCTTTTATCAATCAAGGTGTGTTGCTGAAAACTACCCAAGTAGAGCTTGGCAATGTGCATGCTACCTAAAATGTTTATGGGTGTCTTCTGAAGGAACAACTGAGCGAGCGCACAAAGCAACTACGCCAAGAGGCCATCATCAATAGCAGTTAGATGACGGCGGCGCTCTTCGACTTGCTCCAGTACTTATAGTCGTCGCTAGATAATTTAGGCTTGTCTTCAGCTTGCTCCAGTACTTATAGTCGTCGCTAGATGGCCTATAAATCTGAATGTAATTTTTAATTCTAGTGTTCTTTGTATCACCTTAATAAATAATGAATAGATCATACTCCCTCTTTCTTAGTTTACAGGGCGTGCGTGTACTCCTAGGTCTTCAATTTGACCAATCTAATATAAGTCATATATTACAAGAAATATACCAATATAAACTTCAGATGTTCTATTTTCAAACAGTATAATTTTTGTGTTATATAGTTTATATTAGAGTGATAAAATTCACAACCTAGATATACGCGCAAGAGGAGGGAGTAGGTTTTTCTTAAAAAAATACTCCCGTCTTTCCGGTTTATAGGGCTCAATTAGAAAATCTCACCAACCAAGATAGATGGTGAGTGGTGGAATATTTTTTATAGTTTGCAAAAGCACCTAATTAATGCTCTTGTTTCCTCAAAAAATTATGTTTATCAATGCATTAATTGCAATGCATGCATACATAAAGTATATGCGTTGGTCAATTTTCTCTTAGACTAGCCACAATGGAGTAACTTCAGCAGTAACATCGAGTCCAACTCAGCAAATTTGCTTACGTGGCAATGAGTTAATGAGGAGAGAGGGAGTTGTAGTAACTTAGCTAGTTATCGTAACATCACATGTTCCAATGCAATATGAGTCTATAACATAATAAATGAAGCTTTGCATGTTACCACACTTATGTTACTACCCACTACTCCCTCCTTTCCGGTTTATAAGGCTTATTTCAACTTTTTAGTTTTTCCAATTTAAAGGGCTCATCTCCATCTCATTTTTAGTTTCCAATGCGCATTAAATCTTTGCATGCAAGAATTAAAGAGGAACACACCAATGCATGTAATGTTCCTACTCATCTAGTGGCCAAGCATGCATGCACTGCAATTAATTCAAATTAATGCATGAGTTTAATTGGGGTAGCTTTGTAAAGTACGAGATACATTCCTCCACTCACAAAATGCCTTGGTTGATGAGATTTGAGATTTGAGCCTAAACCGGAAAAGAGGGAGTATGAAGGTAGTAACATAGTCTAGAGATATGTGTATGTTACTAGTGTATGTTACTCTCCATTATGGCTAGTCTTAATACTTGCATGCAATGATTTAATGCACCTTGAAATCTAAACATGTGATGAGAAACAACCAAATTGAGCCTTATAAAATGGAAAAACTAAAATTTTGAGATAAGCCCTATAAACCGGAAAGAAGGAAGTAGCAGTTAGGATGTAGGCCAAGAGGCTAGAGTTGGGCATGTTAGGTACTACCTCCGTCCTGGTTTATTGATCCCATTGTATTCTGTGTTAAATTTTGATCATAAATTTAACTAATAAAATGTTCATGCATGTCATAAAAAATTATATCATTGCAAACTATGTTCAAATACGAACTCAATAATATAATTTTTGTTGACATGCATTAACATTCTGTTGGTTAAATATTTGATCAAAATTTGACAAAATTACAAAAGGGATCAATAAACCAAGACGAAGATAGTACTGTTAGGATTTAGCCTGTATGAGGGCGTTTCCAACGGGGTGCCGCAAATCGGACACACTATCCATTTGTGGACACGGATACGGGAGCCGGTCATCCAACCACATATCTTAAATATCCACTTGTGTTAGCTTACAAAAAATAGTAACGAGAACTGGCCAAGTAGCAAGTCTTGCGCTAAATAGAAGCAACAGCCAAACAACCTTCCGTCAAATTGAGAGATTTAATCACGTAATTGTTTTCCTTCTGCCAAATAGCAACAGCCTTCCGCCGAATAGCAGCGGCCTTTCCGCCATCCTGCGCCGACGGAGAGGAAAGAGTGGTATATGGTAGCTTCTGTTTGGCGATGCAGATGATCCGGACTTCTGTAAATCTTTTCCGGATTTGCTTCCGGTTTGTGGGAATTCGAACATGTAGACTAGTCCGTAGGCGTTGAGGCACAGTGTTGGATAGCCAAAAAAGTTTGGACACCTCGGTCCGAATGTTTGTGGTCGATTTGCAAGACGTCTTTGGAGATGCCCTAACATTGTCGTAATAGTTTCCTTCGAGACATCTTGAACACATGCAACTGTAATTGTTTGATAGCGTGTGTGGTGACACACGATGAGCTGAAATTTTGCGTGCTAGTATATATCTCCTAAGATATGTTGTGTTGAGACTTTGTTCATAACATGTAACTAATGTAAATGTGGTATCTCCTCATTTTGTCGCCAATACAACATTCGACCAACATTTCAGCATATCCAGAAATGGGAAAAACATATTTCAGCAATAAAGCAACTCATTCATGCATCATTTCACCAAAAGTAAGCCATTCCGACAATTCAACAATACATCAGCATAAAATCGGATTGTACCAACACATCACTTGACTCACATTGCATAGCGTGATATCAAATTCAAGTTATAATAAGCATTACAAAAGTGATAGTTTCTTTTTTCCTAAATGCATCAACTCAAATAAAATTGTTTTAAAGCTAAATATGCTTGAACAACGTTTTGCGGATTTCTACCCCCATCTCCATCTTCCTATAAGACAGTCTCTGGGGTCAATAGAAGGTTTGCAAAATGAGTTGCAAACTTTCTATTAAGCCCGGAGACGGGCGAATTTAGAAGAAGAAAAAACAAGAAGCTGATGACAAGATAACAAGTGAATTGTAGTGACACTTAGAGGCAAATATGTCCTTCCAGTATTGTTGAAATGGACCATTTGTAATCATCCATGTTAATTTCATGGGGAGCGGATGATAAGTTTGCATGTTGTTATAAAACCATTCCCACGGCAGACTCGTTGTATTAAGAGCATTTAAATCCGGCCCTTTAAACGTCCGTGGACGCGCCGAGCATGTCCGCGGGGACTGACCAGGCATGCCTCATATTTGGCACTCTGCATCTGCGTGTCTTATATCTGGAGCCTTATATCCATACTACACATGCAAACGTTGATCTACCCTACATGATCAAACGACGGACAACAAAAATCGGCTGTAAAGGAACACAAGATCGGCTGCAAACGGATATTAACAAACTTCGCCACATCCAAAAGATCATAGTTCGTCACCCGACAAGTTCTTAAACTTCTACAACTAAAAACGATATAAACATTGGGGGGGTGGGGGGGGGGGGAGGCATCACCAGTTCCTCGCCGGGCCTTTGTCCTTCTGGTCGCCGGCACAGCTATAGGAGTTCGCGGCTGGTGGAGGGTCTTGGTCGTCCGACGAGGAGGTCCAGCTGTCGCCGCCGTCGGAGTCGGGAAGGACGATGAGCCCCTTCATTCGATGGATCGCCCTGTCCTGCTCCCGCTTCAACCTGGCGACTCGAGCCTTCTTCGCTGCTGCCTCCTTCGCCTCACGCTCCGACTGCTCAATAGTAAGCCGAAGCGCCTTGGCGTTCTTCCGTCCGAGGCGGCGAAGGCCCTGCTCGCTGCTAGGGGAGCGGTAGACCCATCGCGAGGAGACGTCGTCCTCGCTGTGGTCCACCTCCGCCCAGCGCGCGCGGCGCATGGACTGCTCTGCCACGTCCCTCTCCCATGCACGTTGCCTCTCACGACGCGTGGCGCGCGCCTCCGACTCCGAAGTGCGCGTCCGGGACGGCGGCACGGGCATAAGCACCCAACGCTGGCCGCGTGGAGGAGCCGTCAGGGGGGAGATGGCACGGGGCCAGCGCATACTGTGATGTCCTTGCGTCGCTGAGCATGGACCGGGAGGGTCCAGCACCAGCGTTCACGCTGCCTCGACGCGGGAGCTGCATCGACGCTCAAGATCCGAAGCTGCCGCCGGTCCCCACCTTGGACCGCTCCAGTGCACTACGGAGGTCCATCTCCTCCTCGTAGTCGAGCTCCGAGCCGGAGTCGCTATCGTAGCTGCTCATCGTCGTGGATGAGGTCTGAATCGGAGAGGGAGCGAAGTGGAAAGAGCGAGAGAGAGGGAGAAAGTGAGCTAGGTTTTGAGCTCGCCGCCCGGATTGGGGTTTTAAATTTTTTGGGGTCTATTATGGGTCGGGCCTGTCAGGCGGACACTCCGGGGCGTGTACGGGCCACCCCATATCCGCCCTATATTTGGGCTGGATATGAGGGGTGTGGGCCAGCCCGGGCATTTATTCATGGTTTGAGAGGTCCGGTCGGGTCGATTTTTTTTTGACCGGTCAGTGACCGGACGGCCTGCCCAGACGTTTGAGACGAGTATGAGATGCCCGACTGTAGATGCTCTAATGGTGTATTTTACTCTTGTTTTATCCACACTATCCACATGAGGATATGCTTCAGTGCTCCATCTCTCAACTTAGCTCTGATACCTTATAGAAATGCATGCTCTAACCAATGCAATCAAAAAACCAATATGATAAAAGAAATTAGGCAATACATTTTACGTCAACAGTTTGAAACTGAATTTTGGTACCATGGACAAATTCTATTCGGTACTAATGTTTGCCTTGAGATTTTATTCAGTTTGTCGAATTGAGGACATAACAGAAACTTCATACGATATACTTTGCTTGGAGTTACAATGAATTGTTTCGGTTGATGCAAAAGTAATGGATTGGTCGAGTGACAATTATGCCGGATACCTAATCTTTCAGAGAAATCTTTTTTTTTCAGAGAATTTCTTTTTTGTCATGTAATACAACTAAACAACCTCCGTTGCATATACATTTAGGACTAAATATTCCATGATATTTGAACTCTAGGATTTCCATTTCTATGTTCTTGAATAGGCTACTATCGCATATTCCCGTGGATTAATTTTACAATGACAACCGAATATTAATCTTTTTAAATATATCAACATGCACAGTATCAAATAATCCAATGATATTTGGTATTGTAAAGATCGATAAATATTCCAATATATAATTGGACAAAAATATATTTCAATACAGTTTTGCTAAAGTATATCTAGATGTGCCATAAGTATTGCACATCTAAGTCTTATGTCATTGATCTTACGTCGAGATTCGTGTGGATAATTCCTTTTTTCCCTCTTTGTGCTTCATTCACTCACTTAGATGTGCAATAATTATGGCACATCTAGATGTGCCCTAGACACACCCATTTCAATAATGTATATATCAAATAAGACAGTATAAAAATCTATTTACGGCATATCCAATGATATTTGGTACTCCCTTCATTTTTAAATACAAGGCCACTATGGAATATACATTTTGCATCTATACAAGGCCACCAACAGTAATTGAGGCAAAATTAATGATATTTTCTCGTACTAACAACCTATTTAATACTTGTATGCATGCAGTTATAATGAGAGTCAACTACTTCCTCCACTCAGTTTTTTTGCATGCATGAGGAGTATTAATGATCCCAGTAAACAAGAATAAAAGTTGACTTGTAAAGCAGACATTAAATTTTATATTGGTACCTGTAATCTGACTTTGTTGCCTTGTATAAAAAATGAAGGAAGTATTGTAAACATTGATGTTTTCTTCAATATATACTTGGCCATAAATTATGTATAAAGCTAATATGCACTGGATTTCCTCTCGCATACAAAAACATACGCTGGATTTTGACATGCATGAAGTACGGTTTGTTGTTACGTGTTTCTACGGCTCTCCGGACCAAAGAGGCACTTGCTATTATTGCACGGTGGAAGCAAACAAATTGTTGCACAGTGCTTTACAGTCCATCTAGCGAGACCTTTACGATCCATGGCCTGCTTTTCCCTCGGGCCATCTTTCCTTTCGCATCCCTCTCTTTTTTCCCATCACGAAAAGAGACCACTGTACCGTACATCTGAGAGAAACCAAACCCACGATCCAAGCAAAGGCTAGGCCACACCGTCGCAGCCAAGCCCGATGGAGAGCAGCGTGGGCGCGGCAGGCAGTGTCCGCTCGTCCTCAATCCGTCCCCACCCACATCCTCATCCCCTGCGGTACACTACAGTACAGTAGAGACCGACGTGTGGATGGATGCCAGCCAGCCAGCCAGCCCCGCCGAGCCGGGCCGGGCCGACACGCGACCCACCCGGCAACAGTTCTCGCGGAAGCGCCAAAGGTGTGCAGACACAGAGGAGCGGAGCGGAAGGACGGCGCTACACCGACCGGGCGCGCGCGCGCCTGTAGCCGTAGGTCACCACCACCCAGCCCCGTCCCCGTCCCCGTCCGTCCGCTGTTCCCGTCGGCAACGGCCGGGATGAAACGGGCGACGCGGACGTGGCCGCAGTACCGCGGGTCGTGGCCTGGGGGCGCGGCCGCGGGACAAGGGCGTGACGGGCACGGGCGCGCGCGCATGATTGGGGGAGTGAAGTCTGTTTTAAACCTTGAGATTGTAGAACTAGTCGGAAATAGACCCTTACCTCCAAATCGGCAAGATTGTCACTGTCTTTCACGATCCCGTCCCGATCCCGACCCTTTCACTTAGCTTACAACAATTTGACACACCGAAAAAAAGACAATCCCACTTGGAAAACTTTCTACTCTCACTGATTAAGTGGGCCCACGCGTCATCATATCCATCTTCGCGCTCGGAAATGGATCAGAAGCGCCCTGATGCTGTGCATGCGTACATGTACGCGTCAGCCGGCGGCCAGAATCGGTCGACCAACGTGCTGCGTTGTACATACATATGTGTTCGTACTTGTGCATGAATTACCTCGGAAAGGTACTTGGCTCGTGTATTATTTGTGTCTCGTCGTACTGGCCGCTGCGGCGACCGACGGCGTTCGCGCGCTGCACCGGCAAGACTAGCATGCGCACGCTGCGGTGAATTCCATTCCTCGCATTGGCAAGACCTGCATCGTTCACATGCACCCCATGCTCGTGCACAACGGCGGCCCGGAGAGCAACTCCTTCAGTATTCACATCAACCGGTTACATATACATGGGGTGTACACACAACACACTAGCTCAACTAACTCTTATAATCAAACTAATCAGCTGAGAGAAATTAGGAGACATTCCTGAACGCTGCATGCAGAACAGACTGTCTCAACACATGCGGAGCACCATGGTTGCACACGCAGCTCGATGCGATGCTACCCCACGAACTTCACGTCTTCACGGCGAGGGCGCACCGATGTGCGGGTAGCACTTCATCATCTTGCTCTCCTCCGCTCACGACCAGAGCACGAACGCCTCGGCAGGAGACGTCCTAACGGCGCACGGTCCGGGTCCTGGCATGGACTGCAGCGCACGACGTTGTTGGCAACGGGCGGCCCGGCGGTGCATGGGGTGCACAATGCTGGTAAAGCGGAGCAGCGCGGCACAAGCACAGCTACGTTGATTTCAAGAGAGAAAGAGAAAGGCACTAGGAATAGACAATGGATATGACATGTGGGATAGGGATGTAAGTGAGATTAGACTCTGATCCTGGGCGGGATGGAACTTTTCCCGGTTTGCCAAACACGTTCAGGGTCGGGATCAGACCAGGATCATGAGTACAGGGTACAGACTTCAGGGATTTTGAGGTGAGGGTTTATTTTCGACGAGCTCTACAATCTCAAGGTTTAAAACAGACTTCACTCTGATTGGGGTGGCGAGAGAGATCTGTAGCGGCACGTGCAAGAACCGGCCATGTGCGGGCGCACGCCGTCGTCCTCCTCCTCCCCGTGACGGGCCCACGCAAGAGGACAAAAGCGGGCCCCTGCCCGCGCGCTCCGGCGCTCGCCGCCCGCTCTGCCTCGCGGCACCGCGGACACGTAGGAGAGGGGTGGCCGCAGGTGCGGGTGCGCACGAAACCTCGATGCGGCAGCGGCAGCCTCGTCGGGTGAACTGAAGATTGTAAACTGCTGGCCGGCGGTGGATCAACTTTTGGTCTAGGCTAGACCGCCAGAGGGATAAAAATATAAAATAGGGCTGATGTTGATCCCGTGCTAGTGATAAAAAGCCTACGGCTCTGATCGGCCCAATGCTTTACTTGTAGTGGAGTACTACTGCTGTACTCCTACCGTCCTTTTTAATTTTTTTGTCGAAAAAACTTCTGACCTACTCATCAACTATAACAAACACTAGAAATTAATAAAAAATTACATCCAAGTCAATTGATCACATAACGACGACTACAAGCACTGGAGCGAGCCAAAGGCGCGCCACCATCGCTCTTTCTTCATCGGAGCCGGACAAAACTCGTTGTAGTATTAACAGTCAGGAAGCCGTCGTGCTAAACCCCACAGAGCCAACGCATCATAAAAGCAACCGCCGCCATGAAGAGAAGCATATATCAGAAGAATCCAACCTATAAACACACGAACGTAGATGCACCAAGATTGAATCCATGGAGATCCACCGAAGACAAACGCGGACCGAATCCCACGAGATCCACCGGAGACACACCTCCACATGCCTTCCGACGACGTTGTACTCCTATTTCCTTTTCAAATTTGACCGACCTCCTCCCTTCGAGACAAAATTTTCGTGGTTTGAGCTACATTTTTTCGAAAAGACCCTAGGATCTACTCCAGTATCAACCATAGACCAACAGTACAAGACACCCCTGAAAAGTAAATAAATTACAACCAGGTCCTTGAGATGTCACACTTCTCCAAACTCCAAGATGGGCCGATGGCGCGCCGCCGCAGCTGCTCCGGCAGCCCTGCTGCCAGATTCCGGCGAACCTTAAATAATCACGCAGACGGGAAGTCATCGCTACCAATCACCTCGAACTTTGCATATATACGAAGAGACACTCATACTCCTCTTCGCACTTTGCATATAAAACTTGTCTTGAATCAAACTTCATAAAATTGAACAAATTTACATAAAACAATATCATCATCTATAACACTGAAGATATATAATATGAAAGTTATTTCTATGATGCATCTAATGATATCGAATTGATATTGTAAATGTTGGTATATTTTTCTTATAATCTTGGTCAAACTTTATGAAGTTTGACTAAAGACAAACTTATATGCAGAGTAAAAAAACAGAAAGAGTACTTGCACGCGACTTATCGCTGGTCTCAAGAAAGTTTTTAGAACTCAATTCTAAGAAAATTAAATTTTCTTTAGTGTTAACTTTTGGATCTGTAGGCCTCATCGTTGTTGGCGGTAGACGGGAACCAATCGAAGCAGTCCATGTGTGCCTCTTTGGCATCTTCGGCGCCTCATCGTCCGAGGCCTCAAACTCCGTGAAGAGGAGGTTGTGCCGGTCATATTGATGTGGACATAGCAGCGCTCACAGCAGAGCGTGTGGTCGCTCTGCACAGAAGCAAGCCGCTATGATTCCTACCGAAATGTAGGGGAACACAACAGTCTTTCAAGCGAAGGATTACAGCCTAAATATACTGATTCGACATAAAGGGAACCTAATAATATTTATAAGTCTTACCAATTAAGTTGTCAATTCAACCACAACAAAAACAAATACTTACTCGACAAAATTTATTAGTAGCAAAACGTGATTGTAGTTGGATTGTGAAATAGTGACAAAATCAGTTGCCAAGAACAAAAGAGCAATAGTGATAAAAAAGCGTTGGGATGAAAATAGATTAAAAAAGCATTGGCATGAAAATAGATAATGGATGTTGCATTGATAGAATCAAATACTCCCTTCATTCCAAAATGTAGTGCATATGGATTTTTTGAAAAGTCAAATCTCACAAACTTTTACCAATTATATGAAAAAATATTTGCATTGAGAATGTCAATTATATATCATTAAATTCATCATAATATGTAGTTTCATACTCCCTTTGTTCCTAAATATTTGTCTTTCTAGAGATTTCAATAAGTGACTACATATGGAGCACAATGAGTGAATCTACACTCTAAAATATGTCTATATACATCCGTATGTGGTAGTACATTTGAAATCTCTAAAAAGACAAATATTTAGGAACTGAGGGAGTATTTCATATATTTGGTATTGTAGATCTAAATAGTTTAACCTAAAAACTTTATCAAAGTTTGTAAAGTTTGACTTCTTAAAAAATTATGGGTTTTTTATCATTTATGCCACTAATTGTGTCCCACTACTCAGTTTTGCCATTAGAAATTACAACTGCTCAAAAATGCCATCGTTTCGTGAGATGCTTGCTCAAAAAAGCCATTAGATATCTAAAAAATGTCATCCTTCCATTAGATGTTTGCTCAAACGTGCCATTAGACATCGTTATTGTAAGGTCAAACTCGTTTACAATGTTATATGACAAAAATTCCCCTACACCCACATGTCAGCTCTGTCTATCTCACAATTATAAGTGTGGACCCCACTTGTCAGGAGTAAGTAACTGAATAATTTTAGAGGAAAATAAGAACGTTGTTGGGATCAAACAGGACACACGCTTTATTGTAGTGAGATGGAGGGAGAGCTGACATGTTGGCTTATAGATATTTTGGTCACTATAACATGAAAAGTGAGATTTGAGCTCACAGTAAAGGTGTCAAGTGGCATTTTTGAGGATGCGGTAACGAAGCGATGGCATGTTTGAGCAGTTGAAATTCTTAGTGGCAAAACTGAGTAGTGAGATGTAACCACTGCCATAAATGATAAAAACTCAAAATTTATACACACTACACTATGAAACGGAAGGAGTATGTAATAGTGGTATCATAAGGTGATAGTAAGCTAGTTTCAATTCACCAATCAAATGTAGGCACGTATTCCATATGTCTCGTACATGCTTGCAGCAAGAACTTGAACAATATCTTTTGTGTTACCATCTCGTTTCCGCGAGATCCTAATAAAAATTAAGATTAATTAAGATGCCCTTTTCACAAAATACCGACTCCGAGTGCTAACAATCAATGAATACATATAATTCTAAAATCATAGCCATTCTTCTTCTTCTTCTTCTTCTTCTTCTTCTTCCTCCTTGGCCTTGGTTTCCCCTGTGGTCCATGGTGTTTATGGAACCCCATAGGGCAAGAGCCCTATCCGATCCTCGGGAAGTATTTTTCTGGATTCTCTGGATGCTGTGTTCTGAGTCCCATCATCATTTTGTCGACTATAAGAGTTCGGTAACTCTAAAAATTCTGAAAATTTTAAGGCAGTTCACAACCTTCAGAAGCAAGTATGTGGCCAAAGGGCGGCCACAGCTGACCTTCACAGCCACCATGTAGTTAGGGGTGGGGCCATGTGACCATGGCACGTGGGGCACCCTGTGGCCTTCCACTGGCCCCCCTTTTGGCCCATGGTCTCTTCTCGCGTAAAATATTTTTTATAATTTTATTTGATTGTTTACTCTCTCAGAAATATCTTTTCCTACAAAGTGTAAAAACACTAGAAATAGAAATTGACCTTTGGACTGGATTAATATGTTAATCTATTAAACATATAAATTTATGATAAAGGTATGTATAAATGATATAAATATAATATAAAGATAACAAAAATTATATATACATCAAAGACGCATCAGGCTCCCTAGTAATAATTTTTGGATGGTTGCCTTCACAAATCCTCGATAACCCCATCCCCAAATAAGAGTGGACATACGACCCGAAAACCTTGTGGTGGATATGAAGCTAGCTATACTCGCAAATACTCATTAATCTAATAAAAGAGGCCCTAATAAACCTGGACGAAGTGGGTGCACCTACGGTTAAGTTGACTTCTTTCACGGTAATGTCTTTGACAAGGAAAAATGGCCGGACATGGCAACGATGACGAACGCGAGACATTTTCATGAATACTTGAGCTGGCTTGATAAGCATGGGAAACTCAAAAAGAAAAAAGAAAAAAGTATCCGGACAATGTAATGAATCGATTGTGGAGAAAAGGAACGGAAGGGTGGATCAACAACCCTATTGAAACATGAGAAAAGCTTTCACTCCTGGTCTCAACATGACGTACCCTTTCTTCTTGAATGAAATATTGGGTTTGCTATAACTGCGATGGCCATTTTTAGCACTAGCAAAACAGAAGAGTGCTGGGTACGTTTTCGGCCACCGTTCTCGTTACGATTCCGGTTAACCAATTTTGTGTCCTAACCAACACCCTCTCACTTTTGCCTTGATGATGGGATGTGGTTTGACTTCATAAGAGCAATCAAGTGACGACCTACTCGTCCGCACCAAAGCTAGCATTTTGATAGTTGATATGGCACCTGAAAGTCATGTTATGCATTAAGACGAGCAAAATCTTGAAGAAAACGGCGTTGAACAAAATTCTGGTTGTAACAGTGACATCCAAATAAAACGAGGCTCTCTTGGCTTTATTGCTACCCGCAAAAAAAAAAAAGGAAAATAGTGCTGGATGTACTATCTGTCCTCTGGGGTAAAGTCTTCTTGGGTTAAATGTGTTGAGTATATTGATTATTAGGAAACACGAGATAGATTAGAATTTGTTTTTTTTTTAGAAAAGGAGGATGACCCCCGGCCTCTGCATCTGGGAGATGCATACGGCCACTTTATTGATTATTCTTGAGGACCTAAACAAAGTATTACAACAATATGCCTGAATCCGCCATCTTGGCAACATATGCCACTACTCCTATTCATATGATGAAGGGGTGCTATCTGGGCCAAATACCCGGACTACTCACCTAAGCCTATCATCAAAAGCCAGAATCCCCAGCCGAGCCACATACCAGGTCTGGGGCATAAACTGATCTCGCGACTCACATGTGTCGTCGCCGCCATCTTCCACAGTCCGTCTTGAGCAGATATTGAGGCTTCTACCTTGTCGCCACTCCGCCATCGACGCCACCTTGACGCCTGATAACTACCTCCACTGCTGAGTCCATTATCACAAGATCGGGCGCCGAGTCTCCACTGCACCACGCCGCTGAGATCCGCCGTCATCAATGTGAAGGATGAAGCACCGCTCCACCAAAAAAGGCGTCCGCTGGTCCCTCGATCCCGTGTACGCCTCCAAAAATGACGCCCCCAAGGAGGAAACGACACCAACGCGCCGCCGTCATCCGATCAACTGATCTAGGGTTTCCCCCGGAGGTAGCGGATAGAGGTCTAGAGCTTCTCCACGGTGATGCCTTCAAGAAGGTAATGACACAAAAGGAGATTAGGATTTGTTTTGACTTGTTTTGTACTCCAAATTGATCATTGTACTTCTATATATATGTCCACGGGGCTCAAGCAATACAACGAACTATTTCACCAAATCTCTCTCTCCCTTGTAATAGAATGTGAAGGCATTTATGCATTTGCTTAGATCAGTATAAACTGTACTCATCAGGGGACCAAAAACTGTACTGCATTCATCCTCACTTTCCGCATGTATCAGCAAGTGCCAAATTTCTCAGCCCTTATTTCTTAACCGGATAAGAAACCCCTTAAACACTTCCAGCATATGATTCGCCAAAATACCCACCACGAATCGAAGCAGCAAGAGAGATTTATTGAATTATAAATGAACTTTTGGCTCATATAATACAATAATTCCTGATTAATCTCTTAGTCTAATTTAGGTGTATGAAAAATGGTGGGAAGTTTAGTACCATACTCTTACCGAAGGAAGAGTGGATCCCTTTATAAAGGTTGCTCTACCACATGTCATTGGAAGCTTGAGAAGAGAAGTTGTTCATGCACGCTCCTCCTACTCCACCGCCCGCCTCTTCACGTTGCGTGGGGCCGCGGGAATGAGCCGAGCCTAA
Source organism: Aegilops longissima (assembly GCA_021605205.1). Classification (NCBI taxonomy): domain Eukaryota; kingdom Viridiplantae; phylum Streptophyta; class Magnoliopsida; order Poales; family Poaceae; genus Aegilops; species Aegilops longissima. Next base: position 249,817,228 of record CM038682.1, on the reverse strand, counting down.
CTCACACATGGGTATGTCGGCTCCCGATTCGTCCCTCTCTGCCCTGACTACTTCCCTTGCATTGACTCCTTGGCCGATGGCGCCGAAGCTGTTGCGTTGGTTGCGGCCTTAGCATGGCCAATCGGAGCGTATGACTCATCCATCCCCACTTTAATTTTTGGTATGAGCTGCGTACTGTGAATGCCATGTTTACTGTTTACTCGTGGATTACATTAATCGAAAAAGTGCTAATATGTCCAACAAGATTTCCATCCACACATAGTTTTCTAATTTATATGGAAATAAAAATGCATTTGCAATTTATTAGTTGCTTGAAAGAAACATTTGGGCTAGTCGATTTTGAGGAGGAAGGGGGGTTAGCACTCCAAGGCCAAGAAGGGATGATGCGGCCGGTCACGATACCCCAGCGAGTCCGAGCCATGACTTCGGCAGAGACATGATGGCACGACTAACCGCGACGTCATAAGCGAACATCGACGGTCACCGCGTAACCGTGGATTCGTATTTTGCCGATGTGGCATACTATTGGACTGATTGACCATCTAGGTATGTCCTTTCAGCGGAGTGAAATTCATCGACAGTCATTGGATTTGTCCTCCAAAATCACTAGTCACCATGTTCAAGAATAAACTGAGGGCGCATAGGCCACTTGCATGCGCTTTTTTTCTTTCGAAATCGTTGTGTAGAACATGATGCAGTGAAAAATTCCCTCAACCTAAATACCTAGCCCCTACCACCATCGTTCGCCGACCACCTCCCAAATCGCCTCCCTGTCCCTATGCTTCGCCGTTGTCGCTCGAGGAGGTGCAACCCGCTAGGGATCAAGGTGGGCATGGCACACGTCGCCGTCAATGGTCATCAGAGCCATTGAGTCCGAGGAAGACAACCATCGTTGTCGTATCCCACCGGGAGTAGGAGGAAAGAGAGTCTAGAAGATGACCCCCCACCCCCCCAAACACACACAATGCCCGATGCCTCACACTCTCATGTACGAGGTACTGATGCGGAGCATCCTCCGGTCATCCCCATGTACACTTCAACTACTCCCCAAGCCCCAAGTGCACCTACGATGAGAGCTCGAGCATGTGCCATTGGACATAAGGTGAAATCTCTCCTTGTTGAACTTCCGTTGGACCCACATGAGACTTGGCTACTACCTCAAAGAAAGATACTTTGTGTGCTTAGGTACCAAGGAACCAACAAGGAGAAGGAATGGTGCAAGATGGACACCAAGAGCATGGAGAGGGATTTTCCCAGCGCAGAGATAGAGGTACAACCGCCCAACTACCGTTCCACTAGTACAACCGCTCGAATACCTCCCAACTACCGCTCCAGCTTCTGTGATCGAGCGGCACAAGACCGGTACCGCCTCGGTTATCCCGGCAGCTGCAGTAAGACCGGTCCTACCACCAGTACAACCAGTCCATACTTCCGCGAACACCTCCAGGAACATGTACCTGAGCTCCTAGCGGTACAACCGCTCACATATGTGGTACAACTGGCTGCCTGCGCACAGTGAAAGGGGTTTTCGACCCATGTATCCCCAACTTACCCCTTGGACTATAAATACTCGTCTCCTAGCTCCGAATTAGGGTTAGCATTGGTTTAGCTCATTTTAGAGATAGAGCTTTGCTCATCCACTTGATACATACTCCATTGGAGACCAAGGCCTCCTAGAAGAAGATCCCCCAAGTGGATTCAAGACCCCATCTAAGGAAGATCCCCTCGTGGATTCAAGCCCCCATCTCCTCATGGGTTGGGAAGAAATTGCTACCGTTTGTACCGTCCTTTGTTGGATTCGAATCATGTATCTTCCTTTGTGTTCATGGATCTAGCACATGTGATGCGGAGCATCCTATGGTCATCCCGATGGACCTACCTACGTCCCCCACGACACCACTTGGACCAATGACAAGAGCTCGAGCAAAGACTATTGAAACTAAGGTGAACTCGCTCCTCTCCGAACTACCACTTCCTACATGTGAGACATGTCTACTACCTCAAGCGAAGACACTATGTGTGATCAGGTGTTTGGAGGAAGGCCACGGATCAGCTACACCCAACAGACAAGACGACGAGGACACCAAGTACAAGGACCAAGAGAAGAAGCTACTTGAAGTTGACAGACACCAGACGACCGGTCCCCATCGGACGTCCGACGCCTGGAGCGTCTACCGGCCAGCCCAAGTTCCTGCCAGGGAAGTCTCCAGCGCCCAGACGACCGACAAACACCGGACGACCGATGCCCTCCAACTACCGGACGACCGTCGCCCTACAAAAATCAGACACCTGTGGGTCTGAGCCAAAACGCCAGAAGTCCGGGACCCACTGGATGACCAACGCCTCAGACGTTTGACCCTGACCGAAAATCCGATGGATGCCCGACCGAGCCGAAACGTCGGAAGTTCGACCCTTACCGGACGTCCGAGCGCTTACGAGACACCGGACGATCGGTAACTGTCGGACGTCCGACACCTGTGTGTGCACCGAGTGTTGGGTCGAAGCCCATGTACCCCTTCGCCCATCTAGACTATAAATACTCCTTCTCCTCCCTCTTTCTAGGGTATCAATGTGATAGCTCATTTGAGAGATAGACCTTTGCTCATCCACTTGATTACTTCTCCATCGGAGTTCACGGCCTCTACGGAGAAGATCCCCCAAGTGGATTCAAGACCCCTCACGGGAAGACCCCTCAAGACCTCCTCACGAAGAAGAACTTGCTACTTGTATCGCCCCTTTTTGATCGTGGATCGTGTATCTCTTTGTGTTTCGAGGATCTAGCACATGTGTAATCGAATCTTGTTGGTTTGAGTGTGTGCTCTCTTGTTTTCTCCTTGTGCTCTTCGTAGGATCACCTCCAAATCGTGAAAGATCGACCCTAGGGTTTCCACCCTACATTATCTTGGTATCATGAGCCTAGGTTGATCACGAATTTGGAGGCCCTGCCCTTGCTTTCTAGCCTTGTTTTGTTGTGTTCTTCCCTAAATCCAAAAATCCCCACAAAAATAGCCTCCCAATTTTTTTGTGATTTGTTAGTGTAATGAAGTTTTGTTGGATTTAATTCATGGATTTGCTTTGCCACGAGTGGATCTAGCTTTTCCCCACCATCTCCACCATTTTCATCCACAATTTCGTCCAATTTTGTCCCAATTTTGCCTCCCCACCACGAACCCTAGAAATTCGTCCCCCGCCCAAAATCGCACAGGCACTGGACGTCCGACAGTTACCGGACCAACCACCAGACGTCCGATGTTTCCTGACGAAACTGAAAATTTTCGTCCGAAAACTTTCAGCCACCGCCCACACTTCCGCATTACCACTCCATTCCCACTTCCGCATACGCACCCCAATACCACATTCTGTACCAACACTCCGATAACTCCACTTATCAAACCACCATCGCTTTCCGCAACCACCATTGCTTACTCGCTAGCACTCCGACAATTTTGACATGTTTTGTTCTTTGAGAATTTTAGTTGCGGCTCCCGTTTCCTAACGCATTTCAGCAATTTAGGGACGGTTCATCATCGACATCACCGCCGCTCATCTTCACCACAGACTCGTCATCGACAACAACCGCTTCACAATTTTGACACCTTCACCTTAAGCAAGAACAGTAACTCCCATATCATCTTGGTATTGAGGTATGTCATCATTCTTGCCATTGCATTGATAACCCATAGCCCATTTTGCGTACCTTTCCTATCGAGACTAGCCATTGAGTATTGCCGGCAATGTTACTTGTGCACTTAGTGAGCATACCTCTCATTGCATACATACCATATCATCTTGGTACATATCTTGGTATCAACTCTTGTGTCACAAGGTTGTCATAGCATTTACACAATTGCTATCTTGGTTCGTGAAGTTTGCATGAGAAACGGCTCAAAAGAGAAAGAGCAAACAAGCTTTTAAGCAAAAGGAAAAGATAAGCAAAGAGTTTTTAAGCAAGAACCATAGCATCATACTACATTAAGATTGTCATACACGGTCATCTTGGATCATACCATAGGAACACCATACATATAGCATACTTGGGATAGAAGTCGTTGCATTTTGCTTAGTAGGTTGTGCACAAGTCTTGTATCCGCCTATTGTGCAATCATGCTAGCGTCTCTCTAAAGTTGTGCAACAAGAGCATTTTCGTGGATTCCACATTTTGGCTCATTCCCCTGTTGCATGACCCCACTTATCTATTTGCGTGTGTTTCCGTGTACCACTATTTGCTATTGGTCTACTTGTTGCATTTGCAAATTTGCGAATCTTTTCCAACATCATTGAGTCTCACTAACAATTGCATAAATTTTGTTCCCCCATCCTAACCGAGCTCCACCATAAGCTTTTACTTGTGTAGGTGTGAGAATCGACAAGAATTGGTGCCAATTGTGCTATTCCCTTGTTACACATTTGAGTGATCATTGATCCATCTTCAACATCGGTCAAGGTACATCTGGTATAGTTCTTTTCTTGTTCACTCACACATTTACTTGCAATGATAGATAGGCCAAGTTCTTCTACTAACCCACCCTTCATCGAGCAAGACGATGACTCGACCTCCTACGTCACCAAGAACCACCTCTTTTGTTCTTCCACTCACACATTTACTTGAAATGATGGATAGGCCAAGTTCTTCTACCAACCCACTCTTCATCAAGCAAGACAACGACTCGACCTCCTATGTCACGAAGAACCACCTGTTCGGTGCACAACAAGCTTTGCATCAAGAACAACAAGCATTGAGCGACCGCATCGGTAACTGATACGTCTCCAACGTATCTATAATTTATGAAGTATTCATGCCGTTTTATTATCATTCTTGGATGTTTTACAATCATTTTATAGCAACTTTATATCATTTATTGGGACTAACCTATTGACCCAGTGCCCAGTGCCAGTTGCTGTTTTTTGCTTGTTTTTTACATCGCACGGAATCAATATCAAATGGAGTCCAAACACCGCGAAACTTTTTGTGGATTTTTTTATGGACCAGAAGACTCCCGATGGGCCAGAGCAGCACCTGGGGGCGCCCAGAGGGGGGCACAACCCCAGGCGCGCCCAGGTGGGTTGTTCCCACCTCGGTGGCCTCCCACACCCCGATGTCTACTACACAACCTTCTTCTTGTAGACGTTGTTGGGCCTCCAAGTGCAGAGGTTTGTAGGACAGTAGCAAATTTCCCTCAAGTGGATGACCTAAGGTTTATCAATCCGTGGGAGGCGTAGGATGAAGATGGTCTCTCTCAAAAACCCCTGCAACCAAATAACAAAGAGTCTCTTGTGTCCCCAACACACCCAATACAATGGTAAATTGTATAGGTGCACTAGTTCGGTGAAGAGATGGTGATACAAGTGCAATATTGAAAGCTCAAGTGCTCCCTGGGTGATTTTGGTAATTAATGTCAACATATCTCTTGTTGGACTAATGCTTCTATCTAGTATGTTTCAGATAAGTTCAACAATGGAGTGGCATGGACTAGAGGATGTGGAACCCCTTCAAAGTGATAAAGACAAAGGATTGGCTCAAGCTCAAAGCTCAGGACTCTACACTTTCTATTTTAGTGATCCAAGATCACATTGAGTCCATAGGAAAGCCAATACTATTAAGAGGGGATGAGGGGTTGCTTAATGGCTTGCTTGCTCAAAGTGCTTAGTGATATGCTCCAAAGCCCTCAACCACTTTCTCATATCCATATATGTCCCAAACCTAAAAGTCAAACTTGGACCCACCGATTCTTTATATCCGGCGCCACCGAGTTATCTTGACATAGCCACTGCCAGAAACCCTAATCAAATCGGTCTCACCAATAGGGATCTCGGTCTCACCGAGATGGGATTGCAAACTCTCTGTTGCCTATTGCAATAATTTCAGTCTCACCAAAATTTGCAATCGGTCGCACCGAGATTGCAATGCAAACTCTCTGTCACCCCTTCGTAACGTTTCGGTCTAACCGAGATGAGCTAATCGGTCCCACCAAGTTTGCCTGACCAACTCTCTGTTTGACTATTACCAAAATCGGTCCCACCGAGTTTGTGTAATCGGTCACACCGAGATTATGTTATGCCCTAACCCTAATGATATCGGTCCCACCGAGTTGACATGTCGGTCCCACCGAAACACCTAACGGTCACATTATGAACTAAATCGGTCTCGACCGAGTTCTTTGAATCGGTCCCACCGAGTTTGGTGATTTGTGTAACGTTAGATTTTGTGTGGAGGCTATATATACCCCTCCACCCACTCTTCATTCGTGGAGAGAGCCATGTAACATGCCTACACTTCCAATACATATTTTCGAGAGAGAACCACCTACACTTGTGTTGAGGTCAAGATATTGCATTCCAACCACATAAATCTTGATCTCTAGCCTTCCCCAAGTTGCTTTCCACTCAAATCTTCTTTCCACCAAATCCAATCCTATGAGAGAGAGTTGAGTGTTGGGAGACTATCATTTGAAGCACAAGAGCAAGGAGTTCATCATCAACACACCATTTCTTACTTCTTGGAGAGTGGTGTCTCCTAGATTGGCTAGGTGTCAATTGGGAGCTCCGACAAGATTGTGGAGTTGAACCAAGGAGTTTGTAAGGGCAAGGAGATCGCCTACTTCGTGAAGATATACCCTAGTGAGGCAAGTCCTTCGTGGGCGACGACCATGGTGGGATAGACAAGGTTGCTTCTTCGTGGACACTTCGTGGGTGGAGCCCTCCGTGGACTCGCGCAACCGTTACCCTTCGTGGGTTGAAGTCTCCATCAACGTGGATGTACGATAGCACCACCTATCGGAACCACGGATAAAAAATCTCCGTGTCTCCAAATTGCGTTTGCACACTCCAATCCCTTCTCTTTACATTCTTGCAACTTGCATGCTTTACTTTCCGCTGCTCATATACTCTTCTATGCTTGCATGCTTGCTTGATATGTATTGTGAATGTTTAAACTTGTGCTCAAACTCCACATCAACTTAGGAGAAATTAAAAACTTCAACTTTCTTGATTAAAGTCTATTCAACCCCCTCTAGACACCTCTTCTCGATCCTTTCAATTGGTATCAGAGCTTTGGTCTTCATTGCCTTGGTTTAAACACTGAGGGAGTCCCGGATTAGGGGGTGTCCGGATAGCCGGACTACCATCATCAGCCGAACTATCATCGGCCGGACTATCATCATCGACCGGACTCCAAGACTATGAAGATACAAGATTGAAGACTTCGCCCCGTGTCCGGATGGGACTTTCCTTGGCGTGGAAGGCAAGCTTGGCGATACGGATATGTAGATCTCCTACCATTGTAACCGACTCTATGTAACCCTAGCCCTCTCCGGTGTCTATATAAACCGGATGGCTCTAGTCCGTAGGACACAACAACAACCCTTACAATCATACCATAGGCTAGCTTTTAGGGTTTAGCCTCCTTGATCTCGTGGTAGATCCACTCTTGTAAACATCCACAATATCAATATCAATCAAGCAGGGCGTAGGGTTTTACCTCCATCAAGAGGGCCCAACTCGGGTAAAACATCGTGTCCCTTGTCTCCTGTTACCATCCGCCTAGACGCACAGTTCGGGACCCCCTACCCGAGATCCGCCGGTTTTGACACCGACATTGGCGCTTTCATTGAGAGTTCCTCTATGTCGTCACCGATAGGCTTGATGGACTCTTCAATCGACAACGACGCAGTCTGGGTGAGACTTTTCTCCCGGACAGATCTTCAGATTCGGTGGCTTCGCATCATGGCCAACTCACTTGGCCATCCGGAGCAGATCAAAAGCTACGCCCCGCCGTCGTCAGGTTTGAAGCCTAAACTTCACGATCGATATCCGCGGGACTTGATCTTCGATGGATCTGAGCCACACCGAAGCGTGCAGCTACACACGATGGGCATGACCTAACTCGCCACGGACAACACCTTGAGGTCGCTGCGAATCCGCTCCGACCCATAGTCCGGAGCCGATCGCTCGGATCGAGGATGATGGCTGGACACCGCCGGGCTGCAACTTATACGGCGATGGAGCGAACACTTACCTTGTCCCGCATAAAGCTCATGACTCGAGGTGCGGACTCTGCCGGACTCAACCTCCTGCGCCCGCCGGTCGAATCCGATTGGGCGCCGATCATGGAATTCACCGCTGCGGACATCTTTCAAGACTCGCCCTTGGCGATATCGTAGAATTACTGAAGCATCTCTCGCTATCGGAGAGCCCTGGCGAACTACGGCCGTGATGGTTGGGACGCGACGACGAAGAAATTCAGAGCCCACCCACCACCCACTTCATAGCCACCGTCGATGATTTAACCGACGTGCTCGACTACGACACGAAGACATCGACGGTATGGACGACGATGTCGGAGACTACTAAGAACCAAAGGCCTACAGACACCGGAAGACCACCTCGTCATACGACATATACATGGTGGACACCCCAAAAGATGGGGACGGCGAAGAAGCAACGGAGGCCGATTCCTTAAAGAACAGCAGCCCAAGCGCCGGCGTCGGGGCGCCGCTCTAAATCCCGCCATGGCAAGAATGGAGATTCCGCACGGAGATAATAACACCCCGTAAAGTGCGAAGACAACCCCTCCAACACGATCCAGCGCGGGAGGAGGCGAAGCAAGCCCTCACGAGAGGGCGGCGCACGAAGAGGTCGAGGATGACAATTACTTACCTCCTCCGGAGACGAGGCAAGCCTCGACGACAGCGAATTCGTCGTGCTCGAGGATCCCGTCGAACAAGAGCGTTTCAGACGCAGGCTAATGGCCACGGCAAACAGCCTAAAGAAAAAGCAGCAACAGCTTCAAGCTGATCAAGACCTACTGGCCGACAGATGGACCGAGGTCCTCGGGGACGAAGAGTATGAATGCCCCTCCAAAAGTTACCCAAAACGCAAGTTGCTCCCCCGATTAGAGGAGGAAGCGTACAAACCTGCATCACCAGCGCACAATACGGAAGACCGACCACCTCGTGGCATGACGAGAGAGCCGTGCAAGCCCTCCACCAAAACCGTACCCCGGCATCGCTCAAAAAGCATGAAGCTACGGGAACGCGCGGACTTATGGATATATTGAGGACAAGGCAAGACAATCCAGATCTATCTATGGATCACGCGAGCGCCCCAAGACCCACGACGAATACCGTCGCGCCGGATACAACTACTCCGGCCGGGCCGAACACAGCAGACAACGCTCTCTCGAGCTACGTCGCGATATTGCTCAATACAGAGGCGCCGCACACCCACTATGCTTCACTGACGAAGTAATGGATCATCAAATCCCTGAAGGGTTTAAACCCGTTAATATCGAATCCTACGATGGCACAACAGACCCCGCGGTTTGGATTGAGGATTATCTCCTCCATATACATATGGCCCGCGGCGACGATCTTCACGCCATCAAATATCTCCCGCTCAAGCTTAAAGGACCAGCTCGGCATTGGCTTAACAGCCTGCCCGCAGAGTCAATTGGATGCTGGGAAGACCTGGAAGCCGCATTCCTCGACAACTTCCAGGGCACGTATGTGCGACCACCGGACGCAGATGACCTAAGCCACATAATCCAGCAGCTGCATTTAATCGCCGTGCAATTACGACACGGTTCTTAACAAAGAAAAATCAAATCGCCGATTGTCCGGATGCGAGGCACTCGCTGCCTTCAAACATAACATCCGCGACGAGTGGCTGGCCCGGCACCTAGGGCAGAGAAGCGAAATCCATGGCAGCCCTCACATCACTCATGACCCGCTTCATGCGGGAGAGGATAGCTGGCTACCTCGCAGCAACAACCTCAAAGAAAACGCTGGCAGTCCGGATACCAAGGACCGCAATGGCAGGTTGCGTCGAAACAAAACAACGCCGCGTGCGGCGACAAGAATGAGGATAAGGCAGTCAACGCCGGATTCCGAGGCTCCAAGCCCGGTCAACGGAAGAAGCCATTCACAAGAACCACTCCGGGCCCGTCCAATTTGGACCGAATACTCGACCGCTCCTGTCAAATACATGGAACCCCCGAAAAGCCAGCTAACCACACCAACAGAGATTGTTGGGTATTCAAGCAGCGAGCAAATTAATCGCCAAAAAAAGGACAAGGGCTACACAATGATGACGTGGAAGAGACCCGGCCGCCCGAACAACAGAGGACAAAAGGATTCCCCCTCAAGTTCGGACGGTAAACATGATATACGCAACGATATTCCCAAGAGGGAGCGGAAGCGTGCACTAAGGGACGATACGCGATGGAGCGATCGCCCCAAAATTCAACCCATGGTCCTCTTGCCCGATCACTTTCGATCGAAGAGACCATCCGCCAAGATCCGCCATGGCGGATTCGCCGCATTGCTTTTAGACCCAATCGTAGATGGATTTCACCTCACGAGTCCCGATGGACGGCGGCAGAGCTCGAACCTGCTTTATCGTGATACGGTCGCAAGATGGGCATAGACCCTTCAAGGATTAAACCTACAAAGACAACCTTCAAAGGCGTCATACCAGTTGTCGAGGCCAGTTGTACAGGCTCAGTTACACTGGAAGTGGTCTTCGGATCGCCGGATAATTTCCGAAGCGAGGAGTTAATCTTCGACATAGTCCCGTTCTGCAGCGGCTATCACGCTCTGCTCGGACGAACCGCGTTCGCAAAATTCAACGTGGTGCCGCATTATGCATACCTTAAGCTCAAGATGCCAGGCCCTCGTGGAGTCATCACGGTCAATGGAAACACGGAACGCCCCTCCGAACGGAGGAACATATAGCGGCTCTCGCGCGGCGACAGAGCAGCCTTTTAAGGCAATTTTCGAGTCCGCCGTTAAACGACCGGACACGCCAAACGCGCCGAGCAACATCAACCAAGACCACAGCACGCCCGAGCACGCGAGCAATGCGGCCTCAACCCCAGCCCTCGCAAAATTGTAAGACAAACTCTCCGATACATAATTACGCCCGAGATACCATGGGCATAGGGGAAAGGCACAACCACAACAGACCAGAGCGGTTCGACCACACCAGGGCTCCCAAGTGTGTCGCTTTTTTATCTTTTATTTCTCTCTTTTATATAGAACTCTGTCCGCGGCGAACCCGAACTCATGATGCAACAGCCAAGGAAGGACAAAGGCCACATTTAACACTCGTGTGGTCTCCATCACGAGCATTAAATTTGTTAAATACAACATTCCGCTGCCTACCCTCGAGGGAGACGCCTTTAATTCGCCCAATCCTTTGCTTTCCGCACTATTTGTATCATTCCGCACTCATAGCATATCTTCTCGAATAAAATGCAGCACTTTTGCCCATAATTGCATTACCTTATATATATATATATGTTCATTTACGACACATGTTGCACCTGTACATTTTGGTACGACCAAATACACCAGGGCTTATGTTCTCCGCACTATGGTGTGATAAAGTCCTAACACTTTCACAAGTGCGGCACCTCAACTTATAGCATTATATGAATCGGCTCGAATCATGTCTTGGGTCAATAGTTGGGTTTGCTCGGCTCCCATGTTTGGCACCTTACGCCCGCTCTATCGGCTAAGGTAGCACTGGAGAACCACTGCGATTGCGCCCAGCTTGAGCCGGGTTAACGCCTCGAGGAGAAAGCTAAAACTGATCACATGATAAGGCGAGAGACTGGTCGCTGTTCGAGAGGTCCTTTCGGTCCTTAAAGACCTACGCCGCTTGAGCGAAGTTCGGATAATGTCCGATTTATATGTGGATAGCGCCCTAATTCGTCCTCCGAATACTAGGGGCTTCACCAAATTTAAAATTATAGAATTCTATGGCTAAGTGAGAGTGTTCAAGCACTATAAGTCCGGTTGCCTTGTTCATTGTGTTGAGCGCCTCCTAGATGGACCCAAAATGGGAACAAGAGTGCTCAAGTTTATCCCTAACACCCCAAAGACTGTGGCATGGGGGCTGAAGCCACGACTTGCCATCTCTCGATTTAATAAACGGCCGCATGAAGGTAATATTTTAAATTAACAAGCGTTGCTTAGCGATATGAACAAAGTTTTTCAGCGCATGTGATAACACATTGCGGATTTACTCAATAATTACATCCACTGGGCACTCATCCGCAATCTTGCGGGCACCCTTCAGACAGTCTTATAGTCAATTTCAGCGTCGATATTCCTTGCCCGTTGGTGGCGCGTCGCTGATTAGCTTCTCCGCATCCAGCTTGCCCCAATGCACCTTTGCGCGGCAAGGGCCCGACGAGCACCTTCAATACAAAGCGAGCGCTTGATAACCTCCACCCAGGGCACGATCCACCAACCGTCGTGACGAGGCGAAGTAGCTCCTGTGCATGGCCTCTCCGTGCCACAAATGGACTATGAGGCCCTTCATGGCCTGCTCGGCCACCTTAGGAGCTCGACCAGCTGCTTCACCGGTCGCTAGGGGCATCAGATGGCCGGCCTCAAAGATATCGAGACCGAAGACCTTCTCCGCTGAGCTCCCTCCTCGGCTCGGTAGAATGCGGCGACATCGTATACACACTGCGAGGCAGATCTGCAAACGCCTCGAGAGCTCCGATTCGGGTAAGTAACACGTAATTTACATTCACATGCTTGCTTTGCATGAAAAATGCCTTACCCGCCGCTATCTTCCTCACCAACTCAATCTCCTGAAGGGACTTATGGGCATCGGCCTTGGCAGTTTTATACACTTCGAGAGCCGAGGCAAGCTCGGACTCTCGAGTCTTTGAGTCACGCCCAAACTCTCTTGCTTTTCCATGAGAGCCCGGAGCTCTTGCTGAACCACCGCCACCCGCGCCTCCTGCTTTTCTCGCTTGCTGCCCGTTCAAGATCGCCGCGTTCGACATGGACACGGCCTCCTTCGTGGTCGCCACCTCGTTAGTGGCCCCTGCAGCACCCATGTTATCCTTGTTATTTTTGTTGCAACCTAAATCCTTTTCTCAGAAGGTACAAGTTCAAAGTGGTGTTACTCACCTTCTTTGTCCTGAGCTGCTTCTTGCGGCCGAGCTCTTGCTCGGACCACTCGAGCTCCTGCTTCAAAGCACCGACCTCCGCGAAGGTCTTGGCAGAGGTCAAGCGGCGCAGCCTGCAACCCATATTGACATAATTTTTAGCAACCCTCGTATATCTTCTTTTTTCAGATCCTCAACCGGATTTTCTTTTGAACACCGAACCGAAGTCCAGGGCTACTGTCTATGCGGTATTACATTGCATATTTTAACTTCTTACCTCAAAGCCCGATAGAAGGCTATCAGAGGCTTCGGTCAGCCCGCTCTTGGCAAGCTGCACCTTCTGAATCACCGCACTCATAATAGTGCGGTGTTCTTCCTCGATGGAAGCGCACTACAACGCCTCCAACAAATTGCCCGGCGCCTCCGGTTGGACGGAAGCCGCCGGCGTCACAGTCTTGCCCTTCATTCGAAGGGGCTGCCGGCCGGACCCCGGAACCATTGCGGGTTCTGATATGGAGTCCGGCGCAAAGTCCGGAGGACGCCTTGTGGCGCCCGAGCCTCCCGGATGGGTCCTTCTGGGATCCCACCTCGGCGTCCTCGATGTCGCGAGGGTGGAGGCGGTCGGGATGGAGTCTACATCCGACGGAGCCAACGACCCGCCGATGAAGCGGGAGATCATCACCGCGGACTACAGGCAGCATGCAAAGATCGTAATGACACCGTGTGACGCTGAAAAAGAAATTATAAATCATTCAGAATCTGGATACTTACGATCTCGCCGAGGCTGGCCCTTGAAGGCCATTCTTCCTCGCCAACGTTGATGTTGGCGGAGCTGTCCGGGAATAGTCCTTCCCTCTTGACCCTTCGCCTCCCCTGCTGGGGAAGCCTTCCTCTTCCTCTCTCCTCCTCCGAGAGAGTCCTCTTCTCCTCCTCATTTTCGGGAGGAGTCCGCCCGAGTCGTCGGACACCTGAAAACGGAAACTCTTTCGAGCACCCGTGGCCTCCTTCTTGGTTTTCTTCTCCGCACCACGTGCGGTGCCGGAACCAGCAACCTCGCTAGACGGGCGTCTCACTGGTTTTCGGGCATAGGAGCCGGCAGATAATCTGCTCCGCCTTCCTCATCCAGTCTGTCAAAGGAAAAGGGAAATTAAAACCGTGATAGAGTCAAACTATGAAGAGCAAGTGTCCCAGAAAGGGTAGAATCACTTACCTCGTCGGCTTGGCGCTGAAGCGAAATCCGCGATCTTGATCATGGATGCGGGCTTTGCGCCTTAAACAGCACCTCCAGCGCCTTCCGTGCGTCGTGTCAAGAGCCCGCCAGCGCTGGTGCTGTTCCGGATTGAAATCCCACAGATTGAATGCCCGCTCTTGGCATGGGAGAATCCGTCGGACGAGCATGACTTGGACCATGTTAACCAGCCTGAGCTTCTTCACCAGCTTATGGATACAGGCTTGGAGTCCCTTCAGCTCCTCGAACTACCCCACAAAGAAGCCCTTCTCTTTCCGGAGGTGAGCTGCGTGGGGATACCAGATCTGAACTCGGGGGCCGCCGCCCATGTAGGGTCACGCGGCTCGGTGATATAAAACCACCCCAATTGCCACCCCTTCACGGATTCCACGAAGGCCCCTTCGAACCAAAGGACGTTGGGCATCTTGCCCAACATGGCGCCTCCGCACTCCGCTTGAGTGCCCTTCACTACCTTCGCTTGACATTGAAGGTCTTGAGCCAAGTCAAGTGGGGCTGGATGCAGAGGAAGGCCTCGCACACGACGATAAACGCCGAGATGTTGAGGATGAAGTTCGCGCGGATCATGGAAATCCAGGCCGTAGTAGAACATGAGCCCCTGACAAAGGGGTGAAGTGGAAAGCCCAGTCCGCGGAGGAAGTGGGAAGAAAACGACCCTCTCATGGGGCCTGGGGTGGGATGAGCTGCCCTCGTCGGCAGCGGCGCTGGCGTCGCGGACAGGTAGCCGGCGCAAGCAGTCTTCGATGTGTTCCTCCGTACGGAGGAGGTCATCCACTTGCCTCCCGCTCCGGACATGGTTGGGGAAGGTTGAGACGGGATGTGCGGGCTTGGGCGCCGGAGCTCGAAAAGCAGAGATGGATAAGCAAAGGAGGAAGAAGGCGTAGGTGAGAAGGTGAATCCTTATCCCTTATATGGGCGGGCGAAGTCTATGCGCCCCCACCGCCTGGTAAAACTCGCTTATCCCCAAGCATCACCATCAATGGCGCGTTGGGTTACCCACGTCCGTATTGATGAGAATCCCGGATTAAGGGGAACACGATCTCGCTTCGACAAGACGTGCCAAGGAAACCGCTTCGCTAAATGCTACCGAGGTGGTAGAGTAAAAACGATTTAAATAATGGCTTGGTAGTGGCGTGACGTCATGCCGCAGAAATGTCGCAGATTGAACTTGTGTATATATTATTCTCTCTGAAAGGAATGTGGAATTTATTTTGCGAGCCGGACACTATCCCGGTGTTCACAATCTTCTATCATTCGGAGGAGGAACCCGCCTTGCAATGCCAAGCAATATACGTGCGGACTTATCGTCATTGAAGCCTGGTTCAGGGGCTACCGAGGAGTCCCGGATTAGGGGTGTCCGGATAGCGGACTACCATCATCACCGAACTATCATCGGCGGACTATCATCATCGACCGGACTCCAATACTATGAAGATACAAGATTGAAGACTTCGCCCCGTGTCCGGATGGGACTTTCCTTGGCGTGGAAGGCAAGCTTGGCGATACGGATATGTAGATCTCCTACCATTGTAACCGACTCTATGTAACCCTAGCCCTCTCCGGTGTCTATATAAACCGGATGGCTCTAGTCCGTAGGACACAACAACAACCCTTACAATCATACCATAGGCTAGCTTTTAGGGTTTAGCCTCCTTGATCTCGTGGTAGATCCACTCTTGTAAACATCCACAATATCAATATCAATCAAGCAGGACGTAGGGTTTTACCTCCATCAAGAGGGCCCGAACCTGGGTAAAACATCGTGTCCCTTGTCTCCTGTTACCATCCGCCTAGACGCACAGTTCGGGACCCCCTACCCGAGATCCGCCGGTTTTGACACCGACAAACACCTTTGGAGGAAGATGGATGTGTCTACTTTGGGGAGTCTTAGACGTAGAGTGCCTATTCTCGATGGAGAGTTTTTCTATGAGTGGAAAAATGAAATGCTTGAGATTTTCAATGAATATCACTTGAACAAGTACATTACTAGCCCTTGTGCACCTCATATTGATCCTTTGCATCCCACACCCGAAGAGGATCCTGACATGATTCACAATCTTAGAACTATCAATCTTATCATAAGAGGTTTGCCCAAAAGTTTGATTGCTAGCTTGCCTACTCTTGATTGTGCCTATACTATATGGAGCTTTCTTGAGGAACGATTTCCAAATTATTCCTTGAAAAATTTAGACGAAATTCTCCATAAGTCTATTGCCTTGAGTAAGATGAATTCTAGTGATCCTAGCTTTGATGATTGTTTATTTGAGCTTACCAATCTCATGCGTGCCATAGGAGATGTTGGGATCATTAGCAATATCATTTCCGAAGCTATTAGAATTCATAAAGATAACCATAGAAATGATCATTTATCCAATGAATTACCCTCTCTAGGAGTTGATCAATCACAAGATGATGTTGAACATGGATACTATGATGAGGATGATGATAGTGACTATGATCTTGATGATGCGATGAGACACTTTGGTCTTATGGCAAATCTTCGCGGCTACATGGCCGGAGGAAAGGAATGGGTCCTTGATAGTGGATGTACTGATCATATGACCGGAGATAAAGATATGTTCCGCGAGCTTGCTGAAAATGACGGCCCTTGAAAGTATGTCACTTTTGGTGATAACTCAAAGGGCAAGGTGGTTGGCCTAGGTAAGGTGGCCATATTACATGATAGCTCCATACAAAATGTCATGCTCATTGAATCTCTTGGGTACAATTTACTTTCAGTATCTAGACTTGCTGATTTCAGTTTCAATATCCTATTTACTGAGGTAGATTGCCAAGTGTTTCGTAGAGACAATCGTAAAATGGTCTTTACCGGTATACATAGAGGTGATCTTTACATTGTTGACTTCACTAAAAAGGCTCAACCTAGAACTTGCTTAATTGCTAAGTCTTCTAAAGGCTGGTTGTGGCATAGAAGACTAGGTCATGTGGGCATGCGAAAATTTGATAAGCTTATTAAAGGTGATCATATCCCTGGAGTAAAAGATGTCATATTTGACAAGGATAGACTTTGTAGTGCTTGTCAGGCAGGGAAATAGTGTTGGGGAACGTAGTAATTTCAAAAATTTTCCTACGATCACGCAAGACCATGGTGATGGCATAGCAACGAGAGGGGAGAGTGTCCGTCCACGCACTCGTGAGACCGAAAGCGAAGCGTTATAACAACGCGGTTGATGTAGTCGACGTCTTCACGATCCGACCGATCCAAGCACCGAACGTCGGCACCTCCGAAGTTACGCACACGCTCAGCTCGATGACGATCCCGGACTCGATCCAAAGAAAGTGTCGGGATGAGTTCCGTCAGCACGACGACGTGGTGACGATGTTGATGCTCCACCGACGCAGGGCTTCGCCTAAGCTCCGTGACGATATGACTTCTCCGCGCAGGCTTCGCCTAAGCTCCGCGACGATATGACCAAGTGGAATATGGTGGAAGGGGCACCGCACGGCTAAGGAAAGATCCGTAGATCAACTTGTGTGTCATGGGGTGCCCCTGCCCCGTATATAAAGGAGCCAAGGGGAGGTGGCGGCCCAAGGAGGAGGCGCGACTAAGGAGTCCTACTCCCCGAGAGTAGGATTCCCCTCCAATCCTAGTTGGATTAGGACTCGGAGGGGGAGAGAGAGAGGGGGGCGGCCCACCTTTCCTAGTCCTAATAGGACTAGGGAAGGGGGCGCGCCACCTAGGGCTGCCCTTCTCCTTTCCTCAAAGGCCCACTATGGGCCCATGTAGTTCCGGGGTTCCAGTAACCTCCGGTACTCGAGAAATTCGATTTCACTCGGAACCTTTCCGATGTCCAAATGTAGGCTTCCAATATATCAATCTTTATGTCTCGACCATTTCGAGACTCCTCGTCATGTCCGTGATCACATCCGGGACTCCGAACAAACTTCGGTGCATCAATACTTATAAACTCATAATGAATCATCATCGAACGTTAAGCGTGCGGACCCTACGGGTTCGAGAACTATGTAGACATGACCTAGAACCATTCTCGGTCAATAACCAATAGCGGAACCTGGATGCCCATATTGGTTCCTACATATTCTACGAAGATCTTTATCGGTCAAACCGCATAACGACATACGTTGTTCCTTTGTCATCGGTATGTTACTTACCCGAGATTCGATCGTCGGTATCCAATACCTAGTTCAATCTCGTTACTGGTAAGTCTCTTTACTCGTTCCGTAATACATCATCTCACAACTAACTCATTAGTTGTAATGCTTGCAAGGCTTAAGTGATGTGTATTACCGAGAAGGCCTAGAGATACCTCTCCGACAATCGGAGTGACAAAACCTAATCTCGAAATACGCCAACCCAACAAGTACCTTTGGAGACACCTGTAGTACTCCTTTATAATCACCCGATTCGTTGTGACGCTTGGTAGTACCAAAGTGTTCCTCCGTAAACGGAGTTGCATAATCTCATAGTTATAGGAACATGTATGGGTCATGAAGAAAGCATTAACATACTAAACGATCAAGTGTTAAGCTAACGGAATGGGTCATGTCAATCAGATCATTCAACTAATGATGTGACCTTGTTAATCAAATAACAACTCTTTGTTCATGGTTAGGAAACATAACCATCTTTGATTAACAAGCTAGTCAAGTAGAGGCATACTAGTGACATACTGTTTGTCTATATATTCACACATGTATTATGTTTCCGTTAATACAATTCTAGCATGAATAATAAACATTTATCATGATATAAGGAAATAAATAATAACTTTATTATTGCCTCTAGGGCATATTTCCTTCAGTCTCCCACTTGCACTAGAGTCAATAATCTAGTTCACATCATCATGTGATTCAACACTTATATTCACATCTGTATGTGATTAACACCCATAGTTCACATCGTCATGTGACCAACATCCAAAGGGTTTACTAGAGTTAATAATCTAGTTCACATCGCTATGTGATTAACACCCAAAGAGTACTAAGGGATGATCATGTTTTGCTCGTGAGAGAAGCTTAGTCAACGGTCTGTCACATTCAGAGCCGTATGTATTTTGCAAATATTCTATGTCTACAATGCTCGCACGGAGCTACTCTAGCTAATTGCTCCCACTTTCAATATGTATCCAGATTGAGACTTAGAGTCATCTGGATCAGTGTAAAAAGCTTGCATCGATGTAACTCTTTACGACGGGCTCTTTTTATCACCTCCATAATCGAGAAATATTTCCTTAGTCCTCACTAAGGATGTTCTTGACCAATGTCCATGATCTACTCCTAGATCACTATTGTACTCCTTTCCAAATTCAGAGCAAGGTATACAATAGGTCCGGTACATAGCATGGCATACTTCATAGAACCTATGATGAGGCATAGGGAATGACTTTCATTCTCTTTTCTATTTTCTGCCGTGGTCGGGATTTGAGTCTTACTCAATTTCACACCTTTGCAACACAGCAAGAACTCTTTCTTTGACTGCTCCATTTTGAACTATTTCAAAATCTTGTCAAGGTATGTATTCATTGAAAAACTTATCAAGCGCCTTGATCTATCTCTATAGATCTTGATGCTCAATATGTAAGCAGCTTCAACGAGGTCTTTCTTTGAAAACTCCTTTCAAATACTCCTTTATGCTTTGCGAATAATTCTACATTATTTCCGATCAACAATATGTCATTCACATATACTTATCGAAATGCTGTAGTGCTCCCACTCACTTTCTTGTAAATACAGGCTTCTCCAAAAGTCTATATAAAACCATATGCTTTCATCACACTATCAAAGCGCTTATTCCAACTCCGAGATGCTTGCACCAGTCCATAGATGGATCATGGAGCTTGCACATTTTGTTAGCTCCTTTAGGATTGACAAAACTTCTGGTTGTATCATATACAACTCTTCTTTAATAAATCCATTAAAGAATGTAGTTTTGACATCCATTTGCCGATTTCATAAAATGTGGCAATTGCTAACATGATTCGGACAGACTTTAAGAATCGCTACAGCTTGAGAAAATCTCATTGTAGTCAACACCTTGAACTTGTCGAAAACCTTTTTGCACAAGTCGAGCTTTGTAGATAGTAACACTACTATCAGCATCTGTCTTCCTCTTGAAGATCCATTTATATAATATGGCTTGCCGATCATCGAACAACTCCATCAAAGTCCATACTTTGTTCTCATACATGGATCCCATCTCAGATTTCATGGCCTCAAGCCATTTCATGGAATCTGGGCTCATCATCGCTTCTTCATAGTTCGTAGGTTCATCATGGTCTAGTAACATGACTTCCGAACATGATTACCGTACCACTCAGTGCGGATCTTACTCTGAAGACCTACGAGGTTTGGTAGCAACTTGATCTGAAGTTTCATGATCATCATCATTAACTTCCTTACTAATTGGTGTAGGAATCATCGAACTGATTTCGTGATTAACTACTTTCCAATAAGGAAAAGGTACAATTACCTCATCAAGTTCTACTTTCCTCCCACTTACTTCTTTCGAGAGAAACTTCTTCTCTAGAAAGGATCCATCTAGCAACGAATAACTTGCCTTCGGATATGTGATAGAAGGTGTACCCAATAGTTACCTTTGGGTATTCTATGAAGACGCACTTCTCCGATTTGGGTTCGAGCTTATCGGTGAAAACCTTTTCACATAAGCATCACAACTCCAAACTTTAAGAAACGACAGCTTAGGTTTCTTCGCTAAACCATAGTTCATACGGTGTCATCTCAACGGATTTAGATGGTGCCCTATTAAACGTGAATGCAGTTGTCTCTAATGCATAACCCCAAAACGATAGTTGTAAATCGGTAAGATACATCATAGATCGCACCATATCCAATAAAGTGCGGTTACGACGTTCGGACACACCATTATGCTGTGGTGTTCGGTGGCGTGAGTAGTGAAACTATTTCACATTGTTTTAATCAAGGCCAAGCTCAGAACTCAAATATTTTTCCTCTGCGATCATATCGTAGAAACTTTTATTTTCTTGTTACGATGATTCTTCACTTCACTCTGAAATTCTTTGAACTTTTCAAATGTTTCAGACTTGTGTTTCATCAAGTAGATATACCCATATCTGCTCAAATCATCTGTGAAGGTCGAAAATAACGATACTTGCCGTGAGCTTTAACACTCATCGGACCGCATACATCGGTATGTATTATTTCCAATAAGTCATTTGCTCGCTCCATTGTTCCGAGAATGAGTCTTTAGTCATCTTGCCCATAAGGCATGGTTCGCAAGCATCAAGTGATTCATAATCAAGTGATTCCAAAATCCCATCAAGATGGAGTTTCTTCATGCGCTTTACACCAATATGACCTAAACGGCAAGTACCACAAATAAGTTGCACTATCATTATTAACTTTGCATCTTTTGGCATCAATATTATGAATATGTGTATCACTACGATCGAGATCCAACGAACCATTTTCATTGGGTGTGTAACCATATAAGGTTTTATTCATGTAAACAGAACAACAATTTATTCTCTTACTTAAATGAATAACCGTATTGCAATAAACATGATCAGATCATATTCATGCTCAACGCAAACGCCAAATAACATTTATTTAGGTTTAACACTAATCCCGAAAGTATAGGGAGTGTGCGATGATGATCATATCAATCTTGGAACTACTTCCAACACTCATCGTTACTTCCCTTCAACTAGTTTCTGCTCATTCTCAGAACTCCTGTTTGAGTTACTAATCTTAGCAACCGAACAAGTATCAAATACTCAGGGGCTACTATAAACACTAGTAAAGCACACATCAATAACCTGTATATCAAATATACCTTTGTTCACCTTGCCATCCTTCTTATCCGCCAAACACTTGGGGTATTTCCGCTTCAAAGGACCAATTCCATTGTAGCAAAAGCACTTAGTCTCGTGCTTAGGTCCAGACTTGGGCTTCTTCACTCGAGTAGTAACTTGCTTGCCGTTCTTTTGAAGTTCCCTTCTTCCCTTTGCCCTTTTCCTTGAGACTAGTGGTCTTGTCAATCATCAACACTTGATGCTCTTTTCTTGATTTCTACCTTCGTCGATTTCAGCATCACGAAGAGCTTGGGAATTACTTTTGTCATCCCTTGCATATTATAGTTCATCACGAAGTTCTACTAACTTGGTGATGGTGACTAGAGAATTCTGTCAATCACTATCTTATCTGGAAGATTAACTCCCACTTGATTCAAGCGATTGAAGTACCTAGACAATCTGAGCACATGCTCACTAGTTGAGCGATTCTCCTCCATCTTTTAGCTATAGAACTTGTTGGAGACTTCATATCTCTCAACTCGGGTATTTGCTTGAAATATTAACTTCAATTCCTGGAACATCTCATATGGTCCATGACGTTCAAAACGTCTTTGAAGTCCCGATTCTAAGCTGTTAAGCATGGTGCACTAAACTTATCAAGTAGTCATCATATTGAGCTAGTCAAACGTTCATAACGTTTGCATCTGCTCCTGCAATAGGTCTGTCACCTAGCGGTGCATCAAGGACATAATTCTTCTGTGCAGCAATGAGGATAAACCTCAGATCACGGATCTAATCCGCATCATTGCTACTAACATTTTTCAACATAATTTTTCTCTAGGAACATATCAAAACAAACATATAAAAGCATAGGGAAGCAACAACGCGAGCTATTGATCTACAACATAATTTGCAAAATACTACCAGGACTAAGTTCATGATAAATTTAAGTTCAATTAATCATATTATTTAAGAACTCCCACTTAGACTGACATCTCTCTAGTCATCTTAAGTGATTACGTGATCCAAATCAACTAAACCATGTCCGATCATCACGTGAGATGGAGTAGTTTCAATGGTGAACATCACTATGTTGATCATATCTACTATATGATTCACGCCGACCTTTCGGTCTCCGTGTTCCGAGGCCATATCTGTTATATGCTAGGCTCGTCAAGTTTAACTCGAGTATTCGCGTGTGCAACTGTTTTGCACCCGTGAACGTGAGAGCCTATCACACCATCATCACGTGGTGTCTCAAAGCCACGAAGAACTTTCGCAACGGTGCATACTCGGGAGAACACTTCTTGATAATTTTAGTGAGAGATCATCTTATAATGCTACCGTCAATCAAAGCAAGATAAGATGCATAAAGGATAAACATCACATGCAATCAATATAAGTGATATGATATGGTCATCATCATCTTGTGCTTGTGATCTCCATCGCCAAGCACCGCCATGATCACCATCGCCACCGGTAGCGACACCTTGATCTCCATCGTAGCATCGTTGTCGTCTCGCCAACTATTGCTTCTCGACTATCGCTACTCCTTAGTGATAAAGTAAAGCAATTACATGGCGCTTGCATTTCATACAATAAGCGACAACCATATGGCTCTGCCGATTGCCGATAACTCGGTTACAAAACATGATCATCTCATACAATAAAATATAGCATCACGTCTTGACCACATCACATCACATCATGCCCTGCAAAAACAAGTTAGACGTCCTCTACTTTGTTGTTGCAAGTTTTACGTGGCTGCTACGGGCTGAGCAAGAACCGTTCTTACCTACGCATCAAAACCACAACGAAACTTCGTCAAATAGACTTCGTTTTAACCTTCTCAAGGACCGGGCGTAGCCACACTCGATTCAACTAAAGTGAGAGGGACAGACACCCGCCGGTCACCTTTAAGCAACGAGTGCTCGGGCGGTGAAACCAGTCTCGCGTAAGCGTCTGGCGTAATGTCGGTCCGGGCCGCTTCATCTCACAATACCGCTGAACCAAAGTATGACATGCTGGTAGGCAGTATGACTTGTATCGTCCACAACTCACTTGTGTTCTACTCGTGCACATGACATCAACGCATAAAACCAGGCTCGATACCATTTGTTGGGGAACGTAGTAATTTCAAAAATTTCCTACGATCACGCAAGACCATGGTGATGGCATAGCAACGAGGGGAGAGTGTCCGTCCACGTACCCTCGTGAGACCGAAAGCGAAGCGTTATAACAACGCTGTTGATGTAGTCGACGTCTTCATGATCCGACCGATCCAAGCACCGAACGTCGGCACCTCCGAGTTCTCGCACGTTCAGCTCGATGGCGATCCCGGACTCGATCCAGCAAAGTGTCGGGATGAGTTCCACAAGACGACGGCGTGGTGACGATGTTGATGCTCCACCGACGCAGGGCTTCGCCTAAGCTCCGTGACGATATGACTTCTCCGGCGCGAGGCTTCGCTTAAGCTCATGACGATATGACCAAGTGGAATATGGTGGAAGGGGCACCGCACGGCTAAGGAAAGATCCGTAGATCAACTTGTGTGTCATGGGGTGCCCCCGCCCAGATATAAAGGAGCCAAGGGGAGGTGGCCGGCCCAAGGGGAGGCGCACAAGGAGTCCTACTCCTCCGGGAGTAGGATTCCCCTCCAATCCTAGTTGGATTAGGACTCGGAGGGGAAAGAGAGAGGGGGGCGGCCCACCTTTCCTAGTCCTAATAGGACTAGGGAAGGGGGCGCGCGACCACCTAGGGCTGCCCTTCTCCTTTCCTCAAAGGCCCACTATGGGCCCATGTAGTTCCCGGGGTTCCGTAACCTCCGGTACTCTCAGAAATTCGATTTCACTCGGAACCTTTCCGATGTCCAAATGTAGGCTTCAATATATCAATATTTATGTCTCGACCATTTCGAGACTCCTCGTCATGTCCGTGATCACATCCGGACTCGAACAAACTTCGTGCATCAATACTTATAAACTCATAATGAACTCATCATCGAACGTTAAGCGTGCGGACCCTACGGGTTCGAGAACTATGTAGACATGACCTAGAACCATTCTCGGTCAATAACCAATAGCGGAACCTGGATGCCCATATTGGTTCCTACATATTCTACGAAGATCTTTATCGGTCAAACCGCATAACGACATCGTTGTTCCCTTTGTCATCGGTATGTTACTTACCCGAGATTCGATCGTCGGTATCCAATACCTAGTTCAATCTCGTTACGGTAAGTCTCTTTACTCGTTCCGTAATACATCATCTCACAACTAACTCATTAGTTGTAATGCTTGCAAGGCTTAAGTGATGTGTATTACCGAGAAGGCCTAGAGATACCTCTCCGACAATCGGAGTGACAAAACCTAATCTCAAATACGCCAACCCAACAAGTACCTTTGGAGACACCTATAGTACTCCTTTATAATCACCCGATTCGTTGTGACGTTTGGTAGTACCAAAGTGTTCCTCCGTAAACGGAGTTGCATAATCTCATAGTTATAGGAACATGTATGGGTCATGAAGAAAGCATTAACATACTAAACGATCAAGTGTTAAGCTAACGGAATGGGTCATGTCAATCAGATCATTCAACTAATGATGTGACCTTGTTAATCAAATAACAACTCTTTGTTCATGGTTAGGAAACATAACCATCTTTGATTAACAAGCTAGTCAAGTAGAGGCATACTAGTGACATACTGTTTGTCTATATATTCACACATGTATTATGTTTCCGGTTAATACAATTCTAGCGTGAATAATAAACATTTATCATGATATAAGGAAATAAATAATAACTTTATTATTGCCTCTAGGGCATATTTCCTTCAAATAGGTTGGAGGAATTCACCGCGCGGAGAACATCATGACCACGAGAAGACCACTCGAGCTAATTCATATGGATCTCTTTGGTCCAAATGCCTACAAGAGTCTCGGTGGTAACTCATTTGGTCTAGTCATAGTTGATGATTTTTCAAGATTTACGTGGGTGTTCTTTCTTGATGACAAATCGCAGGTCCAAAAGATCTTCAAAAACTTCGCTTGGAAGGCCCAAAATCAATTTGACGTGAAGATCAAAAAGGTTCAGAGCGACAACGGAACGGAGTTCAAGAACACAAATGTGGATACCTTTCTTGACGAAGAGGGGATTTCACACGAGTTCTCGGCTATGTACACACCTCAACAAAATGGAGTTGTTGAGAGGAAGAACCGGACTCTTATTGAGATGGCAAGAACGATGCTTGATGAGTACAAGACCCCAAAACACTTTTGGGCGGAGGCGGTTGAGACAGCTTGTCATGCAACAAATTGCTTGTATCTTCACAAGCTAATCGGCAAGACAGCATACGAGCTCCTCACCGGTAACAAACCCCAAGTTGGATACTTTCAAGTATTTGGCTCAAAGTGCTACATACTTGATAAGCATCGTCGTTCTAAATTTGCTCCTAAATCTCATGAAGGTTTCCTACTTGGTTATGGCTCAAACTCTCACACTTACCGTGTCTACAACAATTTCACCCGAAAGGTTGAAGAGACGGTAGATGTGAAGTTTGATGAATCTAACGGCTTGCAAGTAGAGCAATTGCCAATTGATGTAGGAGACAAAGACCCTTCGAAAGCAATTCAAGACTTGTCTATTGGCAAGATTCGTCCAACGGAGGTGAAGGAGAGTACCTCGTCCGTCCAAGTGGAAGCTTCTACCTCACGACAAGGTGAACCAAGAATTGATACGGAAGCATCCACAAGTGGGACACACCAAGACAAAGAAAATGAGGAAGCACACCAAGATGAACATCAACAACCTCCTTCTCCACCACGACAAGAGAATGACAACGTCAACAATGAAGAAGTCCAAGAAGAAGAACAAGATGAAGAAGATGTTCCACCCCGATCCAAGCCAAAGCTCCCACGAGTTCGAGCAAGAATCGCTAAAGATCATCCCGTCGAGCAAATCTACAATGATATCCAAACCGGGAGAATCACTCGCTCTAAAACTCGTTTGGCTAATTTTTGTGAACATTACTCATTCATCTCTAGCATTGAACCTATGAAGGTTGAAGAAGCATTGGAAGATCCGGATTGGATAAACGCTATGCATGAAGAGCTACACAACTTTGAGAGAAATCAAGTATGGACATTGGTCGAGAAGCCCGACAACAACCACAACATCATTGGTACCAAATGGGTGTTTCGCAACAAGCAAGATGAAGATGGTCAAGTCGTCCGCAACAAAGCACGCCTAGTCGCCCAAGGCTACAGTCAAGTCGAAGGTATGGACTATGGTGAGACATATGCTCCCGTTGCTAGACTTGAGTCCATTCGCATCTTACTTGCTTATGCTAATCACCATGATATCACCTTGTACCAAATGGACATTAAAAGTGCCTTTTTAAATGGTGAAATTGAGGAGGAAGTTTATGTTAAGCAACCTCCCGGCTTTGTCAATCCTAAGAAACCTAATCATGTTTACAAACTTCACAAAGCCCTTTATGGTCTTAAACAAGCTCCTAGAGCATGGTATAAATGCTTGACCAAGTTCCTTATTGAAAAAGGCTATGAAAATGGAAAAATTGATTCTACTCTTTTTACTAAAAGGATTAATGGAGAACTATTTGTGTGCCAAATTTATGTTGATGATATTATATTTGGTTCAACTAAGCCTCATTTTAGTGAGAAGTTTGGAAAGCTAATGTTGGAGAAGTTTGAGATGTCTATGATGAGTGAACTCAAATTCTTTCTCGGTTTGCAAATCAAGCAAACTAAGGAAGGTACCTTTGTTTCTAAACCAAAGTACACCAAGGACTTACTCAAGAAGTTCAATATGCAAGAATGCAAAGGTATGTCGACACCCATGCCTACTAGTGGACATCTTGACTTGACTAAGGATGGTGAACCGGTTGATCAAAAAGTTTACCGCTCTATGATTGGTTCATTGTTATATCTATGTGCATCTCGCCCTGATATTATGCTAAGTGTGTGCATGTGTGCACGATATCAAGTGGCCCCTAAAGAGTGTCATCTTAAGGCTGTGAAAAGGATAGTGAGATACTTAATACACACACCAAATTTTTGCATTTGATATCCTAAGAGGTCTTCTTTTGATCTTGTTGGTTACTCCGATTCGGACTATGCCGGAGACAAGGTTGATAGAAAGTCCAGTTCGGGTACTTGTCAATTTCTTGGTAGATCTCTTGTGTCTTGGTCCTCCAAGAAACAAAACTCGGTATCCTTATCCACCGCCGAAGCGGAATACATTGCTGCTGGATCATGTTGTGCTCAATTACTTTGGATGACCCAAAATCTTAAAGATTATGGGATATATGTGAAACATGTTCCTTTGCTTTGTGACAATGAAAGTTCTATTAAGATTTCTCATAATCCTGTGCAACATTCTCAAACTAAGCATATTGAGGTTCGTCATCATTTCATTCGAGATCATGTTGCCAAAGGGGGCATTGATCTTAAGCATGTTCGCACCGATAAGCAATTAACGGATATATTTACCAAACCACTTGATGAGAAAGTCTTTTGCTGTTTGAGAGGTGAATTGAACATCATTGATGCTTCAAACTTGGAGTAGGAACTCCATTTGGATACATGCAAGGCATGAGTCTTTGACTAATCCTTGATATTTCTTTCATGACGCTATCTATATGTCTCGGATATTTCTGCACCCTTGCATGCTATCTAACCCTTGTAGGTGCTTGGATGAATCTAAATCCATGAGATTGCAACTCACTCACATATTGAGCGATCTCTACATCATCAAGTCTCTACACAATGGTGGTTGAAGACAAGGAAACACAAAACTCTTCAAACATATCCTTTGACAAATTCTACATTAAGATTTATGATTGTCATTTTGGATACCCAAGTGCTCTTCCTTGCAAAGCTAACCCATGTAGGAATATGAACTCAAATTCCAAGTGGTGCTCCCAACTCTCGATGAGCTACATCAACCTTGAGCAACCCACACAAGTTCAACTACATGATCTAGATCAACACCATCACCCAAGGTATGTTATTCCATCTTAGAGAAGCTTTACTCCAAATCATGGGGCAAAGCAACTCAACAAGATGTGAATACATCAAGATGCTTAAACGAAAAATGGTAACCCCATTTTGAGCTTAAACGATGAGTATGACCTATGATCAAGTGCTCTCACTTGACTCCTAAGTCAATATACTCTAACATAGGTGACTTTGTCGCCGCCCAATTCTAGATGAAGTTCTATTGTGTTTCTCCGTGCTCTTGCATTTGTCTCGTGCATATTTGTTTCCCCTTTCAAAAAAACTTCATCCAGATCTTTTTATTTCTTATTGTTCTGCATTTTCTGCATCAAATTCATTGCAAATCTTTTAGCTAATTCCTTGCAAATCCTTGTGATATCTTAAGTGCCTAGTGAGCTGAGGTGACAAGCGTTCTCTCTGTGATGGACTCGGTTACACCGGTTTGTTTTCTTTGGCCCAACCGAATTCTCTCAGTGCCACCGAAGCACACAACTCGGTGCTACCGATTTCACTACAGGAAAGACAACTTGGCGCTTATTCCTGCAGTCTTTTTGCTCCAGCTCCACTCAATGACTCTTGTCCTCTACCAGCATCATATTCTACTTGCTACTTTGCTTTGAGACTCAAGGACCAAACCCTTCTTGAAATCTAGAAGAGCCCTTCTTGGAAATTGTGATGTCAAAGGGGGAGAGAGAGATTACATCAAAGCTTAAGCTAAATCATTCCTATAGAGGGAGAGAATACTCAGGGGAGAGTGTAAGAAACCCCAGATGCTTGGTGTTCAAGAGGAGAGAAGTTACATGTCTTTAAGAGGGGAAAGACATGTTCATATTTGATTTCTTGCATTAGCTCTGTTTCTTTTCT
Organism: Aegilops longissima; assembly: GCA_021605205.1. NCBI lineage: Eukaryota > Viridiplantae > Streptophyta > Magnoliopsida > Poales > Poaceae > Aegilops > Aegilops longissima. Next base: position 249,787,443 of record CM038682.1, on the reverse strand, counting down.
TTTGCTCTGATTTTCTGTTCCCTATCTTGCTCCCATGCAAGATTCAGGGGGAGCAAGACATCTAAGGGAAGGAAATGTCTGATTTTATTGCACATCTTTACTTTTGGGGACATGTCTATATCAACAGAGCACTCAGTACTCACTTTATACATGTCATCCCAGTCTTGGTACTTTTGTGGTTCTTTTGTTTTCTCCGGCTAGTAGATGTATCTGTGTTATCTAACCTTGTTTACTCAGGTTCATTCTCTTCTAAGCCAACTCAAGACCACAAGGTAAGTATATGCATCTCAGTCATGTGTATGAGGATCTCTTGCTATTGTACATAATGTTTTCAAGAAGGACTCATGAGCATGAAGTTACATTTCCTATATTGAAATCAGTTGCTCTGATGCATATAGCCAAGATCCATGTAACACATGGATTACTCTATCATGCTTATGCATTCACATGCTCCTATTTTCCATATTTACATGAGTGCATACATATAGGGGGATCCTATGCATGCTACATGGCTTTCCAAAGCTTTACTTGTTGTTCTCTATATCTTTATCTAAAGCTTTGATGTATGTTGTCATCAATTACCAAAAAGGGGGAGATTGAAAGCTCAAGTGCTTCCTGGGTGATTTTGGTAATTAATGTCAACATATCTCTTGTTGGACTAATGCTTCTATCTAGTATGTTTCAGATAAGTTCAACAATGGAGTGGCATGGACTAGAGGATGTGGAACCCCTTCAAAGTGATAAATACAAAGGATTGGCTCAAGCTCAAATCTCAGGACTCTACACTTTCTATTTTAGTGATCCAAGATCACATTGAGTCCATAGGAAAGCCAATACTATTAAGAGGGGATGAGGTGTTGCTTAATGGCTTGCTTGCTCAAAGTGCTTAGTGATATGCTCCAAAGCCCTCAACCACTTTCTCATGTCCATATATGTCCCAAACCTAAAAGTCAAACTCGGACCCACCGATTCTTTCTATCCAGAGCCACCGAGTTATCTTGACATAGCCACTGCCAGAAACCCTAATCAAATCGGTCTCATCGATAGGGATCTCGGTCTCACCGAGATGAGATTGCAAACTCCCTGTTGCCTATTGCAATGATTTTGGTTTCACCGAAATTTGCAATCCGTCGCACCGAGATTGCAATGCAAACTCTCTGTCACCCCTTCGTAACATTTCGGTCTAACCGAGATGAGTGAATTGGTCCCACCGAGTTTGCCTGACCAACTCTCTGTTTGACTATTACCAAAATCGGTCCCACCGAGTTTGTGTAATCGATCACACCGAGATTACGTTATGCCCTAACCCTAATGATATTGGTCCCACCGAGTTGACATGTCGGTCCCACCGAAACACCTAACGGTCACATTATGAACCAAATCGGTCTGACCGAGTTCTCTGAACCGGTCCCACCGAGTTTGGTGATTTGTGTCTAACGGTTAGATTTTGTGTGGAGGCTATATATACCCCTCCACCCACTCTTCATTCGTGGAGAGAGCCATCAGAACATGCCTACACTTCCAATACATATTTTCTGAGAGAGAACCACCTACACTTGTGTTGAGGTCAAGATATTGCATTCCAACCACATAAATCTTGATCTCTAGCCTTCCCCAAGTTGCTTTCCACTCAAATCTTCTTTCCACCAAATCCAATCCTATGAGAGAGAGTTGAGTGTTGGGAGACTATCATTTGAAGCACAAGAGCAAGGAGTTCATCATCAACACACCATTTCTTACTTCTTGGAGAGTGGTGTCTCCTAGATTGGATAGGTGTCAATTGGGAGCTCCGACAAGATTGTGGAGTTGAACCAAGGAGTTTGTAAGGGCAAGGAGATCGCCTACTTCGTGAAGATCTACCCTAGTGAGGCAAGTCCTTCGTGGGCGACGGCCATGGTGGGATAGACAAGGTTGCTTCTTCGTGGACACTTCGTGGGTGGAGCCCTCAGTGGACTCACGCAACCGTTACCCTTCGTGGGTTGAAGTCTCCATCAACGTGGATGTACGATAGCACCACCTATCGGAACCACGGATACAAAATCTCCGTGTCTCCAAATTGCGTTTGCACACTCCAATCCCTTCTCTTTACATTCTTGCAACTTGCATGCTTTACTTTCCGCTGCTCATATACTATTCTATGCTTGCATGCTTGCTTGATATGTATTGTGAATGTTTAAACTTGTGCTCAAACTCCACATCAACTTAGGAGAAATTAAAAGCTGCAACTTTTCTTGATTAAAGTCTATTCACCCCCCTCTAGACACCTCTTCTCGATCCTTTCAAATATGATGGTAGATATAGTTTTTTTAATCTGAAAATATAAAAACAACAAGGTAACTAATGATAAAAGTGAGCGTAAACGGTATTGCAATGCTAGGAAACAAGGCCTAGGGTTCATACTTTCACTAGTGCAAGTTCTCTCAACAATAATAACATAACTGGATCATATAAATATCCCTCAACATGCAACAAAGAGTCACTCCAAAGTCGCTAATAGCGGAGAACAAACGAAGAGATTATGATAGGGTACGAAACCACCTCAAAGTTATTCTTTCTGATCGATCTATTCAAGAGTCCGTAGTAAAATAACACAAAGCTATTATTTCCATTCAATCTATCATAGAGTTCGTACTAGAATAACACCTTAAGACACAAATCAACCAAAACCCTAATGTCACCAAGATACTCCAATGTCACCTCAAGTATCTGTGGGTATGATTATACGATATGCATCACACAATCTCAGATTCATCTATTCAACCAACACAAAGAACTTCAAAGAGTGCCCTAAAGTTTCTGCTGGAGAGTCAAGACGAAAACGTGTGCCAACCCCTATGCATAAGTTCACGAGGTCACGGAACCCGCAAGTTGATCACCAAAACATACATCAAGTAGATCACGTAATATCCCATTGTCACCATAGATAAGAACATGCAAGACATACATCAAGTGTTCTCAAATCCTTAAAGACTCAATCCGATAAGATAACTTCAAAGGGAAAACTCAATCCATTACAAGAGTGTAGAGGGGGACAAACATCATAAGATCCAACTATAATAGCAAAGCTCGCGATACATCAAGATCGTGTCAAATCAAGAACGAGAGAGAGAGAGAGAGAGAGAGAGAGAGAGAGAGAGAGAGAGAGAGATCAAACACATAGCTACTGGTACCTACCTTCAGCCCTGAGGGTGAACTACTTCCTCCTCATCATGGAGAGCGCCGAGATGATGAAGATGGTCACCGGTGAGGGATCCCCCGTCCGGCAGGGTGCCGAAACAGGGTCCCGATTGGTTTTTGGTGGCTACGGAGGCTTGCGGCAGCGGAACTCCCGATTTATTGTGCTCCTCGATGTTTTTAGGGTATATGGATATATATATAGGCGAAAGAAGTCGGTCAAGGGAACCACGAGGGGCCCACGAGGGTGGGGGCGCGCCCAGGGGGGCAGGCGCGCCTCCCTGCCTCGTGGCCACCTCGAAGCTTCCTTGACGTGTACTCCAAGTCTCCTGGATTGCTTCCATTCCAAAAATAACTCTCCCGAAGGTTTCATTCCGTTTGGACTCTGTTTGATATTCCTTTTCTTCGAAACACTGAAATAGGCAAGAAAACAGCAATCTGGGATGGGCCTCCGGTTAATAGGTTAGTCCCAAAAATAATATAAAAGTGTATAATAAAGCCAATAAACATCCAAAACAGATAATATAATAGCATAACAATCAAAAATTATAGATATGTTGGAGACATATCAGCATCCCCAAGCTTAATTCCTGCTCGTCCTCAAGTAGGTAAATGATAAAAACAGAATTTTTGATGTGGAATGCTACCTAACATAATTCTCAATGTAATTTTCTTTATTATGGCAAGAATATTCAGATCCGAAAGATTCAAGATAAAAGTTTAATATTGATATGAAAATAATAATACTTCAAGCATACTAACAAAGCAATCATGTCTTCTCAAAATAACATGGCCAAAGCAAGCTATCCCTACAAAATCATATAGTCTGGCTATGCTCTATCTTCATCACACAAAATATTTAAATCATGCACAACCCCGATGACAAGCCAAGCAATTGTTTAATACTTTTGATGTTCTCAAACTTTTTCAATCTTCACGCAATACATGAGCATGATCCATGGACATAGCACTATAGGTGGAATAGAATGGTGGTTGTGGAGAAGACAAAAAAGGAGAAAGTCTCACATTGACGTGGCTAATCAACAGGCTATGGAGATGCCCATCAATTAATGTCAACGCAAGGAGTAGGGATTTCCATGCAACGGATGCACTAGAGCTATAAATATATGAAAGCTCAACAAATGAAACTAAGTGGGTGTGCATCCAACTTGCTTGCTCACGAAGACCTAGGGCATTTGAGGAAGCCCATCATTGGAATATACAAGCCAAGTTCTATAATGAAAAATTCCCACTAGTATATGAAAGTGACAACATAGGAGACTCTCTATCATGAAGATCATGGTGCTACTTTGAAGCACAAGTGTGGTAAATGGATAGTAGCATTGCCCCTTCTCTCTTTTTCTCTCATTTTTTGGGCCTTCTCTTTTTTTTATGGCCTCTTTTTTCTCTTTTTTTTATTTGGGCTTCTTTGGCCTCTTTTATTTATTTATTTTCGTCCGGAGTCTCATCCCGACTTGTGGGGGAATCATAGACTCCATCATCCTTTCCTCACTGGGATAATGCTCTAATAATGATGATCATCACACTTTTATTTACTTACAACTCAAGAATTACAACTTGATACTTAGAACAGAATATGACTCTATATGAATGCCTTCGGCGGTGTACCGGGATGTGCAATGACTCATGAGTGACATGTATGAAAGAATTATGAACGGTGGCTTTGCCACAAATGCAATGTCAACTACATGATCATGCAAAGCAATATGACAATGATGGAGCGTGTCATAATAAACGGAACAATTGAAAGTTGCATGGCAATATATCTCGAAATGGCTATGGAAATGCCCTGATAGGTAGGTATGGTGGCTGTTTTGAGGAAGGTATATGGTGGGTGTATGATACCGGCGAAAGGTGCGCGGTATTAGAGAGGCTAGAAATGGTGGAAGGGTGAGAGTGCGTATAATCCATGGACTCAACATTAGTCATAAAGAACTCACATACTTATTGCAAAAATCTATTAGTTATCGAAACGAAGTACTACGCGCATGCTCCTAGGGGGATAGATTGGTAGGAAAAGACCATCGCTCGTCCCCGACCGCCACTCATAAGGAAGACAATCAATAAATAAATCATGCTCCGACTTCATCACATAACGGTTCACCATACGTGCATGCTATGGGAATCACAAACTTTAACACAAGTATTTCTCAAATTCACAACAACTCAACTAACATGACTCTAATATCACCATCTTCATATCTCAAAACAATTATCAAGTATCAAACTTCTCTTAGTATTCAATGCACTTTATATGGAAGTTTTTATTATACCTATCTTGGATGCTCATCACATTAGGACTAATTTTATAGCGAAAGCAAATTACCATGATGTTATAAAGACTCTCAAAATAATATAAATGAAGCATGAGAGTTCATCTATTTCTACAAAATAAAACCACCGCCGTGCTCTAAAAGGATATAAGTGAAGCACTAGAGCAACCGACAAACTACTCCGAAAGATATAAGTGAAGATCAATGAGTAGCCGAATAATTATGCAACTATGTGAAGACTCTCTAACATTTAAGAATTTCAGATCTTGGTATATTATTCAACAGAAAGCAAAATAAAAGAAAATAAAATAACGCTCCAAGCAAAACACATATCATGTGGTGAATAAAAATATAGCTCCAAGTAAAGTTACCGATGAACGAAGACGAAAGAGGGGATGCCATCCGGGGCATCCCCAAGCTTAGGCTCTTGGTTATCCTTGAATATTACCTGGGGGTGCCTTGGTCAACCCCAAGTTTAGGCTCTTGCCACTCCTTATTCCATAGTCCATCGAATCTTTACCCAAAACATGAAAACTTCACAACACAAAACTTAACAAAAAACTCGTAAGCTCCGTTAGTATAAGAAAATAAATAACCACTTTTGGTACTGTTGTGAACTCATTCTAAATTCATATTGGTGTAATATCTACTGTATTCCAACTTATCTATGGTTCATACCCTCCGATACTACTCATAGATTCATCAAAATAAGCAAACAACACATAGAAAACAGAATCTGTCAAAAACAGAACAGTCTGTAGTAATCTGTATCAAACGTATACTTCTATAACTCCAAAAATTCTAAAATAAATTTGTGGACCTGAGGAATTTGTTTATTAATCATCTAAAAAAAATAAACTAAATATCACTCTCCAGTAAAAGGTTGTAGCTAATCTCGTGAGCGCTAAAGTTTCTATTTTTTACAGCAAGATCAAAAAGACTTCACCCAAGTCTTCCCAAAGGTTCTACTTGGCACATATACTAATTAAAACAAAGAACCACATCTAAACATAGGCTAGATAGATTATTTATTACTAAACAGGAGCAAAAATCAAAGAACAAAAATAAGATTGGTTTGTCTCCCAACAAGCGCGAACGTTTAACGCCCCTAGCTAGGCATGATGATTTCAATGATGATCACATAAACAATTAGAATTGAAACATAAAGAGAGCATCATGAAGCATATTAATAGCAAATTTAAGTCTAACCCACTTCCTATGCATAGGTATTTTGTGAGCAAACAATTTATGGGAACAATAATCAACTAGCATAGGAAGGCAAAACAAGCATAACTTTAAAAATTTAAGCACATATAGAGGAAACTAGATATTATTGCAATTCCTACAAACATAAATTCCTCCCTCATAATAATTTTCAGTAGCATCATGAATGAATTCAACAATATAACCATCACCTAAAGCATTATTTTCATGATCTACAGGCATAGAAATTTTATTACTCTCCACATAAGCAAAATTCTTCTCATTCGAAATAGTGGGAGTATCTTAAGTGACTCGAATACTATAAATTGTTTCCACATTAAAAGAGTAATGTTCAGAAAGGGGTAATCATAATCATGACAAGTTTTATAAATATAATCATCACTGCTTTTTATAGCATAAGTATCATCACAATAATCATCATAAATAGCAACTTTGTTCTCATCATAATCAATTGAAACCTCTTCCAAGATAGTGGAATCATTACTAAATAAAGTCATGACCTCTCCAAATCCACTTTCATAATTATCACAATAAGATTCTACATCCTCCAAAATAGTGGGATCATTACTTCCTAAAGTTGACACTCTTCCAAACCCACTTTCATCAACATAATCATCATAAGTAGGAGGCATGCTATCATCATAACAAATTTGCTCATCAAAACTTGGGAGGCTAAAAATATCATCTTCATTAAACATAGCATCCCCAAGCTTGGGACAAACATTAATTGCAGCAAATATATTCTCAAACTTGTCATTCTCATCAAACATAGCATCCCCAAGCTTGGGCCTTTTCATATCATAAGCATAATCACTTTCATCGTTAATAGTATGAATAGCACCAACAGTATAGCAATTATCATCATCACAATGAGTAATAGGAGCAACATCGTTTGGGAGGGACACCTTTTTACCTTTGTTTCTCCATCTTTTCTTTTTCTTCTTCACATCATGTGTGGGTTTAACCCTCTTTTTTGAGCTCGTTATTGATGAGATTGGTTGGATAGAAGGCTCCTCCTTGTCACCTGATTCATCATAAGAAATAATAGGAGGATATTGGGAAGCCTCTTCCCTTTCATTAGTATTCTCTTCATCCTCTATTTGTTTTCTTTTCTTTTTTTAATTGGCAATATAAGGATTTTCAATGCAATTCACCGCACAATACATAAAAAATTATTCTAGATCAATATCGAGGAATTTCTCAAGGTTATATTCTGGAATATGCTTAGTTATATGTTTCATTTCTTCATAGCCCAAAAGCAAACTAAGTTCAGATGTGCAAGGGAAATCAAATCATCACAATTTTTGGACACGATACGTTCATGAAACAATTTGCATTGGAGATTTAAATGACCATGTTCATTGCAAAGTTCACAAGTATGGTGAAGAAATTTTAAATTTTCAGCACAAACATCTAGCCTCTCTTGCAACCATTTAGTTTCCAAATACTTATACCTCTTGCAAAATTTATTTTCCCTAATTGGTGCGTACTTGCAAACTCTATGCACTCCACAAAAGTTGACATGCTTATAAGAGACATTTTCATCATGACTAGTGCAATCATCATTAGTACTATGGATATTCAAGGAGTTCATACTAACAACATTGCAATCATGCTCATCATTCAAGATTTAGTGCCAAACATTTCAATGCATTATTCTTCTAACACTTTGGCACAATTTTCCTTTCCATCATACTCACGAAAGATATTAAAAAGATGAAGCGTATGAGGCAAAATCAATTCCATTTTTTTGTAGTTTTCTTTTATAGAATAAACTAGTGATAAAACAAGAAACTAAAAGATTCGATTGCAAGATCTAAAGATATACCATCAAGCACTCACCTCCCCGGCAACGGCGCCAAAAAAGAGCTAGATGTCTACTACACAACCTTCTTCTTGTAGACGTTGTTGGGCCTCCAAGTGCAGAGGTTTGTAGGACAGTAGCAAATTTCTGTCAAGTGGATGACCTAAGGTTTATCAATCCATGGGAGGCGTAGGATGAAGATGGTCTCTCTCAAATAACCATGCAACCAAATAACAAAGAGTCTCTTGTGTCCCCAACACACCCAATACAATGGTAAATTGTATAGGTGCACTAGTTCGGCGAAGAGATGGTGATACAAGTGCAATATGGATGGTAGATATAGGTTTTTGTAATCTGAAAATATAAAAATAGCAAGGTAACTAATGATAAAAGTGAGCGTAAATGGTATTGCAATGCTAGGAAACAAGGCCTAGGGTTCATACTTTCACTAGTGCAAGTTCTCTCAACAATAATAACATAATTGGATCATATAACTATCCCTCAACATGCAACAAAGAGTCACTCCAAAGTCGCTAATAGCGGAGAACAAACGAAGAGATTATGGTAGGGTACGAAACCACCTCAAAGTTATTCTTTCTGATCGATCTATTCAAGATTCCGTAGTAAAATAACACGAAACTATTCTTTCCGTTCGTTCTATCATAGAGTTCGTACTAGAATAAAACCTTAAGACACAAATCAACCAAAACCCTAATGTCACCTAGATACTCCAATGTCACCTCAAGTATATGTGGGTATGATTATATGATATGCATCACACAATCTCAAATTCATCTATTCAACCAACACAAAGAACTTCAAAGAGTGCCCTAAAGTTTCTACCGGAGAGTCAAGACAAAAACGTGTGCCAACCCCTATGCATAAGTTTACGAGGTCACGGAACCCGCAAGTTGATCACCAAAACATACATCAAGTAGATCACGTGATATCCCATTGTCACCACAGATAAGCACATGCAAGACATACATCAAGTGTTCTAAAATCCTTAAAGACTCAATCCGATAAGATAACTTCAAACGGAAAACTCAATCCATTACAAGAGAGTAGAGGGGGAGAAACATCATAAGATCCAACTATAACAGCAAAGCTCGTGATACATCAAGATCGTGTCAAATCAAGAACACGAGAGAGAGAGAGAGAGAGAGAGAGAGAGATCTAACACATAGCTACTGGTACATACCCTCAGCCCTGAGGTTGAACTACTCCCTCCTCGTCATGGAGAGCGTCGGGATGATGAAGATGGCCACCGGTGAGGGATCCCCCTCCCCGCAGGGTGCCGGAACAGGGTCCTGATGTCTACTACACAAACTTCTTCTTGTGGACGTTGTTGGGCCTGCAAGTGCACAAGTTTGTAGGACAGTAGCAAATTTCCCTCAAGTGGATGACCTAAGGTTTATCAATCCATAGGAGGCGTAGGATGAATACGGTCTCTCTCAAACAACCCTGCAACCAAATAACAAAGAGTCTCTTGTGTCCCCAACACAACCAATACAATGGTAAATTGTATAGGTGCACTAGTTCGGCGAAGAGATGGTGATACAAGTGCAATATGGATGGTAGATAAAGGTTTTTGTAATCTATAATAATAAAACAGAAAGGTAACTAATGATAAAAGTGAGCGTAAATGGTATTGCAATGATAGGAAGCAAGGCCTAGGGTTCATACTTTCACTAGTGCAAGTTCTCTCAACAATAATAACATAGATAGATCATATAACAATCCCTCAACATGCAACAAAGAGTCACTCCAAAGCCACTAATAGCGGAGAACAAACGTAGAGATTATGGTAGGGTACGAAACCACGTCAAAGTTATTCTTTTGGATCGATCTATTAAAGAGTCCGTACTAGAATAACACCTTAAGACACAAATCAACCAAAACCCTAATGTCACCTAGATACTCCATTGTCACCTCAAGTATCCGTGGGCATGATTATACGATATGCATCACACAATCTCAGATTCATCTAACCAACACAAAGTACTTCAAAGAGTGCCCCAAAGTTTCTACCTGAGAGTCAAGAAAACGTGTGCCAACCCCTATGCATAGGTTCATGGGCGGAACCCGCAAGTTGGTCACAAAAACATACATCAAGTGGCACGTGATATCCCATTGTCACCACAGATAAACACGGCAAGACATACATCAAGTGTTCTCAAATCAAAGACTCAATCCGATAAGATAACTTCAAGAGGGAAACTCAATTCATCACAAGAGAGTAGAGGGGGAGAAACATCATAAGATCCAACTATAATAACACAGCTCGCGATACATCAATATCGTGCCATAGAGAGAACACGAGAGAGAGATCAAACACATAGCTACTGGTACATACCCTCAGCCCCGAGGGTGAACTACTCCCTCCTCGTCATGGAGAGCGCCGGGATGATGATGATGGCCACCGGTGATGGATTCCCCCTCCGTGGTGCTTGAACGGACTCGAGAGGTTTTGGTGGCTCTGAGAGGCTTGCGGCAGCGAACTCCCGATCTATATTGATATTCGATGGTTTTAGGGTACGTAGGCTTATATAGGCGAAAGAAGTCGGTTGGGAGGTGCTCGAGGGGCCCACGAGACAGGGGGCGCGCCCAGTAGGGGGGGGGGCGCCCCCTATCTCCTGGCCTCCTCGAGGATCTTCTGACGTGAACTCCAAGTCCCCAGGATGATATTCTTCCCAAAAATAACGCTGCCAAAGGTTTCATTCCGTTTGGACTCCGTTTGATATTCCTTTTCCTCGAAATACTGAAATAGGCAATAAAACAACAATATGGGTTGGGCCTCCGGTTAATAGGTTAGTCCCAAAAGTAATATAAAAGTGAATAATAAAGCCCAACATTGCCCAAAACAATAGATAATATAGCATGGAGCAATAAAAAATTATAGATACGTTGGAGACGTATCGAGCATCCCCAAGCTTAATTCCTGCTCGTCCTCGAGTAGGTAAATGATAAAAAAGATAATTTTTGATGTGGAGTGCTACTTGGCATAATTTCATTGTAATTCTTCTTAGTTGTGATATGAATATTCAGATCCGAAAGATTCAAGACAAAAGTTTAATATTGACATAAAAATAATAATACTTCAAGAATACTAACAAAGCAATCATGTCTTCTCAAAATAACATGGCCAAAGAAAGTTATCCCTACAAAATCATATAGTCCGATTATGCTCTATCTTCACCACACAAAGTATTTAAATCATGCACAACCCCGATGACAAGCCAAGCAATTGTTTCATACTTTTGACATTTTCAAAACTTTTTCAATCCTCACGCAATACATGAGCGTGAGCCATGGACATAGCACTATAGGTGGAATAGAATGGTGGTTGTGGAGAAGACAAAAAAGGAGAAGATAGTCTCACATCAACTAGGCGTATCAACGGGCTATGGAGATGCCCATCAAATGATATCAATGTGAGTGAGTAGGGATTGCCATGCAACGGATGCACTAGAGCTATAAGTATATGAAAGCTCAACAAAAGAAACTAAGTGGGTGTGATCCAACTCGCTTTCTCAAGAAGACCTAGGGCATTTTGAGGAAGCCCATCATTGGAATATACAAGCCAAGTTCTATAATGAAAATTCCCACTAGTATATGAAAGTAACAACATAGGAGACTCTCTATCATGAAGATCATGGTGCCACATTGAAGCACAAGTGTGGTAAGAGGATAGTAGCATTGTCCCTTCTCTCTTTTTCTCTCATTTTTTTATTTTATTTTTTTATTTGGGACTTTTCTCTTTTTTTATGGCCTCTTCTTTTTTTTCATCCGGAGTCTCATCCCGACTTGTGGGGGAATCATAGTCTCCATCATCCTTTCCCCACTGGGACAATGCTCTAATTATGAAGATCATCACACTTTTATTTACTTACAACTCAAGAACTACAACTCGATTCTTAGAACAAAATATGACTCTATATGAATGCCTCCGGCGGTGTACCGGGATGTGCAATGACCCAAGAGTGACATGTATGAAAGAATTATGAACGGTGGCTTTGCCACAAATACGATGCCAACTACATGATCATGTAAAGCAATATGACAATGATGGAGCATGTCATAATAAACGGAATGGTGGAAAGTTGCATGGCAATATATCTCGGAATGGCTATGGAAATGCCATGATAGGTAGGTATGGTGGCTGTTTTGAGGAAGGTATATGGTGGGTGTATGATACCGGCGAAAAGTGTGCGGTATTAGAGAGGCTAGCAATGGTGGAAGGGTGAGAGTGCGTACAATCCATGGACTCAACATTAGTCATGAAGAACTCATATACTTATTGCAAAAATCTAAAAGTTATCAAAGCAAAGTATTACGCGCATGCTCCTAGGGGGATAGATTGGTAGGAAAAGACCATCGCTCGTCCCCGACCGCCAATCATAAGGAAGACAATCAATAAATAAATCATGCTCCGACTTCATCACATCACGGTTCACCATACGTGCATGCTACGGGAATCACAAACTTTAACACAAGTATCTCTCAAATTCACAACTACTCAACTAGCATGACTCTAATATCACTACTTCCATATCTCAAAACAATCATCAAGCATCAAACTTCTCTTAGTATTCAACACACTCATAAGAAAGTTTTTACTATTTTTGAATACCTAGCATATTAAGATTATTTAAGCAAATTACCATGCTATTTAAGACTCTCAAAATAATATAAGTGAAGCATGAGAGTTCATCTATTTCTTCAAAATAAAACCACCACCGTGCTCTAAAAGATATAAGTGAAGTACTAGAGCAAATGACAAACTACTTCGAAAGATATAAGTGAAGATCAATGAGTAGTCGAATAATTATACAACTATGTGAAGACTCTCTAACATTTAAGAATTTCAGATCTTTTTATTTTATTCAAACAGCAAGCAAAGCTAAAGAAAATGACATGACGCTCCAAGCAAAACACATATCATGTGGTGAATAAAAATATAGCTCCAAGTAAAGTTACCGATGAACGAAGACGAAAGAGGGGATGCCTTCCGAGGCATCCCCAAGCTTAGACGCTTGGTTATCCTTGAATATTAGCTTGGGGTGCCTTGGGAAACCCCAAGCTTAGGCTCTTTCCACTCCTTATTCCATAGTCCATTGAATCTTTACCCAAAACTTGAAAACTTCACAACACAAAACTTAACAGAAAACTCGTGAGCTCCGTTAGCAAAAGAAAACAAAACACGACTTCAAGGTACTGTAATGAACTCATTCTTTATTTATATTGGTGTTAAACTTACTGTATTCCAACTTCTCTATGGTTTATAAACTATTTTACTAGCCATAGAGTCATCAAATTAAGCAAACAACACACGAAAAACAGAATTTGTCAAAAACAGAACAGTCTGTAGTAATCTGTAACTAACGCAAACTTCTGGAACTCCAAAATTCTAAAATTAATTGGTGGACCTGAGGAATTTGTCTAGTAATCAACTGCAAAAAGAATCAACTAAATAGCACTCTCCAGTAAAAAGTTGAAGCTAATCTCGTGAGCGCTAAAGTTTCTGTTTTTTAGAGCATGATCATAAAGACTTCACCCAAGTCTTCCCAAAGGTCCTACTTGGCACAAACACTGATTAAAACATAAAACCACATCTAAGCAGAAGCTAGATGGATTATTTATTACTAAACAGAACCAAAAAGCAAGAAACTAAAATAAAATTGGGTTGCCTCCCAACAAGCGCTATTGTTTAACGCCCCTAGCTAGGCATGATGATTTCAATGATGCTCACATAAAAGATAAGAACTGAAACATAAAGAGAGCATCATGAAGAATATGACTAGCACGTTTAATTCTAACCCACTTCCTATGCATAGGGATTTTGTGAGCAAACAACTTATGGGAACAAGAATCAAGTTGCATAGGAAGGTAAAACAAGCATAACTTCAAGATTTTAAGCACATAGAGAGGAAACTTGATATTATTGCAATTCCTACAAGTATATATACCTCCCTCATAATAATTTTCAGTAGCATCATGAATGAATTAAACAATATAACCAGCACCTAAATCATTCTTTTCATGATCTACAAGCATAGAAAATTTACTACTCTCCACATAAGCAAAGTTCTTCTCATTCGGAATAGAGGAGTATCATAAGAGACTTGAACACTAAAATTGTTTCCACATTAAAAGAGTAATGTTCAGAAAAGGGTAATCATAATCATGACAAGATTTTAAATATAATCATCACTACTTTTTATAGCATAAGTTTCATCACAATAATCATCATAAGTAGCAACTTCGTTCTCATCATAATCGATTGAAACCTCTCCCAAGATAGTGGAATCACTAAATAAAGTTGACACTCTTCCAAATCCACTTTCGTATTCATCACAATAAAATTCAACATCCTCCAAAATAGTGGGATCACTACTTCCTAAAGTTGACACTCTTCCAAACCCACTTTCATCAATATAATCATCATAAGTAGGAGGCATGATATCATCATAACAACTTTGCATATCAAAACTTGGGATGCTAGAAATATCATCTTCAATAAACATAGCATCCCCAAGCTTGGGACAAACATTAATTTCAGAAAATAAATTCTCAAATATTTCATCCTCATCAAACATAGCTTCCCCAAGCTTGGGCCCTTTCATATCATAAGCATAATCACTCTCATCATTAAAAATATGGATAGCACCAATAGTAAAGAAATTATCATCATCACAATGAGTAGTAGGAGCAACATCATTTGGGAGGGATACCTTTCTACCTTTGTTGCTCCTTCTTTTCTTTTTCTTCTTCACATTATGTGTGGTTTCAACCTTCCTTTTTGAGCTCCTCATTGATGAGATTGGTTGAATAGAAAGCTCTTCCTCGTTACCTGATTCATCTTAAGAAATAATAGGAGGATATTGGGAAGTCTCTTCCCTTTCATTAGTATTCTCTTCTTCTTCTATTTGCTTTCTTTTCTTTAGGTAATTGGCAATATAAGGATTTTTAATGCAATTCTCCACACAAAACATATAAATCTTCTGTAGATCAAAATCAAGAAATCTATCAAGATTAAATTTTGGAATACCTTCAGTTATACGTTTCATTTCTTCATACCCCAAAAGAAGACTAAGCTCTTTATGATGCCCAAGGGTAATCAAGTTATCACAATTTTTGGACACGATTCGATCATGAAACAATTTGCATTGGAGATTTAAATGACCACGTTCATTGCAAAGTTCACAAGGGGCACGAAAAATATTGAATCTTTCAGCACAATCATCAAGGCTTTCTTGCAAACCTTTAGTTTTTAAATACTTATGCCTCTTGTATCTATTTTCTCTATTTGGTGTGTCCATGCAAATCCAATCTACTCCACAAAGATCATCATGCTTATAAGAGACATTTTCATCATAACTAGTGCAATCATCATTAGTACTATGGATATTCAAAGAGTTCATACTAACAACATTGCAATCATGCTCATCATTCAGAGATTTAGTACCAAGCATTTTAATGCACTCTTCTTCTAGCACTTGAGCACAATTTTCCTTTCCATCAAACTCACGAAAGATATTAAAAAGATGAAGCGTATGAGACAAACTCAAGTCCATTTTTTTGTAATTTTCTTTTATAAACTAAACTAGTGATAAAACAAGAAACAAAAAGATTCGATTGCAAGATCTAAAGATATACCTTCAAGCACTCATGTCCCCGGCAACGGCGCCAGAAAAGAGCTTGATGTCTACTACACAACCTTCTTCTTGTAGACGTTGTTGGGCCTACAAGTGCACAGGTTTGTAGGACAGTAGCAAATTTCTCTCAAGTGGATGACCTAAGGTTTATCAATCCGTAGGAGGCGTAGGATGAAGATGGTCTCTCTCAAACAACCCTGCAACCAAATAACAAAGAGTCTCTTGTGTCCCCAACTCACCCAATACAATGGTAAATTGTATAGGTGCACTAGTTCGGCGAAGAGATGGTGATACAAGTGCAATATGGATGGTAGATAAAGGTTTTTGTAATCTGAAATAATAAAAACAGCAAGGTAACTAATGATAAAAGTGAGCGTAAACGGTATTGCAATGATAGGAAACAAGGCCTAGGGTTCATACTTTCACTAGTGCAAGTTCTCTCAACAATAATAACATAGATAGATCATATAACAATCCCTCAACATGCAATAAAGAGTCACTCCAAAGCCACTAATAGAGGAGAACAAACGTAGAGATTATGGTAGGGTATGAAACCACCTCAAAGTAATTCTTTCGGATCGATCTATTAAAGAGTTCGTACTAGAATAACACCTTAAGACGCAAATCAACCAAAACCCTAATGTCACCTAGATACTCCATTGTCACCTCAAGTATCCGTGGGCATGATTGTACGATATGCATCACACAATCTCAGATTCATCCAACCAACACAAAGTACTTCAAAGAGTGCCCCAAAGTTTCTACCTGAGAGTCAAGAAAACGTGTGCCAACCCCTATGCATAGGTTCATGGGCGGAACCCGCAAGTTGGTCACCAAAACATACATCAAGTGGCACGTGATATCCCATTGCCACCACATATAAACATGGCAAGACATACATCAAGTGTTCTCAAATCAAAGACTCAATCCGATAAGATAACTTCAAGAGGGAAACTCAATTCATCACAAGAGAGTAGAGGGGGAGAAACATCATAAGATCCAACTATAATAACAAAGCTCGCGATACATCAAGATCGTGCCATAGAGAGAACACGAGAGAGAGATAGAGAGAGAGGGAGAGAGAGAGAGAGAGAGAGATCAAACACATAGCTACTGGTACATACCCTCAGCCCCGAGGGTGAACTACTCCCTCCTCGTCATGGAGAGCGCCCGTATGATGAAGATGGCCACCGGTGATGGATTCCCCCTCCGGCAGGGTGCCGGAACGGACTCCCGAGAGGTTTTTGGTGGCTACAGAGGCTTGCGGCGGCAGAACTCCCGATCTATCTTGATATTCGATGGTTTTAGGGTACGTAGGCTTATATAGGCGAAAGAAGTCAGTCGGGAGGTGCTCGAGGGACCCACGAGACAGGGGGGCACGCCCAGTAGGGGGCCCCATCTCCTGGCCTCCTCGAGGATCTTCTGACGTGAACTCCAAGTCTCCAGGATGATATTCTTCCCAAAAATAACGTTGCCGAAGGTTTCATTCCGTTTGGACTCCGTTTGATATTCCTTTTCCTCGAAATACTAAAACAGGCAATAAAACAGCAATATGGGCTGGGCCTCCGGTTAATAGGTTAGTCCCAAAAGTAATATAAAAGTGAATAATAAAGTCCAATATTGCCCAAAACAGCAGATAATATAGCATGGAGCAATCAAAAATTATAGATACGTTGGAGATGTATCAGGTCCCGATTGGTTTTTGGTGGCTAGAGAGGCTTGCGGCGGCAGAACTCCCGATCTATTGTGCTCCTCGATGTTTTTAGGGTATATGGATATATATAGGCGAAAGAAGTCGTTCATGGGAGCGACGAGGGGCCCACGAGGGTGGGGGAGCGCCCAGGGGGGTAGGCGCGCCTCCCTGCCTCGTGGCCACCTCGAAGCTTCCCTGACGTGTACTCCAAGTCTCCTGGATTGCTTCCGTTCCAAAAATAACTCTCCCGAAGGTTTCATCCCGTTTGGACTCCGTTTGATATTCCTTTTCTTCGAAACACTGAAATAGGCAAGAAAACAACAATTTGGGTTGGGCCTCCGGTTAATAGTTTAGTCCCAAAAATAATATATAAGTGTATAATAAAGCCCATAAACATCCAAAACAGATAATATAATAGCATGGAACAATCAAAAATTATAGATACGTTGGAGACGTATCACACCCCCTCTTTTCCCTATAAATTCCCAAATATTCCGAAAACCCTCGGGGTTAACCTAGATCAGAAGTTCCGCCGCCGCAAGGCTCTATAGCCACCGAAAACAAATCTAGACCCCATTCGGCACCCTGTCGGAGGGGGGAATCATCTCCGGTGGCCATCTTCATCATCCCGACAGCCACCACGATGAGGAGGGAGTAGTCCAGCCTCGGGGCTGAGGGTTTGTACCAGTAGGTATGTGCTTAATCTCTCTCTCTCTCTCTCTCTCTCTCTCTCTCTCTCTCTCGTGTTCTTGAGATGTCACAATCTTGATGTATCGCGGGCTTTCTTAATATAGTCGGATCATATGGTGTTTCCCCCTCTCTATCTTATTGTGATGAATTGAGTTTTTCCCTTTGACATTTCGTTGTTATCGGATTGAATACTTTCATGGATTTGAGAGAACTTGATATATGTCTTGCATATGAATACTCATGGTGACAATGGGGTATCGTATTGATTCACTTGATATATGTTTTGGCACTCAGCTCGCGGATTCCTGAGGTGACATTGGGGTAATCTATGCATAGGGGTTGATGCATGTTCTTGTCTTTGTTTCTCCGGTAGAAATCTTGGGGCACTCTTTGAAGTTCTTTGTGTTGGATTGAGTATTATGAATATGAATTTGCTTTGGTGCTATTTTAGTGCGAACTCTAGGATAGATCAAACGGAAAGAATAGCTTTGTGTTATTTTAGTACGAACTCTTGAATAGATCGAACAGAAAGAATAGCTTTGAGGTGGCTTCGTACCCTACAAACAATTTATTCTTTTGTTATCCGCTAGATAGGAACTTTGGAGTGATTCTTCATCGCACTTTGAGGGGTGGTTATATGATCCAATTATATTAGCATTATTGAGAGATTGCACTAGCGAAAGTACGGACCCTAGGCCTCATTTTCAAGCATTGCAATACCATTTTTGTGCCCGTTTACTATTTGCTACCTTGCTGTTTTTATTTATTCAGATTATAAAAATATATTTCTACCATCCATATTACACTTTATCATCATCTCTTCGCCGAACTAGTGCACCTATACAATTTGCCATTGTATTGGGTGTGTTGGGGACACAAGAGATTTCTTGTATTTGGTTGCAGGGTTGTTTGAGAGAGACCATCTTCATCCTACACCTCCCACGGATTGATAAACCTTAGGTCATCCACTTGAGGGAAAATTGCTACTGTCCTACAAAACTCTGCGCTTGGAGGCCCAACACGAGTCTACAAGAATAAAGTTGTGTAGTAGACATCAATAACCTCGCCACCGACTTGCGTCTCTCCGAGCAACGTACAAGAGATTAATTCGACAACAAGCTCGATGAACAAAAACAAGAGAACAACACAAGAATGGACGAGATTCATGCCTTGTTGGTCAACCGCTCTTCTACCACTTCGTCCTACTCAAGGCGGAGCCACTCAAGTCGTCATTCCGTCTCCATCTTCAGCTCAAGTACACCGACATCGAACACTCTTCGATGAGCCATGCGCCAAGACCGTCAAGAAAACCGCAATCCTCTACACGACGATCGTACACAAGAGCAACTTGACGACAAAGAACATCGACATTGCCAAAACCAAGCTACCTTTGCGCAAGCACAAGAACGGCAACGTCTACGCCAACAAGAGGAAGAGTGAGCGCACCAACACCAAGATGACCAAGATGCCGAGGCACAACATCAAGAACAACAACGACGAGAAGCTCAAGTACTTGAGGCGCAACATGTCCTCCTAGAAACAAGTCGCTACGTAGCCGCACGCAACCAACATACTCGTGAGCAAGAAGAAGCGCGTCGCGAAGAAGTCCAAGAGAGGAACTATCAAGCACGATTGCATCGACAAGTTCCGCACGCTCCTCCACAAGCTCCACAAGCTCGACAAGAACCACAAGTTCGCCAAGAGCAACAAGACAATGGGAATCCTCCACGCCAAGAGCAACATGAGGTTGACAACCCTCCACGTCAAGGGCGGCATCATCCTCGACCCCAACACAACAAAGAGAAACGCTATGGCAAGCTCAAATTCACCATGCCCAAGTTCACGGGAAGCAACGATCCCGAAGAGTACCTTTCATGGGCATTGAAGGTTGACAAGATCTTTAATTTGCACAATTATGAGGAAGAGAAGAAGATCGCCATGGCATCCCCTGAGTTCCAAGACTACGTCCTCATTTGGTGGGAGCAAGTCATTGAGCGACGAGAAGCAAGAGGTAAACCACCCATCACCACTTGGGAGCAAAGGAAGGATGTCATGAGAACTTGTTTTGTTCCAACATACTAAAACTGCGACCTCTTCAAGAAATTGCAACTTCTCAAGCAAGGAAAAAAGAGCGTTGAAGAGTACTACAAGGAAATGGAGATTGCCATGATACGAACTAATGTCATGGAAGATAATGAGCAAACTAATTGGATGGACTCAATCATCCAATCAAGAAGATCGCCGACTTCCAACCTTACTCCAACCTCATCAAGCTAGTGCACCAAGCCACCAAGGCGGAACGACAAGTTCAAGATGACTTCAAGTATGCCAAGTACTCTTCCAAGAGCTACAGCTTCTCCAACAACCAAGCTTCAACAAACCCAACGCCTTCTACCTCAACTAAACCTCCTACAAGCAACGACGACAAGTCAAGTTACAAGAAAACTTCGACCTCTTCAAGTCGTCCTCCTACTATAAGCAACTTCAAGACGAGAGCTTCATCATCCACAACTCCACCGGATGAGACCGTCAAGGCAAGTTCCATCAAGTGCTTCACATGCGGCGACCGAGGCCACAAGTCCTTTGAGTGTACCAACAAGCGCACCATGATCCTCAACGACGACGAAACATATGACTCCATGAGTGAAGAGGAAATGGAGGCCCTCGAACAAGTGGCCATGCACCGGCGCGTGAATGAAGATGGAGATGATCAAGTCTTTTGTGATGAAGATTCAAGCCCCGCTCTCGTTGTCTCCAAGGTCTTGACACTTCAACATCAACAAGACGAACACCAAAGATGCCACATCTTCCACACAAAGGCCGACATCAATGGAATATCCGTGAAGATCATCATCGATGGAGGAAGTTGACATAACTTGGCGAGTGAAGAACTATGCTCCAGGCTCCAATTGTTCAAGATTAAGCACCCGCATCCCAGGTCTAATGTCTAAGCGACACCAAAACAATTCAAGTGGAACACATGGTTCAACTTTCCTTCAAGATCGGAGCATATGAAGACACTTTGGAGTGTGACGTTGTTCCTATGTCCGTTTGCCACCTCCTTCTTGGACAACCATGGCAATTTGACCGAGGCATCATCCACAACGGCCGAACAAACCACTATAGCTTCAAGATGAAAGGAAAGGAGTACATGCTACGACCTATGTCTCCAAGCCAAGTGATCACCGAAAAGCAAGCCACCCATCATGGAGAGAATAGTGAGAGAGCGAACCACCAAAAAGAGAGTGAGCGCCACAAGCCCAAATAGAGTGCCTCCATGATGAGCGACAAGAAAAACATAGTGCTATTTGCCACCAAAAGTGAGATGAGAGAAGTGTGTGAGAACCCATGAAGTGTTATGCACTATGTCCTTTTGTGCAAGGATGAGGCAACAAAAACTAACACCTCTCACAATATACCTTTAGTGTTGTCTTCTCTATTGCAGGAATTCCAAGATGTATTCCCCGACGAGCTACCTCCGGGTCTACCTCCTCTTCGAGGCATCGAACACCGCATCGACCTCATCCCCGGAGCACCTCTTCCTAAAAAGGATCCCTACCGCGTCAACCCCGAGGAAACCAAAGAGATCCAACGGCAAGTACAACAACTCATCAACGACGGACATGTACGAGAAAGCTTGAGCCCATGTGCCACACCGATAATCCTTGTTCCCAAGAACGATGGTACTTATCGCATGTGTTTTGATTGTCGTCCTATCAATGCTATCACCATTAGCTACCGTCTCCCACGCTTAGAAGACATGCTAGATGAGCTTAGCGGAGCCACAATTTTCTCTAAAATTGATCTTAAAAGTGGCTACTATCAAATACGCATCCAAGGAGGTGATGAATGGAAAACTGCATTTAAAATCAAATTTGGCTTATATGAATGGCTTGTTATGCCAATAGGCTTATCCGAATCACCCGGTACTTTCATGTGAGTCATGCATTTTGTTCTTCATCCCTACATTAGAGTATTTGTTGTGTTCTATTTTGACGATATTCTTGTCTTTAGCAAATCTCTTAAAGATCATGTCACCCATCTTAGAACCTTGTTGCAAGCCCTTAGGAAAGAGCGTATTTATGCTAATATGGACAAATGCCTTTTTGGTGTTGATAAGCTTGTTTTCTTGGGTTTCGTTGTGTCTTCTAAGGGTGTTCATGTAGATGAATCTAAGATCAATGCTATTAAAACTTGGCCCCGACCAACCAACTTGCAACAAGTGCGTAGTTTTCTTGGTTTAGCCGGTTTCTATCGTAGATTTGTGAAGAATTTTAGCACTATTGCTTTACCTTTACATGCTTTGAGTAAGAAAAATGCACCATTTGTTTGGGTACCATCCCAAGATACCGCATTCAATGAGCTTTAAGAATTTGCTTACACACGCTCATTTGCTTGCTTTACCCAACTTTGGTAATCCATTTGGGATTCATTGCGATGCTAGCGGTTATGGCATAGGAGGTGTTTAATGCAAGAGAAGCGCCCCATAGCTTACTTTAGTGAAAAACTTCCCGGAGCGCAACTTAACTACCCCATCTATGACAAAGAGCTATATGGTTTAGTGAGAGTCTTGCATGTTTGGGAGAATTATCTCCGCCCTCATGAGTTCATTCTTCACACGGATCATGAAACACTTAAGTAACTTAAGGGTCAAACTAAGTAGAACAAGCATCATGCTAAGTGGAGTGAATTCATTGAGTCTTTCCCTTATGTCATCAAGTACAACAAAGGTAAGGAAAACATTGTGGCGGATGCGCTTTCCCATAGATGCATGCTTGTTACCTAACCTTAATTGAACGTAATTGGTTTTGAGCACATAAAAGACTTGTATGCGCATGATCCTACTTTTGCTATTCCATATGCCAAATGTTTGACGCATACGTCTTGGGAACGCTATTACATCAAAGATGATTATCTTTTGAGAGCTAACAGACTATGTATTCCCGAGTCTTCTCTTCGTTTGTTACTTTTGCAAGAATCTCATGGAGGAGGACTTATGGGACACATTGGACGCGACAAGACATTCGCTACGCTCTCCAAGAACTACTTTGGCCCAAGATGTTCCGCGACGTCTCATGCTTCACCAACCGATGCTCTAATGTCACAAAGCTAAGTCTAAAGCCCAATCCCATGGTCTATATATGCCACTTCCTATTCCATATCACCCATGGGAAGATATCAGTATGGACTTTGTGCTTGGTTTGCCTCGAACTCGAAATGGCAATGATTCCGTCTTTGTTGTTGTGGACCAATTCTCCAAGATGGAACATTTTATACCATGCAACAAGATAGATGATGCTTCACATGTTGCAAATCTTTTTTATAGGGGAATCTTGCGCCTACACGGAGTGCTGATACGTCTCCAACGTATCTATAATTTATGAAGTATTCATGCTGTTTTATTATCATTCTTGGATGTTTTACAATCATTTTATAGCAACTTTATATCATTTTTGGGACTAACCTATTGACCCAGTGCCCAGTGCCAGTTGCCGTTTTTGCTTGTTTTTTACATCGCAGGAAATCAATACCAAACGGAGTCCAAATGCAACAAAACTCCAAGCAGATTTTTTATGGACAAGAAGACATCCATTGGGCTAGAGCAGCACCTGGGGGTGCCCGAGGGGCACAACCCACCGAGCCGCCAGGGGCCAGTGGGTTGTGCCCACCTCGGTGGCCTCCGCACCCCTCTTTGCACTATAAATTCCCAAATATTCCAAAACCCATCGAGGGTTAACCTAGATCAAGTTCAGCGCCCGCAAGGCTCAGAGCCACCAAAACCAATCTAGACCCTTTCTGGCACCCTTCCGGAGGGGGGAATCATCTCCGGTGGCCATCTTCATCATCCCGGCGGCCACCACGATGAGGCGGGAGTAGTCCACCCTCGGGGCTGAGGGTTTGTACTAGTAGCTATGTGTTTAATCTCTCTCTCTCTCTCTCTCTCTCTCTCTCGTGATCTATATCATGGGCTTTGTTAATATAGATGGATCATATGATGTTTCTCCCCTCTATACTCTTGGTTTGATGAATTGAATCTTTATCCTTTGAAGTTTTGTCTTGTCGAATTGAATATTCAGATATGAGAACACATGATGTATGTCTTGCGGTATGAATACTTGAGGTGACAATGGGGTATCATATTAATTCACTTGATGTATGTTATGGCACTCAACTTGCGTATTCCCGAGGAGATATTGGGGTAATCTATGCATAGGGGTTGATGCATGTTTTTATTATCTTTTCTCTGATAGAAACTTTGGGGTCTCTTTGTAGTTCTTTGTGTGGATTGAGTATTATGATTATGAACTTGCTTTGGTGTTATTTTAGTACGAACTCTAGAATAGATCAAACGGAAAAAATAGCTTTGTGTTATTTTAGTACGAACTCTTGAATAGATCAAACGGAAAGAATAGCTTTGATGTGGTTTCATACCCCACAAACAATTTCTATCTTTTGTTCTCCGCTAATAGGAACTCAGGAGTGATTCTTTATTGCACTTTGAGGGATAATCATATGATCCAACTATGTTAGCATTGTTGAGTGGTTGCACTAGCGAAAGTACGAACCTAGGCCTTGTTTTCAAGCATTGCAATACCGTTTTTTTGCCATTTACTATTTGCTACCTTAATGTTTTTATTTATTCAGATTATAAAAATAAATTTCTACCATCCATATTATACTTTTATCACCATCTCTTCGCCGAACTAGTGCACCTATACAATTTGCCATTGTATTGGGTGTGTTGGGGACACAAGAGATTTCTTGTATTTGGTTGCATGGTCGTTTGAGAGAGACCATCTTCATCCTACACCTCTCACGGATTGATAAACCTTAGGTCATCCACTTGAGGGAAAATTGCTACTGTCCTACAAAACTCTGCGCTTGGAGGCCCAACACGTGTATACAAGAATAATGTTGCGTAGTAGACATCAAGCTCTTTTCTGGCGCCGTTGCCGGGGAGGTGAGTGCATGAAGGTATATATTTAGATCTTTTAATACAATCTTTTAGCTTCTTGTTTTATCACTAGTTTTGTTTATAAAAGAAAACTACATAAAAATGGAATTGAGGTTGCATCATATTATTGATCATCTTTATAATATTTTCTTGAAAATGATGGATCAGAAAATTGTGCTCAATTTATAGAATAAGAATTCAATAAAAATTTTGGCATAAATGATGAGCATGATTGCAATGTTATTAGTATGAATTATTTGAATATCCATGATGCTAACGATATGCAAAGCCATAAGCTTGGGGATGCTATGTTTGATGAAGATGATACTTTTAGTCCCCCAAGATTTGATGTGCAAATTTGCTATAATGATTGCATGCCTCCTATTTATGATGATTATAATGATGAAAGTGGATTCGGAGAGGTCATGATTTTATTTAATGATGAATCCACCATTTTGGATGAGGCTTCAATTGACTATGAGAACAAGGTTGCTATCTATGATGATTATGGTGATGACATGTATGCTATAAAGAATAATGATAACCATGAAACTTGTCATCATGATTTTAATTTTCACTATCATGATAGTTATTTTGTTGAGTTTGCTCCCACTACTATTCATGAGAATAAATTTGCTTATGTGGAGAGTAATAAAAATTTTATGCTTGTGGATCATGAAAAGAATGCTTTATGTGATAGTTATATTGTTGAGTTCATTCAAGATGCTACTGAAAATTATTATGAGAGAGGAACATATGCTTTTACATATCTCAATAATATCAAGTTTCATCTCTATGTGTTGAAAATCTTGAAATTGCACTTGTTTTGCCTTCCTATGCTACTTGATTCTTGCTCCCATAAGTTGTTTGCTCACAAAATCCCTATGCATAGGAAGTGGGTGTAGCGACCTGACCGAAAATCGGTCAAATCTCTGTGTCTGTACCATCCCAAGATCATGCTGGTACTCACAGTACATCGATAAAGTAATCAAAGTTAAATCACACCTGAATATCATTAAACGATTCTCATATAGAGTCTTTATTACAAGGGAATAAATTCGGCTCAAGGCCAACTCATGAGAAATAAACTACAAATGCTGCGGAAGCGTCGAAGGTAAGCGAGTCCATCCGACTCCAAAGGGCAATCGCCAAGCGCGGCGTAGCCTCACTCTGATCGGAATATATCTCTGCAACATAATACGTTGCAGCCATGTAGGTCAGCTTTTGGAATAAGCTGGCAAGTCATGAAGAATAACAATAATAAAGTTACTAACACTATATGCATTTTTGGCTGTGGAGCTCTAAGTTTCATCATTTTGCGAAAAGCAAATTTTATCCTACTACAGTGGACTTGCTTGCAAATTACTACAATTGTTGGTAGTTATTGAGATGGTTCCGCCAACCAATATCTCGTTCCCAAATTATTAAGTCATAAACCCCTCAAATTAATCCATTAATTTTAGTGTTGAGATATCCGAATACTTCCAAGTCCCAGAGGCTCAAATGTCCGTAACCGGGGACACGGCTAATCGATTAGATCTTTAACTCTGCAGAGGGTTGCGCACTTTCCCCGCAAGAATCATTCCCTCCTTTAAAGTCTTCGCACTTCATGGTGTTTGAAGGCGGACGAATGAAACAGGTCTTCCAAAGAGTTCTTCCGCCACCGCGGTACCCATCCAATCCTACCGTTCGTCTACTTCTCGTAGTACCGTCCAACCAGCGTCACTACTAGGGTCAACCCAGCCAGAGCCCATAATGGCTTGCGGCTGCATGTAAGCTTCGGTCATGGGGCATCCATCCTTCTCTTCGTGGCTGGGTGAAGCTTTCCGCAGGATGTCATGGCGCTTCTCCATGCATCCCGGCCACCACTGGGTGCTCCAGGGTGCCCGTCAACCGTCCTCCACCCAGTAGTGATTTTCCGAAGTCCATCTTGATCATTGTAGTCCATGTTGTCATCATCATTGACTCTCACATCTTGCTTATGAATTTCACTCATCCCAAATCCCGTCTACGAGCATAGCAAAATAACTACTACGTCCCGGGGTCATGGTAACAAGGGGATTGGTTCATCCTACCACATGATACTACTCAAGTTTAATGACTTCAAGATTTCACTACTGCATGCATGGTGGGGTGGTGACAACTACTAATGCATAAAACATAGGTATAGAAATAACATGATCAAAACTTGCCTTGCTGATGATCCTCGTAAGCTAAAGAGTCGTAGTAGCAAGCTTCGCACTCCGGAAACTCTACCGAGACAAACAATAGCACAATAAGCACAAAGCAAAAGGATCACACAACATAACAAAAGTAACATAACACAACAAAACAATCAAAACCAAATCCAAAAAGAAAACTCAAAGAAACCAATTCAAGTTTTTCCCTACTCCAAATAATAACTAAAATAGTTTTTTTTATATAACAAAAATTCCTTAATATAACCTAATCATGCTTTTAAGTTAACTTAACAGAAAAGGTTTCACTAAGCAACTAGTAGTAAAAAGAATTAATTAAAAGCTATCATAAAACTCATTTTAGGCCTAATCCAATTTCTATTAAGAAAATGATTTAAAACTTTTATTAATTATAAATAAAAGTTCATCTAATGGAGTGACAGAAACTAACCTAGAATAACTAATCACAAGTTAAAAATAATTTCATTTACTAATTAATTAATTAGGAAAACAGAACTAGTTAATTAATTAGGATTAATAGGATTCTGTCTAAAACTAATTATTTATTAATCCTAAAATACCCAAGTTAATTTCTAGGGTTTGGCAATGTCAAAATAAAGTGGTGACAAAAGAATCATGCAAAAATAATTTTTCTAACTAAAGTTATAGCAGATTTACTATTCTGACCAAAACTAAAATAAAGCAATTTTAATTATTTTTAACATAGCTAAATATATATTCTACAGAAACTACAAAAATTTGCAATCCAACAAAAAAGAATCATCTAAAAATATTAAACAGAATAAAAGATATACATTTTGAAAACAGGAACTAATCGCTAAAACAGAAAATCAAAATAAAAGAAAAAAGCCTAATGGGCCTATCTTGTGCCTTCTATGCGTTAGATAGCCTAATGGGCTCTAGGGTTAACTAAAACGAACCGCCTAAAAAATAAACCTAAACTAAAATAAGCCGATTGAACCGCCGGTTTTCTAACTAAAACCTACCCCTTGAGGGCTTCTAATCGGGCCGTTCATCTAAGATCGGACGGGGAGGCGATCTTAGGGCTTACCGGACTCCGGCGACGGCGGCGGCGGCGGCGAGAGTGCGTCGGGGCGTCCGGGCGTCGGCGAGCTTCGGCGAGTCGTCGGGGAGCTGCGGACGAGGTCGGGGAAGTGTTCGGTGGTGTCGGGGTTGGTCGGGGTGGACTAGGGTGTCGTCGGCGGCGACTATGGCGGCGGTGGCGAGCTCGGGTCTCCGGCGACGTCGAGCGGGAGGGAGAGGGGGTGCGGCGAGGTCTCGGGGGGGGGGGGGAATGGGGTGCGGCGACTCGGCTTCTATAGCCTGGGGTTCGGGCCTTGCTTCGGGGGTCGATCGGGGCGATCGGGGGATCCCGGATCCTTCGGGATCCGGTCGATCTCCCATGAGTCGTGGCGTGGGAGGAAGAAGAGGCGGGGCCCATGGGTCAGTGAGAGAGGGGGGGATCGGCGGGTGGCGAGGCCTAGCCTTTTCGGGCGCTGGCGAGGGTGCTTGTGTGGGCTGGCTGTTGGGCGGCCCGGTCGGTGGCTAACAGGCAGTAGCGGGTCTGCATGGTGGGCTGGGCTGGGTGGCTTTGGTGGCGCCCAGGGGAGTTTTCTTTATTTTTTAAATAAAACAAAAACAAAAATAAAACAGTATCTATAAATATTTTATATAGGGTATATATATACCAAAATGATCAGGGAATATTCCTTTCATTTGAACATTTTTCCAAAGGCAAAATCCAAACTTTATAAAAATCTATTTTTTTCAAATTCAAATAGAATTCAAATTTGAATCCAAATCTTTTGGCATTGTTTCCTCTGATATTTTTGGAGTGTCATGTTTGCCCCTCTCATACTTTTGATCAAGTATTTATCAGGCTTAGTTTTTGAAATGTTTCCCACATGCCAAAGTTTGAAATTCAAATTCAAAACTCAAAATTCTCTGAAACTTCAAATGGCATTCAAATTCAAACAGGATGCATAGGATGCTTATCTATAATTGTAAAACATTCCAAATAGGAAATTTGGGATGTTACAAACCTACCCACCTTAAGATGAATCTCGCCCTCGAGATTCGGGTTGGCTAGCAAATAGGTGCGGGTGGTCTCGAAGAAGGTCTTCTTCGCGTTCCCAGGTGGCTTCTTCCTCGGTGTGGTGACTCCACAGCACCTTGCAAAATTTGATGACCTTGCTGCGGGTGACTCTGCTTGCGGTCTCGAGAATTCGGACGGGTTTCTCCTTGTAAGTCAGATCACTGTCAAGCTGTATGGCCTCTAGGGGCCTTGTGTCTCTCAACGGAACATCGGCCATGTCGGCATGACACTTCTTCAGCTGAGAAACATGGAAGACATCATGAACTCCGGACAATCCTTCCGGCAATTCTAACTTGTATGCAACTTCTCCACGACGTTCGAGGATTTTGTAGGGGCCAATGAATCGGGGTGCTAACTTTCCCTTGACACCAAACCTCTTGATTCCACGAAGTGGAGACACACGAAGATATGCTCGGTCTCCCACTTCGTAAGTCACTTCCTTGCGCTTATTGTCGGCATAACCCTTCTGTCTAGACTGTGCTATCTTGAGCCTGTCTCGAATCAGCTTGACTTTCTCTTCGGAATCCTTGATAAGATCGGAACCAAAAATGATCGATCTCAACATTATCCCACAACAATGGTGTTCTACACCTCCTTCCGTATAGAGCTTCGAAAGGGGCCATCTTCAAACTGGATTGATAACTGTTGTTGTATGAGAACTCTGCGTACGGCAAATTATCATCCCAGCTAGACCCATAGTCTAGCACACAAGATCTCAACATGTCCTCCGAATCTGATTGACTCTCTCGGTGCATCCATCATCTGCGGATGAAAAGCTGTCTTGAATTCCAGCCTCGTACCCAAAGTTTCATGCAACCGCTTCCAAAACTTTGAGGTGAACTGTGTTCCTCTATCGACACGATTTTCCTCGAAACTCCATGCGGACATACGATCCTGGTCATGTATATCTTGGCCAACTTAGCACTTTGGTATAGGTAGTCTTCACGGAATGAAGTGAGCTACCTTAGTCAAACGATCAACTACTACCCAGATAGAGTCATAACCTGAGCGGGTCTGGGTAATCCTGTGATGAAATCCATACCAAGTTTTCCCATTTCCAATCGGGAATCGGCAAAGGTTGAAGTAACCTGCTGGCTTCGATGTTACGCCTTTACGTTGACAAACATCACATCTTGCTACATACTCGGCAATGTCCTTCTTCATACCGCCCACCGAAACTTTGCTTCAAATCCGGTACATCTTGGTGTTGCGGGGTGAATCGAGTACGGTGAATCATGAGCCTCTGAAGAATTAGCTTCTGAGCTCGGGATCATTGGGCACATAATCGATCCTCAAACCATATAGTTCCGTGTTCATCCTTACGGAATCCTTTAGCTTTTCCTTCCTCCATCTTTTGCTTTATCTCATCGATTTCCTTGTCCGACTTACGGGCTTCACAAATCCGTTCGGTCAAGGTGGACTGAACTTCGAGTTGCAACAAATCCTTTCGAACTATCTCCGATCGGAGATCTCTGAGGTCATCGACTAACTCCTGGGGTAATCCTCTTGTTGTAAGAGTATTCACATAACTCTTACGGCTCAAGGCATCTGCTACAACATTAGCTTTACCGGGGTGGTAATGCAGTCTCATGTCGTAGTCCTTTATCAACTCTAGCCATCTCCTCTGCCTGAGGTTCAATTCCTTCTGCGTGAAGATATATTTCAAACTTTTGTGATCTGTGTAGACATCACAACGATTTCCGATGAGGAAATGTCTCCAGGTCTTGAGTGCATGTACTACACTGCTAACTCCAAATCATGCGTGGCATAATTCATCTCATGAGGCCGTAGCTATGCGGAGGCATAAGCTACAACCTTACCTTCCTGCATCAATACTCCTCCGAGTCCTTGACGAAAGCGTCTAATAAACCTGGTATTCCTTGTGTATGTCCGCAAAATCAACACTTTGGAGCTGTGACCAACCGTTTCTTCAATTCTGAAAACTGGCTTCACATTCCTCGGTCCAAACATACTTGGCTTCCTTCTTCAACAGCTCAGTCATGGGCTTGGCAATCTTCGAAGTTCTCAATGAACCTCCGATAATATCCTGCGAGTCCGAAAACTGCGGATCTCCTTGGTCGAGGTGGGTGGCGCCAATCGGTGGTGATTCAACCTTGGCGGGATCAACTGCTATTCCTTCTCCTGAAATAACATGTCAGAGGAATCCAACTTCCTTCAACCAAAATTCACATTTGCTGAACTTGGCATACAAGCGATGTTCTCGAAGTTTCTCGAACTAGGCGCAAATGTTCCTTATGCTCTTCCTCGCTCTTGGAAAATCAATATATCATCGATGAACACCACGACAAACTTGTCCAAATACTCCATGAACACCTTGTTCATCAAATTCATGAAGTATGCAGGAGCATTAGTCAATCAAATGACATGACGGTATACTCATACAAACCATACACAGTAGTGAATGCTGTTTTGGGTATATCCTTTTCACGAATCTTCAATCGATGATACCACGATCAAGGTCGATCTTAGAAAATACCTTGGCTCCAACTAGCTGATCAAACAAGTCATTGATCATCGGCGGGGGTACTTGTTCTTGATGGTTACTTCGTTCAATGCACGATAATCCACAACCATCCTCAAGCTTCCATCCTTCTTCTCTACCAAAAGAACTGGGGCTCCCCAAGGTGATGAGCTTGGGCGAATATATCCTTTCTCCAATAACTCATTTATTTGATCCTTGATTTCTTTCAACTCATTCGGTGGCATCCGATAAGGTCTCTTGGATATTGGGGCTGTCTTGGGCAATAGCTCAATCAGAAATTCAATGTCCTGTCCGGTGGCATTCTGGTAATTCCTCCGGAAACACATCGGAAAGTCTTGCACTCTGGCACTTCCTCTGAACAACTCCGTGAGAAATGCACTGATTCTTCATCTGGCTGTGCTGGCTACATACTTGATCCTCTTCTACTCCGGGTGGTGAGCAGAATAGACTTGCGAGCACGATCAATGTTCCTTCAAACTTTGACAACCAATCCATGCCTAGGATTACATCCAAGGTCCAGGTTTCCAACACTATGAGGTCCACGGAAATTTGTGGTTCCCGATGTTGAGGACAGCCTACACCGCCATCATTTCTCCTCCTGTGGGCCCGACGCGAAGGGGCTTCTAAGGGTTCTAGTCGTAACCCGTACTTTTCCACAACTACCCTTGATATGAATGAATGGCGTTGCACCGAATCAAAGAGAACCAAAACTGAGCGTGAATTCAATAAAACTTACCAACCACAATGTCGGCTGATCATAGACGTCCTCCACGTCGATGTGGTTCACCGAGCACGAGGAACGGTTTGGCTTCTTCACCGAGCCTCCATTGCCATTTCCATTCCTCTGCTTGGCCTCCGGGCGTCGGTGGCGTAGTGCCCTGTCTTCGGCACTTGAAGCGGTGATGTGGCTCAAATCCTTGAGCCGGGCAGAGCGGTGCTGATTGCCATTACCATTTCCATTGCCATTGCCATGGCCTGACTTGTTGTCTGGCTGCGGTTGTTCCCATTTCCTCCATGGTTATGACCTCCATGGTTATGATGGGTGTGCCCTCCCGAGTGCGGTGCATAGCGGGCTTCTGCTGAGCTCTGAGTTGTGCTTCCCCGGCTGTACTTCCGCTTGCGGCTTTCTATCTGCTGCTGCTTGCCTTCCGAATGGTGGCCTTGTCTACCAGCTCCCGGTAGTTGTTGAAAGTAGCCACAATAAGCTGCATGCTCGAGTTCATCATTGAGTCCCTCAAGGAACTTCTCCTGCTTGGCGGCATCTGTGGCCACGTCATCGGGGCATAGCGGCGAGCTTGCTGAATTCATCCACGTCTTGTGCCACGATCACGGTTCCCTGGCGCAAGTTTGAACTCACGCTTCTTGCACTCATGGCTCCAGTGAGACATGAGCGGTCTGAAGGCTCTGCTGGAATTGATCCCAAGTGATGGCACCAATGGGAAAAGTGGCGGTGTAATTCTCCCACCAAGAAGCTGCAGGTCCATCCAGTTGGTGTGCGGCAAAGCGCACCTTCTCAGCATCAGTGCATCCAACGGTGACTAGCTCCCTTCCGATCTTGCGGAGCCAATCATCAGCCACAATCGGCTCAGTGCTACTAGAGAACACTGGCGGATTCAACCTCAGAAATCGAGTCAAGTTGTCCACAGTGGGTGGTGGCGGTGGCGGTGGATTGTTGGCGGTGTTGTTCTGATTCTGAATAAGGAGCTGCATCAGTGCATTCTGCTGTTGGAGCAGCTGGGTGAGCTCCGGAGGGAAACCAGTATCACGTCTCGGAGGCATCTGGTGTTTTTTTTTTGGAGGGGGTGAGAAGATTAGAATAGAACAATGGTCTATGAGAAATACACTACCCATATGAATGCACAATCATAACACACCAATCATTTATTCATTCCACTCAAACATGGTTCAAACTCGATTACAAAAGCTCATGACTAATCGAAAGGAAAAACATCGGCCTAACTGATCGACGAAAAGTAAAAGATAACATGGTGGTCGACTAAAAGTCTTCATCGATGGCGCCTCCTCTTGGGGTTTCCTTGATGGTACTCCTTGAAATCCTGATCATTGCTCACGAGGGTGCTTCATCTCCACTCGGGTAAAGGTCCTCTCCCAAGTCCATCTTTTCCTCTATCGCGGCAAGCTTCATCTTGGATCGTCGACTATCTCCATGAAGTCCGTGATTTCTTCCTCATGGCCAAGGAAGTCTGCGCGTGCCTTCTCCTCCAGTTCGATTCGCGGAACAAAAGCTTCCGTGTGTCTTGAGTTCTGGCGAGTCTGAATCTCCGTTTCACGAGAAGACACTCCAAGTCTGGATGTACGAGAGAGTGGAATCGTCCTCAATGGTGCGGATGATATCTCCATTCCTTGCCTGCGAGAAACCATGGCGAGTCTCGAGTGATCGAGCTCGGCCTGTACTCCTCTCGGAGATGTCCAAGTGCTCGATAGATCGCCACGTCCCTTCCGATGATCCAGTTGAACTCGGTGAACTCAAAGTTGATAGGCTCCGTGTGTCCTCCAAAGGTTCTCCACAGGATATGCACCTCAATCTCAGTGGCGGGTGTCCGTCGGAAGTGCATTAGTGGGCTTCCGGTGATCGAGGGTAGAGCTATCTTCAGCTGCTTCACCATCTGGACCAGCTTTCTTCAAAGGGCATCGTCTCATCGGGTGGCGTAACTCCGGTAGCAAAACTGGGTTGAACTCGACGCCATCTAGAATGTTGCAAAGGGAGAAGAGTCGAATTGAGCAGGGAGAATTATAGAATGAAAAAGGGTTCAAAGTAAATGGTCTCTGCTTATGGCTTTCCGATCCTAGGGGTTACGATCCTCACGGTCAGCGTGTGCTCGATACCATCTCTCAGAGCGACCTGACCAAAATCGGTCAAATCTACGTATCATGTATTCATCCCAAGATCATTACGGTACTCACGATTACATCGATAAAGTAATCAAAGTTCAATCACACCTGAATATCATTAAGCGATTCTCATATAGAGTCTTTATTACAAGGGAATAAATTCGGCTCAAGGCCAACTCATGAGAAATAAACTACAAATGCTGCGGAGCGTCGAAGGTAAGCGAGTCCATCCGACTCAAAGGGCAATCGCCAAGCGCGGGCGTAGCCTCACTCTGATCGGAATATATCTACGCAACATAATACGTTGCAGCCATGTAGGTCAGCTTTTGGAATAAGTGGCAAGTCATGAAGAATAACAATAATAAAGTTACTAACACTATATGCATTTTTGGTGTGGAGCTCTAAGTTTCATCATTTTGCGAAAAGCAAATTTTATCCTACTACAAAGGACTTGCTTGCAAATTACTACAATTGTTGGTAGTTATTGAGATGGTTCCGCCAACCAATATCTCGTTCCCAAATTATTAAGTCATAAACCCTCAAATTAATCCATTAATTTTAGTGTTGAGATATCCGAATACTTCCAAGTCCCAGAGGCTCAAATGTCCGTAATCGGGACACGGCTAATCGATTAGATCTTTAACTCTGCGGAGGGTTGCGCACTTTCCCGCAAGAATCATTCCCTCCTTTAAAGTCTTCGCACTTCATGGTGTTTGAAGGCGGACGAATAAACAGGTCTTCCAAAGAGTTCTTACGCCACCGCCGGTACCCATCCAATCCTACCGTTCGTCTACTTCTCGTAGTACCGTCCAGCCAGCGTCACTACTAGGGTCAACCCAGCGAGCCCATAATGGCTTGCGGCTGCATGTAAGCTTCGGTCATGGGGCATCCATCCTTCTCTTCGTGGCTGGGTGAAGCTTTCCGCAGGATGTCATGGCGCTTCTCCATGCATCCCGGCCACCACTGGGTGCTCCAGGGTGCCCGTCAACCGTCCTCCACCCAGTAGTGATTTTCCAAAGTCCATCTTGATCATTGTAGTCCATGGGGTTGTCATCATCATTGACTCTCACATCTTGCTTATGAATTTCACTCATCCCAAATCCGTCTCTGAGCATAGCAAAATAACTACTACGTCCGGGGTCATGGTAACAAGGGATTGGTTCATCCTACCACATGATACTACTCAAGTTTAATGACTTCAAGATTTCACTACTGCATGCATGGTGGGGTGGTGACAACTACTAATGCATAAAACATAGGTATAGAAATAACATGATCAAAACTTGCCTTCCTGATGATCCTCGTAAGCTAAAGAGTCGTAGTAGCAAGCTTCGCACTCCGGAAACTCTACCGAGACAAACAATAGCACAATAAGCACAAAGCAAAAGGATCACACAACATAACAAAAGTAACATAACACAACAAAACAATCAAAACCAAATCCAAAAAGAAAACTCAAAGAAACCAATTCAAGTTTTTCCCTACTCCAAACAATAACTAAAATAGTTTTTTTTTATGTAACAAAAATTCCTTAATATAACCTAATCATGCTTTTAAGTTAACTTAACAGAAAAGGTTTCACTAAGCAACTAGGAGTAAAAAGAATTAATTAAAAGCTATCATAAAACTCATTTTAGGCCTAATCCAATTTCTATTAAGAAAATAATTTAAAACTTTTATTAATTATAAATAAAAGTTCATCTAATGGAGTGACAGAAACTAACCTAGAATAACTAATCACAAGTTAAAAATAATTTCATTTACTAATTAATTAATTAGGAAAACAGAACTAGTTAATTAATTAGGATTAATAGGATTCTGTCTAAAACTAATTATTTATTAATCCTAAAATACCCAAGTTAATTTCTAGGGTTTGGCAATGTCAAAATAAAGTGGTGACAAAAGAATCATGCAAAAATAATTTTTCTAACTAAAGTTATAGCAGATTTACTATTCTGACCAAAACTAAAATAAAGCAATTTTAATTATTTTAACATAGCTAAATATATATTCTACAGAAACTACAAAAATTTGCAATCCAACAAAAAAGAATCATCTAAAATATTAAACAGAATAAAAGATATACATTTTTGAAAACAGAAACTAATCGCTAAAACAGAAAATCAAAATAAAAGAAAAAAGCCTAATGGGCCTATCTCGTGCCCTGTATGTTAGATAGCCTAATGGGCTCTAGGGTTAACTAAAACGAACCGCCTAAAAAATAAACCTAAACTAAAATAAGCCGATTGAACCGGCGGTTTTCTAACTAAAACCTACCCCTTGAGGGCTTCTAATCGGGCCGTTCATCTAAGATCGGACGGGGAGGCGATGCAGGGGCTTACGGACTCCGGCGGCGGCGGCGGCGGCGAGAGTCGTCAGGCGTCAAGGCGTCAGCGAGCTTCAGCGAGTCGTCGGGAGCTGCGACGAGGTCGGGAAGTGTTCGGTGGTGTCGGGGTTGGTCGGGGTGGACTAGGGTGTCGTCGTGGCGACTATGGCGTGATGGCGAGCTCGGGTCTCCGGCGACGTCGAGCGAGGGAGAGAGGGTGCGCGAGGTCTCGGGGAATGGGGTGCGGCGACTCGGCTTCTATAGCCAGGGTTGGGCCTTGCTTGAAGTCGATCAGGCGATCGGGATCCGGATCCTTCGGGATCCGGTCGATCTCCGAGTCGTGGCGTGGGCGAGGGGAAGAAGAGGCGGGGCCCATGGGTCAGCGAGAGAGAGGCGGGATCGAGCGGGTGGCGAGGCCTAGCCTTTTCAAGCGAGGGCGAGGTGCGCATGCTGGCTGGCTGTTAGGCGGCCAGGTCAGCTAACTTGGGCAGGCCTTGAGGTCTTGATCTTGGCTGGGCCTGGGGTGGCCTGGCTGGCGCCCCGGGGAGTTTTTCTTTATTTTTTTAAATAAAACAAAAACAAAAATAAAACAGTATCTATAAATATTTTATATAGGGTATATATATACCAAAATGATCAGGGGAATATTCCCTTTCATTTGAACATTTTTCCAAAGGCAAAATCCAAACTTTATAAAATCTATTTTTTCAAATTCAAATAAATTCAAATTTGAATCCAAATCTTTTAGCATTGTTTCCTCTGATATTTTTGGAGTGTCATGTTTGCCCTCTCATACTTTTGATCAAGTATTTATCGGGCTTAGTTTTTGAAATGTTTCCCACATGCCAAAGTTTGAAATTCAAATTCAAAACTCAAAATTCTCTGAAACTTCAAATGGCATTCAAATTCAAACAGGATGCATAGGATGCTTATCTATAATTGTAAAACATTCCAAATAGGAAATTTGGGATGTTACAAACCTACCACCTTAAGATGAATCTAGCCCTCGAGATTCGGGTTGGCTAACAAATAGGTGCGGGTGGTCTCAAGAAGGTCTTCTTGGCGTTCCCAGTGGCTTCTTCCTCGGTGTGGTGACTCCACAAAGACCTTGCAAAATTTGATGACCTTGCTGCGGGTGACTCTGCTTGCGGTCTCGAGAATTCGGACGGGTTTCTCCTTGTAAGTCAGATCACTGTCAAGCTGTATGGCCTCTAGGGGCACTGTGTCTCTCAACGGAACATCGGCCATGTCGGCATGACACTTCTTCAACTGAGAAACATGGAAGACATCATGAACTCCGGACAATCCTTCCGGCAATTCCAACTTGTATGCAACTTCTCCACGACGTTCGAGGATTTTGTAGGGGCCAATGAATCGGGGTGCTAACTTTCCCTTGACACCAAACCTCTTGATTCCACGAAGTGGAGACACACGAAGATATGCTCGGTCTCCCACTTCGTAAGTCACTTCCTTGCGCTTACTGTCGGCATAACTCTTCTGTCTAGACTGTGCTATCTTGAGCCTGTCTCGAATCAGCTTGACTTTCTCTTCGGAATCCTTGATAAGATCGGAACCGAAAAATGATCGATCTCCAACATTATCCCACAACAATGGTGTTCTACACCTCCTTCCGTATAGAGCTTCGAAAGGGGCCATCTTCAAACTGGATTGATAACTGTTGTTGTATGAGAACTCTGCGTACGGCAAATTATCATCCCAGCTAGACCCATAGTCTAGCACACAAGATCTCAACATGTCCTCCAGAATCTGATTGACTCTCTCGGTCTGTCCATCTGTCTGCGGATGAAAAGCTGTACTGAATTCCAGCCTCGTACCCAAAGTTTCATGCAACTGCTTCCAAAACTTTGAGGTGAACTGTGTTCCTCTATCTGACACGATTTTCCTCGAAACTCCATGCAGACATACGATCCTGGTCATGTATATCTTGGCCAACTTGGCACTGGTATAGGTAGTCTTCACGGAATGAAGTGAGCTACCTTAGTCAAGCGATCAACTACTACCCAGATAGAGTCATAACTGAGCGGGTCTGGGTAATCCTGTGATGAAATCCATACCAAGTTTTCCCATTTCCAATCGGGAATCGGCAAAGGTTGAAGTAACCTGCTGGCTTCGATGTTCGCCTTTACACGTTGACAAACATCACATATCTTGCTACATACTCGGCAATGTCCTTCTTCATACCGCCCACCGAAACTTTGCTTCAAATCCGGTACATCTTGGTGTTGCGGGGTGAATCGAGTACGGTGAATCATGAGCCTCTGAAGAATTAGCTTCTGAGCTCGGGATCATTGGGCACATAAATCGATCCTCAAACCATATAGTTCCGTGTTCATCCTTACGGAATCCTTTAGCTTTTCCTTCCTCCATCTTTTGCTTTATCTCATCGATTTCCTTGTCCGACTTCGGGCTTCACAAATCCGTTCGGTCAAGGTGGACTGAACTTCGAGTTGCAACAAATCCTTTCGAACTATCTCCGATCGGAGATCTCGAGGTCATCGACTAACTCTGGGTAATCCTCCTGTTGTAAGAGTATTCACATAACTCTTACGGCTCAAAGCATCTGCTACAACATTAGCTTTACCGGGGTGGTAATGCAGTCTCATGTCGTAGTCCTTTATCAACTCTAGCCATCTCCTCTGCCTGAGGTTCAATTCCTTCTGCGTGAAGATATATTTCAAACTTTTGTGATCTGTGTAGACATCACAACGATTTCCGATGAGGAAATGTCTCCAGGTCTTGAGTGCATGTACTACAGCTGCTAACTCCAAATCATGCGTGGCATAATTCATCTCATGAGGCCGTAGCTGTCTGGAGGCATAAGCTACAACCTTACCTTCCTGCATCAATACTCCTCCGAGTCCTTGACGAGAAGCGTCACAATAAACCTGGTATTCCTTGTGTATGTCCGGCAAAATCAACACTGGAGCTGTGACCAACCGTTTCTTCAATTCCTGAAAACTGGCTTCACATTCCTCGGTCCAAACATACTTGGCTTCCTTCTTCAACAGCTCAGTCATGGGCTTGGCAATCTTCGAGAAGTTCTCAATGAACCTCCGATAATATCCTGCGAGTCCGAGAAAACTGCGGATCTCCTTGGTCGAGGTGGGTGACGCCAATCGGTGGTGATTCAACCTTGGCGGGATCAACTGCTATTCCTTCTCCTGAAATAACATGTCAGGAATCCAACTTCCTTCAACCAAAATTCACATTTGCTGAACTTGGCATACAACTGATGTTCTCGAAGTTTCTCCAGAACTAGACGCAAATGTTCCTTATGCTCTTCCTCGCTCTTAGAGAAAATCAATATATCATCGATGAACACCACGACAAACTTGTCCAAATACTCCATGAACACCTTGTTCATCAAATTCATGAAGTATGCAGGAGCATTAGTCAATCCAAATGACATGACGGTATACTCATACAAACCATACCTGGTAGTGAATGCTGTTTTGGGTATATCCTTTTCACGAATCTTCAACTGATGATACCCTGATCGAAGGTCGATCTTAGAAAATACCTTGGCTCCAACTAGCTGATCAAACAAGTCATTGATCATCGGCAGGGGGTACTTGTTCTTGATGGTTACTTCGTTCAATGCACGATAATCCACAACCATCCTCAAGCTTCCATCCTTCTTCTCTACCAAAAGAACTGGGGCTCCCCAAGGTGATGAGCTTGGACGAATATATCCTTTCTCCAATAACTCATTTATTTGATCCTTGATTTCTTTCAACTCATTCGGTGGCATCCGATAAGGTCTCTTGGATATTGGGGCTGTGCTGGGCAATAGCTCAATCAGAAATTCAATGTCCTGTCCGGTGGCATTCTGGTAATTCCTCCGAAACACATCGGAAAGTCTTGCACCACGGCACTTCCTCTGAACAACTCCGTGAGGGAATGCACCGATTCTTCATCTGGCTGTGCTGGCTACATACTTGATCCTCTTCTACTCCGGGTGGTGAGCGAGAATAGACTTGCGGGCACGATCAATGTTCCTTCAAACTTTGACAACCAATCCATGCCTAGGATTACATCCAAGGTCTGGGTTTCCAACACTATGAGGTCCACGGGAAATTTGTGGTTCCCGATGTTGAGGACAGCCTACACCTGCCATCATTTCTCCTCCTGTGGAACTGACGCGAAGGGGGCTTCTAAGGGTTCTAGTGCGTAACCCGTACTTTTCCACAACTACCCTTGATATGAATGAATGGCGTTGCACCAGAATCAAAGAGAACCAAAACTGAACGTGAATTCAATAAAAACTTACCAACCACAATGTCTGGCTGATCATAGACGTCCTCCACGTCGATGTGGTTCACCTGAGCACGAGGGAACGGATTTGGCTTCTTCACTGAGCCTCCATTGCCATTTCCATTCCTCTGCTTGGCCTCCGGGCGTCGGTGGCGTAGTGCCTGTCTTCCGCACTTGAAGCGGTGATGTGGCTCAAATCCTTGGAGCCGGGCAGAACGGTGCTGATTGCCATTACCATTTCCATTGCCATTGCCATGGCCTGA
The DNA here is from genome assembly GCA_021605205.1 of Aegilops longissima. NCBI lineage: Eukaryota > Viridiplantae > Streptophyta > Magnoliopsida > Poales > Poaceae > Aegilops > Aegilops longissima. The sequence continues at coordinate 249,745,438 of CM038682.1, read as the reverse complement.
CTTGTTGTCCTGGCTGCGGTTGTTCCCATTTCCTCCATGGTTATGACCTCCATGGTTATGATGGGTGTGCCCTCCCGAGTACGGTGCATAGCGGGCTTCTGCTGAGCTCTGAGTTGTGCTTCCCCAGGCTGTACTTCCGCTTGCGGCTTTCTATCTGCTGCTGCTTGCCTTCCGAATGGTGGCCTTGTCTACCAGCTCTGGTAGTTGTTGAAAGTAGCCACAATAAGCTGCATGCTCAGTTCATCATTGAGTCCCTCAAGGAACTTCTCCCTTGGCGGCATCTGTGGCCACGTCATCGGGGCATAGCGAAGCGAGCTTGCTGAATTCATCCACGTCTTGTGCCACAAGACGGTTCCCTGGCGCAAGTTTCGAACTCACGCTTCTTCGCACTCATGGCTCCAATGAGACATGAGCGGTCTGAAGGCCTGCTAGAATTGATCCCAAGTGATGGCACCAATGGGAAAAGTGGCGGTGTAATTCTCCCACCAAGAAGCTGCAGTCCATCCGGTTGGTGTCGGCAAAGCGCACCTTCTCGATCGGTGCATCCAACGGTGACTAGCTCCTTCCGATCTTGCGGAGCCAATCATCAGCCACAATCGGCTCGGTGCTACTAGAGAACACCGGCGGATTCAACCTCGTAAATCGAGTCAAGTTGTCCACGATGGGTGGTGGCGGTGGCGGTGGATTGTTGGCGGTGTTGTTACGATTACGAATAAGGAGCTGCATCGGTGCATTCTGCTGTTGGAGCAGCTGGGTGAGCTCCGAGGGAAACCAAAGATCACGTCTCGGAGGCATCTGGTGTTTTTTTGGAGGGTGAGAAGATTAGAATAGAACAATGGTCTATGAGAAATACACTACCCATATGAATGCACAATCATAACACACCAATCATTTATTCATTCCACTCAAACATGGTTCAAACTCGATTACAAAAGCTCATGACTAATCGAAAGGAAAACATCGGCCTAACTGATCGATTTAAAAGTAAAAGATAACATGGTGGTCGACTAAAAGTCTTCATCGATGGCGCCTCCTCTTGGGGTTTCCTTCTGGTACTCCTTCAAATCCTGATCATTGCTCACGAGGGTGCTTCATCTCCACTCGGGTAAAGGTCCTCTCCAAGTCCATCTTTTCCTCTATCGCGGCAAGCTTCATCTTCAGATCGTCGACTATCTCCATGAAGTCCGTGATTTCTTCCTCATGGCCAAGGAAGTCTGCGTGCCTTCTCCTCCAGCCCGATTCATGGAACAAAAGCTTCCTGTGTCTTGAGTTCTGGCGAGTCCGAATCTCCGTTTCACGAAGACACTCCAAGTCTGGATGTACGAGAGAGTGGAATCGTCCTCAATGGTACGGATGATATCTCCATTCCTTGCCCTGCGAGAAACCATGGCGAGGTCTCGAGTGATCGAGCTCGCCCTGTACTCCTCTCGGAGATGTCCAAGTGCTCGATAGATCGCCACGTCCCTTCCGATGATCCAGTTGAACTCGGTGAACTCAAAGTTGATAGGCTCCGTGTGTCCTCCAAAGGTTCTCCACAGGATATGCACCTCAATCACATGGCGGGTGTCCGTCGGAAGTGCATTAGTGGGCTTCCGGTGATCGAGGGTAGAGCTATCTTCACTGCTTCACCATCTGGACCAGCTTTCTTCAAAGGGCATCGTCTCATCGGGCCGCGTAACTCCGTAGCAAACCGGGTTGAACTCGACGGCCATCTAGAATGTTGCAAAGGGAGAAGAGTCGAATTGAACAGGGAGAATTATAGAATGAAAAAGGGTTCAAAGTAAATGGTCTCGCTATGGCTTTCCGATCCTAGGGGTTACGATCCTCACGGTCGTGCGTGTGCTCGATACCATCTCTCAGAGCGACCGACCCAAAATCGGTCAAATCTACGTATGCATGCCATCCCAAGATCATTCGGTACTCACGAAGACATCGATAAAGTAATCAAAGTTAAATCACACCTGAATATCATTAAACGATTCTCATATAGAGTCTTTATTACAAGGGAATAAATTCGCTCAAGGCCAACTCATGAGAAATAAACTACAAATGCTGCGAAGCGTCGAAGGTAAGCGAGTCCATCCGACTCAAAGGGCAATCGCCAAGCGCGGAGCGTAGCCTCACTCTGATCGAATATATCTCTCGCAACATAATACGTTGCAGCCATGTAGGTCAGCTTTTGGAATAAGTGGCAAGTCATGAAGAATAACAATAATAAAGTTACTAACACTATATGCATTTTGGTGTGGAGCTCTAAGTTTCATCATTTTGCGAAAAGCAAATTTTATCCTACTACAAAGGACTTGCTTGCAAATTACTACAATTGTTGGTAGTTATTGAGATGGTTCCGCCAACCAATATCTCGTTCCCAAATTATTAAGTCATAAACCCTCAAATTAATCCATTAATTTTAGTGTTGAGATATCCAATACTTCCAAGTCCCAGAGGCTCAAATGTCCGTAATCGGGACACGGCTAATCGATTAGATCTTTAACTCTGCAGAGGGTTGCGACTTTCCCGCAAGAATCATTCCCTCCTTTAAAGTCTTCGCACTTCATGGTGTTTGAAGACGGACGAATGAAACAGGTCTTCCAAAGAGTTCTTCCGCCACCGCCGTACCCATCCAATCCTACCGTTCGTCTACTTCTCGTAGTACCGTCCAGCCAGCGTCACTACTAGGGTCAACCCAGCCAGAGCCCATAATGGCTTGCGGCTGCACAGTAAGCTTCGGTCATGGGGCATCCATCCTTCTCTTCGTGGCTGGGTGAAGCTTTCCAGAGATGTCATGGCGCTTCTCCATGCATCCCGCCACCACTGGGTGCTCCAGGTGCCCGTCAACCGCCCTCCACCCAAGAGTGATTTTCCAAGTCCATCTTGATCATTGTAGTCCATGTTGTCATCATCATTGACTCTCACATCTTGCTTATGAATTTCACTCATCCCAAATCCGTCTCTGAGCATAGCAAAATAACTACTACGTCCGGGGTCATGGTAACAAGGGGATTGGTTCATCCTACCACATGATACTACTCAAGTTTAATGACTTCAAGATTTCACTACTGCATGCATGGTGGGGTGGTGACAACTACTAATGCATAAAACATAGGTATAGAAATAACATGATCAAAACTTGCCTTGCTGATGATCCTCGTAAGCTAAAGAGTCGTAGTAGCAAGCTTCGCACTCCGGAAACTCTACCGAGACAAACAATAGCACAATAAGCACAAAGCAAAAGGATCACACAACATAACAAAAGTAACATAACACAACAAAACAATCAAAACCAAATCCAAAAAGAAAACTCAAAGAAACCAATTCAAGTTTTTCCCTACTCCAAACAATAACTAAAATAGTTTTTTATATAACAAAATTCCTTAATATAACCTAATCATGCTTTTAAGTTAACTTAACAGAAAAGGTTTCACTAAGCAACTAGGAGTAAAAAGAATTAATTAAAAGCTATCATAAAACTCATTTTAGGCCTAATCCAATTTCTATTAAGAAAATGATTTAAAACTTTTATTAATTATAAATAAAAGTTCATCTAATGGAGTGACAGAAACTAACCTAGAATAACTAATCACAAGTTAAAAATAATTTCATTTACTAATTAATTAATTAGGAAAACAGAACTAGTTAATTAATTAGGATTAATAGGATTCTGTCTAAAACTAATTATTTATTAATCCTAAAATACCCAAGTTAATTTCTAGGGTTTGGCAATGTCAAAATAAAGTGGTGACAAAAGAATCATGCAAAATAATTTTTCTAACTAAAGTTATAGCAGATTTACTATTCTGACCAAAACTAAAATAAAGCAATTTTAATTATTTTTAACATAGCTAAATATATATTCTATAGAAACTACAAAAAATTTGCAATCCAACAAAAAAAGAATCATCTAAAAATATTAAACAGAATAAAAGATATACATTTTTGAAAACAGGAACTAATCGGCTAAAACAGAAAATCAAAATAAAAGAAAAAAGCCTAATGGGCCTATACTGTGCCCTGTGCGTTAGATAGCCTAATGGGCTCTAGGGTTAACTAAAACGAACCGGCCTAAAAAAATAAACCTAAACTAAAAATAAGCCGATTGAACCGGCCGGTTTTCTAACTAAAACCTACCCCTTCGGGGGCTTCTAATCGGGGCCGTTCATCTAAGATCGGACGGGGGAGGGCGATGCCGGGGGCTTACCGGACTCCGGCGACGGCGGCGGCGGCGGCGAAGTAGAGAGCGTCGGGCGTCCAAGGCGTCAGGCGAGCTTCAGCGAAGTCGTCGGGAGCTGCGACGAGGTCGGGAAGTGTTCGGTGGTGTCGGGGTTGGTCGGGGTGGACTAGGGTGTCGTCGGCGGCGACTATGGCGTGATGGCGAGCTCTGGTCTCCCATGACGTCGAGCGGAGGAGAGAGGTGCGGCGAGGTCTCGGGGATGGGGTGCGGCGACTCGGCTTTTATAGCCTGGGGTCGGGCCTTGCTTGGGTCGATCAGGCGATCGGGATCCGGATCCTTCGGGATCCGTCGATCTCCCATGCGAGGTCGTGGCGTGGGAGGGGAAGAAGAGGCGGGGCCCACGGGTCAGAGAGAGAGAGGGGCGGATCGAGCGGGTGGCCGAGGCCTAGCCTTTTCGGCGCGGGGCGAGGTGGCACTGGGGCGGCTGTTGGGCCGGCCGGTCGGCTAACTTGGGCCAGCGCGAGGTCTTGGCTGGCTGGGCTGGGTGGCTGGTGTGGCGCCGGGAGTTTTTCTTTATTTTTAAATAAAACAAAACAAAAATAAAACAGTATCTATAAATATTTTATATAGGGTATATATATACCAAAATGATCAGGGAATATTCCTTTCATTTGAACATTTTCCAAAGGCAAAATCCAAACTTTATAAAAATCTATTTTTTCAAATTCAAATAGAATTCAAATTTGAATCCAAATCTTTTGGCATTGTTTCCTCTGATATTTTTGGAGTGTCATGTTTGCTCCTCTCATACTTTTGATCAAGTATTTATCAGGCTTAGTTTTTGAAATGTTTCCCACATGCCAAAGTTTGAAATTCAAATTCAAAACTCAAAATTCTCTGAAACTTCAAATGGCATTCAAATTCAAACAGGATGCATAGGATGCTTATCTATAATTGTAAAACATTCCAAATAGGAAATTTGGGATGTTACAGTGGGTTAGACCTAAATGTGTTAGTCATATGCTTCATGATGCTCTCTTTATGTTTCAATTTTTTTTATGCGAGCATCATTGAAATCATCATGCCTAGCTTAAAAGGCATTAAAGAAAAGCGCTTGTTGGGAGACAACCCAACATTTTCACCTACCGTTTTTGTGTGTTCAAATGATTAGGCTACTGTAGTAATCATGCTCTATTGCTTTTGTTACAATAAAGTGCCAAGTAAAGCCTTTGGGATCATGTTGGGTGATAGTTGATTTGACCTTGCTGAAAAACAGAAACTTTTGCACTCACAAAAATGAGTCTCATTTTTAACAGAAGAGTGCTTTTGAGTTGATTATTTTTGCAGAATTTCAATATACAAATTTCTCACGTGGTACTAAGTTTTTCATAATTTTTGGAATATCAGAAGTATGGTAGTTATCCAGATTTCTACAGACTGTTCTGTTTTTGACAGATTCTGTTTTCAATGCATAGTTTGCTTGTTTCCTAGTTTCTATGGCTTATATTTCTCAATATAAATTGTGGAAATGATATGCTATAGTAGGAATAGTATGGAAACAATTATGTATCTTGTCTTTGACAGTACCAAAGTGAAATGGTTTTCTCTTTATCATACTAACCTATCTCACAAAGTTTCGTTAAGTTTTGTGTGATTGAAGTTTTCAAGTTTTGAGTGACATGACGATATGAGGAGAATAAGGAGTGGCAAGACCCTAATCTTGGGGATGCCAAGGCACCCCAAGTTAATATCCAGGGAATATCCAAGCAACTAAGCTTGGGGATGCCCCGGAAGGCATTCCCTCTTTCGTCTCCAACATTATCGGTAACCTCACTTGGAGCTATGTTTTCATTCATCACATGATATGTGTTTTGCTTGGAGTGTCAATTTATTTTGCTAGGATTTTCTTTCTGTTATTTAGAATAATATTTTGCATCTTTGTTTTCAATAAAAATATCAATTATAGCCTTTGCCATGCTTATTTTGCAAGTCTACATGTTGCTGTTTCAAAACAGAAAGTTTATCGATGTTGCAAAAATTCCCTAGAAAAGTCAGAATGTGATAAAATGTTGAATCTTTTTGCAAAATAAGCTCTGATATGAGAACACATGATGTATGTCTTGCGGTATGAATACTTGAGGTGACAATGGGGTATCATATTGATTCACTTGATGTATGTTATGGCACTCAACTTGCAGATTCCCGAGGTGATATTGGGGTTATCTATGCATAGGGGTTGATGCACGTTTTTATTATCTTTTCTCGGATAGAAACTTTGGGGTCTCTTTGTAGTTCTTTATGTGGATTGAGTATTATGATTATGAACTTGCTTTGGTGTTATTTTAGTACGAACTTTAGAATAGATCGAACGGAAAAAATAGCTTTGTGTTATTTTAGTACGAACTCTTGAATAGATCAAACGGAAAGAATAGCTTTGAGCTGGTTTCGTACCCTACAAACAGTTTCTATCTTTTGTTCTCCGCTAATAGGAACTCGGGAGTGATTCTTTATTGCACTTTGAGGGATAATCATATGATACAACTATGTTAGCATTGTTGAGAGGTTGCACTAGCGAAAGTACGGACCCTAGGCCTTGTTTTCAAGCATTGCAATACCGTTTTTGTGCCGTTTACTATTTGCTACCTTGCTATTTTATTTATTCAGATTATAAAAATAAATTTCTACCATCCATATTATACTTTTATCACCATCTCTTCGCCGAACTAGTGCACCTATACAATTTTCCATTGTATTGAGTGTGTTGGGGACACAAGAGATTTCTTGTATTTGGTTGCAGGGTCGTTTGAGAGAGACCATATTCATCCTACACCTCTCATGGATTGATAAACCTTAGGTCATCCACTTCAGGGAAAATTGCTACTGTCCTACAAAACTTTGCGCTTGGAGGCCCAACACGTGTCTACAAGAATAAAGTTGCGTAGTAGACATCAAGTGCCAAAGACTATTGTCTCGGACCGCGACGTCAAGTTCTTGAGCTACTTTTGGAAGACCTTATGCGCCAAGCTCGGAATCAAGCTTTTATTCTCTTCGGGATACCATCCTCAAACCGACGGCCAAACAGAGGTCACGAACCGGACACTCTCCACTCTACTACGTGTGTTGATCAAGAAGAACATCAAGGAGTGGGAGGAGTGCCTACCCATTGTCGAGTACGCCTACAACCGCGCAAGACATTCGACTACCGGCAAGTCCCGCTTCGAGGTCGTCTACGGCTTCAACCCATTGTCCCCAATTGACATTCTCCCTCTACCACTACAAGAGTGCATCAATATGGACGCAAGTGCACGAGTGAACTATCTCAAGAAGATGCATGAAGATACAAGGCACGCCATCGAGCGCCAAGTACAACGACTAGCAAACAAGCTCAACATCAACAAGAAACCCACGATATTCAACATTGGATATCTTGTATGGCTACACCTTCACAAGGAACGCTTACCCAAAGAACACAAGTCCAAGCTACGACCACGAGCCGGCGGACCCTTCAAGGTGCTCGAGCACTACAACAACAATGCGTACAAGATCGACTTACCACGTGAAAAGTACTCCGCGAGCGACATCCTCAGTGTCAAGGATCTCTCTCCCTACCATGGTGATGAGGCTTTCGATCCGAGGTCAGATCTTTCCCAAGAGGGGGGGAGATGATGCGGAGCATCCTATGGTCATCCCTATGGCCCTACCTACGTCTCCCACGACACCACTTGGACCGATGACAAGAGCTCGAGCAAAGGCTATTGAAACTAAGGTGAACTCTCTCCTCTCCGAACTACCACTTCCTACATGTGAGACATGGCTACTACCTCAAGCGCAGACACTATGTGTGATAAGGTGTTTGGAGGAAGGCCACGGATCAGCTACACCCAACGGAGAAGACGAAGAGGACACCAAGTACAAGGACCAAGAGAAGAAGCTCCTTGAAGTTGACAGCCACCGGACGACCGGTCCCCATCGGACGTCCGACGCCTGGAGCGTCTACTAGTCAGCCCAAGTTCCTGCTAGCGAAGTCTCCAACGCCCGGACAACCGACAAACACCGGACGACCAACGCCCTCCGGAAATCCGACACCTGCGGGTCCGAGCCAAAACGCCAGAAATCCGACACCCACCGGACGACCGACGCCTCGGACGGCCGACCCCGACAGGAAATCCAACGGATGCCCGACCGAGCTGAAACGTCGGAAGTCCGACCCTTACTGTACGTCCGAGCGCCTACGAGACACCGGACGACCGGAAACTGTCGGATGTCCGACACCTACGCGTGCACCGCGTGTTGGGCCGAAGTGTTGGGGAACGTAGCATGCAATTTCGAAAAAATTCCTACGATCACGCAAGATCTATCTAGGAGATGCATAACAACGAGAGGGGAAGAGTGTGTACACGTACCCTCGTAGACTGAAAGCGGAAGCGTTAGTTTAACGCGGTTGATGTAGTCGAACGTCTTCGTGATCCAACCGATCAAGTACCGAACCTACGGCACCTCCGAGTTCAGCACACGGTCAGCTCGATGACGTCCCTCGAACTCTTGATCTAGCAGAGGATCGAAGGAGAGCTTTGTCAGCATGACGGCATGGTGACGGTGATGGTGATGTGATCCGCGCAAGGCTTCGCCTAAGCACTACGTGAATATGACCGGAGGAGTAAACCGTGGAGGGGGACGCCAAGCACGGCTTGGAACAATTGGTGTGTCTCCAAGGGGTGCCCTACCCACGTATATAAAGGAGGGAGAGGAGACCGGCCACCAGGGGCACGCCAAGGAGAGGCGAGTCCTTCTAGGACTCCAGTCCTAGTAGGATTCGGCCCCCCTTTTTTCCTTCCCATGGAGGGGGAAAGAGGGAAGGGAGAGGGAAGAGGAGAAGGAAAGGGGGGCTCGCCCCCTCCCCTAGTCCAATTCGGACTCCCTATGGGAGGGGGGCGCGGCCACCCCTTGTGGGCTGCCTCCCCTCCCCCCTATGGCCCATGTAGGCCCATTACTTTCCCCGGGGGGTTCCGGTAACCCCTCGGTACTCCGATAAATATCCGAAACGTCCCGAAACCATTCCGGTGTCCAAATACTATCGTCCAATATATCAATCTTTACCTCTCGACCATTTCGAGAGTCCTCGTCATGTCTGTGATCTCATCCGGGACTCCGAACAATCTTCGGTCACCAAAACACATAACTCATAATACAAATCGTCATCGAACGTTAAGCGTGTGGACCCTACGGGTTCGAGAACTCTTCGGTCACCAAAGCTTGCATCGACCTAACTCTTTACGACGAACTCTTTATCACCTCCATAACTGAGAAACATTTCCTTAGTCCTCTTAGGTAACTAAGGATAATTTTGACCACTGTTCAGTGATCTACTCCTGGATCACTATTGTACCCCCTTGCCAAACTCTTGGTAAGGTACACAATATGCCTGGTACACAGCATGGCATAGTTTATAGAACCTATGGCTGAGGCATAGGGAATGACTTTCATTCTCTCTCTATCTTCTGCCGTGGTTGGGCTTTGAGTCTTACTCAACTCCACACCTTGCAACACAGGCAAGAACCCTTTCTTTGACTGATTCATTTTGAACTTCTTCAAAATCTTGTCAAGGTAAGTGCTTTTGAAAGTCCTATTAAGCATCTCAATCTATCTCTATAGATCTTGATGCCCAAAATATAAGTAGCTTCACGGAGGTCTTTTATTGAAAAACTCTAATTCAAGTATCCTTTTATGCTATCCAGAAATTCTACATCATTTCCAATCAAAAATATGTCATCCACATATAATATTAGAAATGCTACAGAGCTCCCACTCACTTTCTTGTAAATACAGGCCTCACCATAAGTCTGTATAAAACCATATGCTTTGATCACCATCAAAGCGTATATTCCAACTCTGAGATGCTTGCACCAGTCCATAGATGGATCGCCAGAGTTTGCACACTTTTTTATCACCTTTAGGATCTACAAAACCTTCTCTGAGACATCCATTAAGGAATGCAGTTTTGACATCCATTTGCCAGATATCATAAAATGCGGCAATTGCTAACATGATTCAGACAGACTTAAGCATCGCTACGGGTGAGAAAGTCTCATCGTAGTCAATCCTTGAACTTGTCGAAAAAAAAAATTTCAACAAGTCGAGCTTTGTAGATAGTAACCCTACCATCAGCGTCCGTCTTCCTCTTGAATATCCATTTATTCTCAATGGCTTGCCGATCATCGGGCAAGTCCACCAAAGTCCACACTTTGTTCTCATACATTGATCCTATCTCAGATTTCATGGCCTCAAGCCATTTATCAGAATCTGGGCTCACATCGCTTCCTCATAGTTTGTAGGTTTGTCATGGTCTAGTAACATGACTTCCAAAATAGGATTACCGTACCACTCTTGTGCGGAACGTGCTCTGCTTGACCTACGAGATTTGGTAGTAACTTGATATGAAGTTTTCATGATCATTATCATTAGCTTCCTCTCTAGTTGGTGTAGGCATCACTGGAACTGATTTCTGTGATGACCTACTTTCCAATTCGAGAGAAGGTACAATCACCTCATCAAGTTCTACTTTCCTCCCACTCACTTCTTTCGAGAGAAACTCCTTCTCTAGAAAGGATCCATTCTTAGCAACAAAGATCTTGCCTTTGGATCTATGATAGAAGGTATACCCAACAGTTTCTTTTGGGTATCCTATGGGGACGCAATTCTCTGATTTGGGTTCGAGCTTAGCAGGCTGAAGCTTTTTCACATAAGCATCGCAACCCCAAACTTTAAGAAATGATGGCTTATGTTTCTTGCTAAACCACAGTTCATACGGTGTCGTCTCAACAGATTTAAACGGTGCCCTATTTAATGTCAATGCAGCTGTCTCTAATGCATAACCCCAAAACGATAGTGGTAAATCGTTAAGAGACATCATAGATCGCACCATACCTAATAAAGTACAGTTACGACGTTCGGACACACCATTATGCTGTGGTGTTCCAGGTGACGTGAGTTGTGAAACTATTCCACATTGTTTTAAATGAAGGCCAAACTCGTAACTCAAATATTCGCCTCCGCGATCAGATTATAGAAACTTTATTTTTTTGTTACAATGATTCTCCACTTCACTCTGAAATTCTTTGAACTTTTCAAGTGTTTCGGACTTGTGTTTCATTAAGTAGATATACCCATATCTGCTCAAATCATCTGTGAAGGTCAGAAAATAACGATACCCGCCGCGTACCTCAACACTCATCGGACCGCATACATCGGTATGTATTATTTCCAATAAGTCATTGGCACGCTCCATTGTTCCGGAGAATGGAGTTTTAGTCATCTTGCCCGTGAGGCATGGTTCGCAAGTATCAAATGATTCATAATCAAGTGATTCCAAAAATCCATCTGCATGGAGTTTCTTCATGCGCTTTACACCAATATGACCTAAACGGCAGTTCCACAAGTATGTTGCACTATCATTATTAACTTTGCATCTTTTGGCATCAATATTATGGATATGTGTATCACTACGATCGAGATTCAATAAACCATTTACATTGGGTGTATGACCATAGAAGGTTTTATTCATGTAAACAGAATAACAATTATTCTCTGACTTAAATGAATAACCATATCGCAATAAACATGATCCAATCATATTCATGCTCAACGCAAACACCAAATAACATTTATTTAGGTCCAACACTAATCCCGAAGGTAGAGGGAGTGTGCGATGGTGATCTTATCAACCTTGAAATCACTTCCAACACACATCGTCACCTCGCCCTTAACTAGTCTCAGTTCATTTTGCAACTCCTGTTTCGAGTTACTAATCTTAGCAACTGAACCGGTATTAAATACCCTGGGGTTACTATGAACACTACTAAAGTACACATCGATAACATGTATATCAAATATACCTTTGTTCACTTTGCCATCCTTCTTATCCGCCAAGTATTTGGGGTAGTTCCGCTTCCGGTGACCATTCCCTTTGCAGTAGGAGCACTCAGTTTCAGGCTTAGGTCCAACTTTGGGCTTCTTCACGGGAGTGTCAACTTGCTTGCCATTCTTCTTGAAGTTCCCTTTCTTTCCCTTGCCCTTTTACTTGAAACTGGTGGTCTTGTCAGCCATCAACACTTGATGCTCTTTCTTGATTTCTACCTTTGCCGATTTTAGCATCGCGAAGAGCTTGAGAATCGTTTTTGTCATCCCTTGCATATTATAGTTCATCACGAAGTTCTACTAGCTTGGTGAAAGTGACTAGAGAACTTTCTCAATCACTATCTTATCTGGAAGATTAACTCCCACTTGATTCAAGTGATTGTAGTACCCAGAGTTTCTGAGAACATGCTCACTGGCTGAGCTATTCTCCTCCATCTTGTAGGCAAAGTACTTGTTAGAGGTCTCATACCTCTCGACATGGGCATGAGTCCGAAATACCAATTTCAACTCTTGGAACATCTCATATGTTCCTTGGTATTCAAAACATTTTTGAAGTCCCAGTTCGAAGCCATAAAGCATGACGCACTAAACTATCAAGTAGTCATCATACCGAGCTTGTCAAACGTTCATAACGTTTGCATCTGCTCTTGCAATAGGTCCGTCACCTAAGTGCACCAAGGACATAATTCTTCTGTGCAGCAATGAGGATAATATCCTCAGATCATGGACCCAGTCCGCATCATTGCTACTGTCAACTTTCAACTTAGTTTTCTGTAGGAACATATCAAAAACATAGGGGAGCTACAATGCGAGCTATTGATCTACAATATAATTTACAAATACTATCAAGACTAAGTTCATGATAAATTAAAGTTCAATTAATCATATTACTTAAGAACTCCCACGTAGATAGACATCCCTCGAGTCATCTAAATGATCACGTGATCCATATCAACTAAACCATGTCCGATCATCACGTGAGATGGAGTAGTTTTCAATGGTGAACATCTCTATGTTGATCATATCTACTATATGATTTACGTTCGACCTTTCGGTCTCCAGTGTTCCGAGGCCATGTCTGTACATGCTAGCCTCGTCAAGTTTAACCCGAGTATTATGCATGTGCAAAACTGTCTTGCACCCATTGTATGTGAACGTAGAGCTTATCACACCCGATCATCACGTGGTGTCTCGGCACGACGAACTGTCGCAACGGTGCATACTCAGGGAGAACACTGTTGGGGAACGTAGTAATTTCAAAAAAATTCCTATGCACACGCAAGATCATGGTGATGCATAGCATCGAGAGGGGAGAGTGTCATCCACGTACCCTCGTAGACCGTAAGTAGAAGCGTTATGAGAATGCGGTATATGTAGTCGTACGTCTTCACGATCCGACCGATCCAAGTACCGAACGCACGGCACCTCCGAGTTCAGCACACGTTCAGCTCGATGACGTCCCACGAACTCCGATCCAGCAGAGCTTCGCGGGAGAGTTCCGTCAGCACGACGGCGTGATGACGGTGATGATGTTGCTACCGACGCAGGTCTTGGCCTAAGCACCGCTACGATATGATTGAGGTGGATTATGGTGGAGGGGGGCACCACACACGGCTTGGAACAATCAACTTGTGTGTCCTAGGGTGCCCCCCCACCCCCGTATATAAAGGAGCAAGGGGGAGGCCTGCCGGCCCTTGGGGCCCGCCAAGGAGGGGGGGTCCTCCTCCTAGTAGGAGTAGGACTCCCCTTTCCTAGTCCAACTAGGAAGAGGAAAGGGGGAAGGAAAGAGAGGGAGAGGGAGAGGGAAAGGGAAAGAGGGGCTGCGCCCCCCTCCCCTAGTCCAATTCAGACTCCTCATGGGAGGGGGCATGCCACCTCCTGGGCTGCTGCCCTCTCTCTCCCCTCAGGCCCACTAAGGCCCAATACTTCCTCGGGGGGTTCCCGTAACCCCTCCGGCACTCCGGTTTTCTCTGAAACCACCCGGAACACTTGCGGTGTCCGAATATAGCCATCCAATATATCAATCTTTACGTCTCGACCATTTCGAGACTCCCCGTCATGTCCGTGATCACATCTGGGACTCCGGACTACCTTCGGTACATCAAAACACATAAACTCATAATACCGATCATCACCGAACGTTAAGCGTGCGGACCCTACGGCTTCGAGAACTATGCATACATGACCGAGACACGTTTCCGGTCAATAACCAATAGCGGAACCTGGATGCTCATATTGGCTCCCACATATTCTACGAAGATCTTTATCGGTCAAACCGCATAACAACATACGTTGTTCCCTTTGTCATCAGTATGTTACTTGCCCGAGATTCGATCGTCGGTATCTCAATACCTAGTTCTATCTCGTTACTGGCAAGTCTATTTACTCGTTCCGTAATGCATCATCCCGCAACTAACTCATTAGTCACATTGCTTGCAAGGCTTATAGTGATGTGCATTACCGAGAGGGCCCAGAGATACATCTCCGACAATCGGAGTGACAAATCTTAGTCTCGGTCTAAGCCAACTCAACAAGTACCATCGGAGACACCTGTAGAGCACCTTTATAATCACCTAGTTACGTTGTGACGTTTGGTAGCACACAAAGTGTTCCTCCCGTATTCGGGAGTTGCATAATCTCATAGTCATAGGAACATGTATAAGTCATGAAGAAAGCAATAGCAACATACTAAACGATCAAGTACTAAGCTAACGGAATGGGTCAAGTCAACCACATCATTCTCTAATGATGTGATCCCGTTAATCAAATGACAACTCATGTCTATGGCTAGGAAACTTAACCATCTGTGATTCAACGAGCTAGTCAAGTAGAGGCATACTAGTGACACTCTGTTTTTCTATGTATTCACACATGTACTAAGTTTCCGGTTAATACAATTCTAGCATGAATAATAAACATTTATCATGATAAAAGGAAATATAAATAACAACTTTATTATTGCCTCTAGGGCATATTTCCAAAAAATTCTACATCATTTCCGATCAACAATATGTCATTCACATATACTTATCAGAAAGGTTGTAGTGCTCCCACTCACTTTCTTGTAAATACAGGCTTCACCACAAGTCTGTACAAAACTATATGCTTTGATCAACTCATCAAAGTGTATATTCCAACTCCGAGATGCTCTGGTTGATCTACGAGGTTCGGTAACAACTTGATCTGAAGTTCCATGATCATCATCATTAACTTCCTCACTAATTGGGTTAGGTGTCACAGAAACCGGTTTCTGTGATGAACTACTTTCCAATAAGGGAGCAGGTACAGTTACCTCATCAAGTTCTACTTTCCTCCCACTCACTTCTTTCGAGAGAAACTCCTTCTCTAGAAAGGATCCATTTTTAGCAACGAATTTTTTGCCTTTGGATCTGTGATAGAAGGTGTACCCAACTATCTCCTTTGGGTATCCTATGAAGACACATTTCTTCGATTTGGGTTTGAGCTTATTAGGATGAAACTTTTTCACATAAGCATCGCAACCCCAAGCTTTAAGAAACGACAACTTTGGTTTCTTGCCAAATCACAGTTCATATGGTGTCGTCTCAGCAGATTTAGATGGTGCCCTATTTAACGTGAATGCAGCTGTCTCTAATGCATAACCCCAAAACGATAGTGGTAAATCGGTAAGAGACATCATAGATTGCACCATATATAATAAAATACGGTTACGATGTTCGGACACACCATTACGCCGTGGTGCTCCAAATGTGTGAATTGCGAAACTATTCTGCATTGTTTCAAATGAAGACCAAACTCGTAGCTCAAATATTCTCCTCCACGATCAGATCGTAGAAACTTTATTTTCTTGTTACTATGATTTTCCACTTCACTCTGAAATTATATGAACTTTTCAAATGTTTCGGACTTATGTTACATCAAGTAGATATACCCATATCTTCTCAAATCATCTATGAAGTTCAGGAAATAACGATACCCGTCGCGAGCCTCAACACTCATCGGATCGCATACATCAGTATGTATTGTTTCCAATAAGTCAGTTGCTCGCTCCATTGTTCTGAAGAACGGAGTCTTAGTCATCTTGCCCATAATACATGGTTCGCAAGCATCAAGTGATTCATAATCAAGTGATTCCAAAATCCCATCAGCATGGAGTTTCTTCATGCGCTTTACACCAATATGACCTAAACGGCAGTGCCACAAATAAGTTGCACTATCATTGTTAACTTTGCATCTTTTGGCTTTAATATTATGAATATGTGTATCACTATGATCGAGATCCAACAAACCATTTTCATTGGGTGTATGACCATAGAAGGTTTTATTCAAGTAAACAGAACAACAATTATTCTCTAACTTAAATGAATAACCGTATTACAATAAACATGATCAAATCATATTCATGCTTAACGCAAACACCAAATAACATTTATTTAGGTTCAACACTAATCTCGAAAGTATCGGGAGTGTGCGATGATGATCTTATCAATCTTGGAACCACTTCCAACACACATCATCACTTCACCCTTAACTAGTCTGTGTTCATTCTGCAACTCCCATTTCGAGTTACTAATCTTAGCAACTGAACTAGTATCAAATAATGAGGGGTTGCTATAAACACTAGTAAAGTACACATCAATAACATGTATATCAAATATACCTTTGTTCACTTTGCCATCCTTCTTATCCGCCAAATACTTGGGGCAGTTCCGCTTCGATGGCGGTCCTTTGCAAGAGAAGCACTCAATGATCGTGCTTAGGTCCATACTTGGGTTTCTTCTCCTGAGCAGCAACTTGTTTGTCGTTCTTCTTGAAGTTCCCCTTCTTCTTCCCTTTACCCTTTTTCTTGAAACTGGTGATCTTGTTGACCATCAACACTTGATGCTCCTTCTTGATTTCTACCTCCGCAGCCTTTAGCATTGCGAAGAGCTCGGGAATCGTTTCCGTTATCCCTTGCATATTATAGTTCATCACGAAGTTCTAGTAACTTAGTGATAGTGACTAGAGAACTCTGTCAATCGCTATCTTATCTGGAAGATTAACTCCCCCTTGATTCAAGTGATTGTAGTACTCAAACATTCTGAGCACATGCTCACTGGTTGAGCAATTCTCCTCCATCTTGTAGGCAAAGTACTTGTCAAAGGTCTCATACCTTTCGACATGGGCATGAGTCTGAAATACTAATTTCAACTCTTGAAACATCTCATATGCTCCGTGGCGTTTCAAAAACGTCTTTGAAGCCCCGATTCTAAGTCGTAAAGCATGGTGCACTAAACTATCGAGTAGTCATCGTATCGAACTTGCCAAACGTTCATAACGTCTGCATTTACTCCTGCAATTAGTCTGTCACCTACCGGTGCATCAAGGACATAATTCTCCTGTGCAGCAATGAGGATAACCCTCAAGTTACGGACCCAGTCCGTATAATTGCTACCATCATCTTTCAACTTAGTTTTCTCTAGGAACATATTAAAAATAAAACAGGGGAGCTAAACGCGAGCTATTGATCTACAACATAGATATGCTAATACTATCAGGAATAAGTTCATGATAAATTAAAGTTCAATTAATCATATTACTTAAGAACTCCCACTTAGATAGACATCCCTCTAATCATCTAAGTGATCACGTGATCCATATCAACTAAACCATGTCCGATCATCATGTCAGATGGAGTAGTTTTCAATGGTGAACATCACTATGTTGATCATATCTACTATATGATTCACGCTCGACCTTTCGGTCTCCAGTGTTCTGAGGCCATATCTGCATATGCTAGGCTCGTCAAGTTTAACCCGAGTATTTTTGCGTGTGCAAAACTGGCTTGCACCCGTTGTATATGAACATAGAGCTTATCACCCCCGATCATCACGTGGTGTCTCGGCACGACGAACTTTGGCAATGGTGCATACTTAGGGAGAACACTTGTACCTTGAAATTTAGTGAGAGATCATCTTATAATGCTATCGTCAATCAAAGCAGAATAAGATGCATAAAAGATAAACATCACATGCAATCAATATAAGTGATATGATATGTCCATCATCATCTTGTGCCTTTGATCTCCATCTCCAAAGCACCGTCATGATCACCATTGTCACCGGCGCGACACCTTGATCTCCATCGTAGAATCGTTGTCATCTCGCCAACTATTGCTTCTACGACTATCGCTACCGCTTAGTGATAAAGTAAAGCAATTACATGGCGATTGCATTTCATACAATAAAGCGACAACCATATGGCTCCTGCAAGTTGCTGATAACTTGGTTACAAAACATGATCATCTCATACAATAAAATTTAGCATCATGTCTTGACTATATCACATCACAACATGCCCTGCAAAAACAAGTTAGACGTCCTCTACTTTGTTGCTGCAAGTTTTACGTGGCTGCTACGGGCTGAGCAAGAACCGTTCTTATCTACGCATAAAAATCACAATGATATTTCGTCAAGTTAGTGATGTTTTAACCTTCACAAGGACCGGGCGTAGCCACACTCGATTCAACTAAAGTTGGAGAAACTGACACCCGCCAGCCACCTATGTGCGAAGCACGTCGGTAGAACCAGTCTCGCGTAAGCGTACGCGTAATGTCGGTCCGGGCCGCTTCATCCAACAATACCGCCGAATCAAAGTATGACATGCTGGTAAGCAGTATGACTTGTATCACCCACAACTCACTTGTGTTCTACTCGTGCATATAACATCTACGCATAGTGTGATAAACGCTTTGACATCCATCTGCCATATTTCATAATCATAAAATGCGGCAAACGCTAACATGATTCGGACAGACTTAAGCATCGCTACGGGTGAGAAGGTCTCATCGTAGTCAACTCATTGAACTTGTCGAAAACCTTTTGCAACAAGTCGAGCTTTGTAGACAGTAACATTACCGTCAGCGTCAGTCTTCTTCTTGAAGATCCATTTATTCTCTATTGCTTGCCGATCATCGGGCAAGTCAACCAAAGTCCACACTTTGTTCTCATACATGGATCCCATCTCAGATTTCATGGCTTCAAGCCATTTTGCGGAATCTGGGCTCACCATCGCTTCTTCATTGTTCGTAGGTTCATCATGATCTAGTAGCATGACTTCCATAACAGGATTACCGTACCACTCAAAAGCGGATCTTACTCGTTGATCTACGAGGTTCAAGAATAACTTGATCGAAGTTCCATGATCATCATCATTAACTTCCTCACTAATTGGTGTAGGTGTCACGAAAACCGGTTTCGTGATGAACTACTTTCAATAAGGGAGCCGTACAGATTACCTCATCAAGTTCTACTTTCCTCCCACTCACTTCTTTCGAGAGAAACTCCTTCTCTAGAAAGGATCCATTCTTAGCAACGAATGTCTTGCCTTCGGATCTGTGATAGAAGGTGTACCCAACAGTCTCCTTTGGGATTCCTATGAAGACACATTTATCCGATTTGGGTTCGAACTTATCAGGTTGAAGCTTTTCACATAAGCATCGCAGCCCCAAACTTTCGAAACGACAACTTTGGTTTCTTGCCAAACCACAGTTCATAAGGCGTCGTCTCAACGGATTTCGATGGTGCCCTATTTAACGTGAATGCGCCGTCTCTAAAGCATAACCCCAAAACGATAGCGGTAAATCAAGAAGAGACATCATAGATCGCACCATATCTAGTAAAGTACGATTACGACGTTCGGACACACCATTACTGCTGTGGTGTTCCGGTGGCGTGAGTTGTGAAACTATTCCGCATTGTTTCAAATGTAGACCAAACTCAGAACTCAAATATTCTCCTCCACGATCGATCGTAGAAACTTTATTTTCTTGTTACGATGATTTTCAACTTCACTATGAAATTCTTTGAACTTTTCAAATGTTTCAGACTTATGCTTCATTAAGTAGATATACCCATATCTGCTTAAATCATCTGTGAAGGTGAGAAAATAACGATATCCGCCACGAGCCTCAACATTCATCGGACCACATACATCCGTATGTATGATTTCCAACAAATCTGTTGCTCTCTCCATAGTACCGGAGAACGGCGTTTTAGTCATCTTGCCCATGAGGCACGGTTTGCAAGTACCAAGTGATTCATAATCAAGTGGTTCCAAAAGTCCATCAGTATGGAGTTTCTTCATACGTTTTACACTGATATGGCCTAAACGGCAGTGCCACAAATAAGTTGCACTATCATTACCAATGTTGGGGAACGTAGCAGAAATTCAAAATTTTCTACGCATCACCAAGATCAATCTATGGAGATTCTGGCAACGAGAGAGAGAGGGAGTGCATCTTCATACCCATGAAGATCGCAAAGCGGAAGCGTTACAAGAACGCGGTTGATGGAGTCGTACTCGCAGCGATTCAAATCGCGGAAGATCCGATCTAGCGCCGAACGGACGGCGCCTCCGCGTTCAACACACGTACAGCCCGGGGACGTCTCCTCCTTCTTGATCCAGCAAGGGGAGAGGAGAAGTTGAGGGAGAGCTCCGGCAGCACGACGGCGTGGTGGTGAAGCTTGTGGTTCTCCTGCAGGGCTTCGCCAAGCACTACGGAGGAGAAGGAGGTGTTGGAGGAGGGAGGGGTTGCGCCAGGGAAGAGGTGTGGCTGCCTCCCACCCTCCACTATATATAGGGACAAGGGAGAGGGGAGACGCCTAGGGTTTCCCTAGGGGCGGTGGCTGCAGATTGGATCTCCCTAGGGAAAATCCTAGGAGACTTGCCCTCCAAGCCAAGCATGTGGAGGCTTGCCTCCCAAGCCAGTGGAGCGCCCACCTCCCAAAGTAACGTGGGAAAGGGTGTGGGGGCGCACCACCCCTTAGTGGGCTGGTTTGCCCTTCCCTTTGGCCCATGAGGCCCTCCAACACTTGCCGGGCTCCCAAACACCTTTCGGTCATCTTGGCCATAGCCTAGTACCCCTGAACACTTCCCGACTCCAATACCCTTCATCCAATATATCAATCTTCACCGCGGACCATTCCGAACTCCCGTGACGTCCGGGATCTCATCCGGGACTCGAACTACCTTCGGTAACCACATACTATTTCCCATAACAACTCTAGCGTCACCGGACCTTAAGTGTGTAGACCCTACGGGTTCGGGAACCATGCAGACATGACCGAGACGTTCTCCGGCCAATAACCAACAGCAGGATCTGGATACCCATGTTGGCTCCCACATGTTCCACGATGATCTCATCGGATGAACCACGATGTCAAGGATTCAAGCAATCACGTATACAATTCCCTTTGTCAATCGGTACGTTACTTGCCCGAGATTCGATCGTCGGTATCCCAATACCTCGTTCAATCTCGTTACCGGCAAGTCACTTTACTCATTCTGTAATGCATGATCCCGTGACTAACTACTTAGTCACGTTGAGCTCATTATGATGATGCAATGCCGAGTGGGCGCGAGATACCTCTCCGTTATACGGAGTGACAAATCCAGCCTCGATTCGTGCCAACCCAATGACACTTTCGGAGATACCGTAGTGCACCTTTATAGCCACCCGATTCGCCAGGCGTTTGGTACACCCAAAGCATTCCTACGGTATCCGGAGTTGCACAATCTCATGGTCTAAGGAAATGATACTTGACATTAGAAAAGCTTTAGCAAACGAACTACACGATCTTGTGCTATGCTTAGGATTGGGTCTTGTCCATCACATCATTCTCCTAATGATGTGATCCGTTATCAATGACATCCAATGTCCATGGTCGAAACCATAACCATCTATTGATCAACGAGCTAGTCAACTAGAGGCTCACTAGGGACATGTTGTGGTCTATGTATTCACACATGTATTGCGGTTTCCAGTTAATACAATTATAGCATGAACAATAGACAATTATCATGAACAAGGAAATATAATAATAACCATTTTATTAGTTCCTCTAGGGCATATTTCCAATAGTCTCCCACTTGCACTAGAGTCAATAATCTTGTTCACATCACTATGTGATTGTAATGAATCCAACACCCATTGGGTTTGATCATATCTAAGCTTGTCGAGAGGGTTATTAGTCAGCGGTCTCGAATCTTTCAGATCGTGTGTGCTTTACAAATCTCTATGTCATCTCCTATATGCAGCTATCACGCGCCATTTGGAACTATTCCAAATAACAACTCTACTATCTGAATCCGGTTTACTACTCGAGTCATCCAGATTAGTGTCAAAGTTTGCATCGGCGTAACCCTTTACTTACGAACTCTTTACCACCTCCATAATTGAGAAAATTCCTTAGTCAACTAGTTACTATGGATAACCTTGACCGTTGTCCTGTGATCCATTCTGGATCACACTTGTACCCTTGACCGACTCATGGCAAGGCACACTTCAAAGTCGGTACACAACATAGCATACTATGGAGCCTACATCTAAGCATAGGGGACGACCTTCGTCCTTTCTCTCTATTCTGCCGTGGTCTGGTCTTGAGTCTTACTCAATACTCACACCTTATAACACAGCCAAGAACTCCTTCTTTGACGATCTATTTTGAAGTCCTTCAAAATCTTGTCATGGTATGTGTCCGTTTGAAAGTACTATTAAGCGATTTTGATCTATCCTTATAGATCTTGATGCTCAATGTTCAAGTAGCTTAATCCAGGTTTTCCATTAAAGAACACTTTTCAAATAACCCTATATGCTTTCCAGAAATTCTACATCATTTCTGATCAACAATATGTTTACAACATATACTCATCACAAATTCTATAGTGCTCCCACTCACTTCTTTGGAAATACAAGTTTCTCATAAACTTTGTATAAACCCAAAATCTTTGATCATCTAATCAAAGTGTATATTCCAACTCCGAGATGCTTACTCCAGTCCTTAGAAGGATTGCTGGAACTTTGCATACTTGTTAGCATCTTTTAGGATTGACAAAACCTTCTGGTTGTATCACATACAACCTTTCCTCAAGAAAACTGTCGAGGAAATAATGTTTTGACATCCTATCGCAAGATTTCATAAATAATGCGATAATCGCTAATATAATTCCAACAGACTCTTAGCATCGCTACGAGTGAGAAAGTCTCATCGTAGTCAACTCCTTGAACTTGTCGGAAACATCTTAGCGAAAAGTCGAGCTTTGTTAATGGTGACACATACCATCATTGTCCGTCTTCCCTTTTAGAATCCATCTGTACCCAACAGCCTTACGACCATCAAGTAGTTCTTCCAAAGTCTACACTTTGTTTTCATACATGGATCCTCTCTCGGATTTTATGGCCTCGAGCCATTCATCGGAATCTGGGCCCACCATCGCTTCTCCATAGCTCGTAGGTTCATTGTTGTCTAGCAACATGACCTCCAAGACAGGATTGCGTACCACTCTGAAGTAGTACGCATCCTTGTCGACCTACGAGGTTTGGTAGTGACTTGATCCGAAGTTTCATGATCACTATCATAAGCTTCCACTTCAATTGTTGTAGGTGCTACAGGAACAACTTCCTGTGCCCTGCTACACACTAGTTGAAGTGACGGTTCAATAACCTCATCAAGTCTCCACCATCCTCCCACTCAATTCTTTCGAGAAAAACTTTTCCTCGAGAAAGGACCTATTTCTAGAAACAATCACTTTTGCTTCCGGATCTGAAATAGGAGGTATACCCAACTTTTTTGGGTATTCTATGAAGATGCATTTATCCGCTTTGGGTTCGAGCTTATCAGCGTGAAACTTTTTCACATAAGCGTCGCAGCCCCAAACTTTTAAGAAACGATAGCTTAGGTTTCTCTAAACCATAGTTCATACGGTGTCATCTCAAAGGAATTGCGTGGTGCCCTATTTAAAGTGAATGTGGTTGTCTCTAATGCCTAACCCATAAACGATAGTGGTAATTCGATAATAGACATCATGGTATGCACCATATCCAATAGGGTGCAGTTATGATGTTCGGACACACCATCACACTATGGTGTTCCAGGCGGTATTAGTTGTGAAACAATTTCCACAATGTCTTAATTGTGTGCCCAACTCGCAACTCAGATATTCATCTCTATGATCATATCATAGACATTTTATCCTCTTGTCACGATGATCTTCAACTTCACTCTGAAATTAGTTGAACCTTTCAATAATTCAGACTTGTGTTTCATCAAGTAAATATACTCAACATCTACTCAAATCATCTGTGAAGTAAGAACATAATGATATTCACTGCGTGCCTCAGCACTCATTGGATTGCACACATCAAATGTATTACTCCCAACAAGTTGCTCTCTTGTTTCATCTCACTGAAAAATGAGGCCTTTCAGTCATCTTGCCCATGTGGTATGATTTGCATGTCTCAAGTGATACAGAATCAAGTGAGTCCAAACGATCCATCTATATGGAGTTTCTTCATGCATATATACCAATAGACATGGTTCGCATGTCTCAATCTTTTCAAAAACGAGTGAGTCCAAAGATCCATCAACATGGAGCTTCTTCATGCGTTTTATACCAATATGACTCAAATGGCAGTGCCACAAGTATGTGGTACTATCATTACTATCTTATATCTTTTGGCATGAACATGTGTATCACTACGATCGAGATTCAATAAACCATTCATTTTAGGTGCAAGACCATTTAAGGTATTATTCAAATAAACAGAGTAACCACTATTCTCCTTAAATGAATAACCGTATTGCGATAAACATAATCCAATCATGTCTATGCTCAACGCAAACACCAAATAACAATTATTTAGGTTTAACACCAATCTCGATGGTAGAGGGAGCATGCGATGCTTGATCACACCAACCTTGGAAACACTTCCAACATATATCGTCATCTCACCTTTAGCTAGTCTCCGTTTATTCCATAGCTTTTTATTTCGAGTTACTAACACTTAGCAACCGAAACGGTATATAATACCCTAGTGCTACTAGGAGTACTAGTAAAGTACACATTAATATAATGTATATCCAATATACTTACGAAACCTTGCCACCTTCTCATCTACCAAGTATCTAGGGTGGTTACCTTGATGTCTGTTCCCTCATTACGTAAGCACTAAGTCTCGGGTTTTGGGTTCAACCTTGGGTATCTTCACTAGAGCAGCAACTGATTTGTCGTTTCATGAAGTATCCCTTCTTGCCCTTGCCCTTCTTGAAACTAGTGGTTTTACTAACCATCAACAATTGATGCTCCTACTTGATTTCTACTTTCGCGGTGTCAAACGTCGCGAATTGATCAAGGATCATCATGTCTATCCCTGATATGTTATAGTTCATCACGAAGCTCTAATAGCTTGGTGGCAGTGACTATGGAGAACCATCACTATCTCATCTATAAGATTAAATCCCACTCGATACAAGTGATTGTAGTACTCAGACAATCTGAGCACATGCTCAACGATTGAGCTTTTCTCCCTTAGTTTGCAGGCTTAAGAAACTTGTCAGAGGTCTCATACCTATTGACGTGGGCACTAGCCTGAAATCCCAATTTCAGTCCTTGGAACATCTCATATGTTCCGCGACATTTCAAAAATGCCTTTGACGCCTCAATTCTAAACCGTTTAACATTACACACTGAACTATCACGTAGTTATCAAAACGTGTATGTCGATGTTCGCAACATCCACAGATTTGCGTTCGAGGTTCAAAGACACCGAGCGGTGCATTAAGGACATGAGCCTTCTGCGTAGCAACGAGGACAATCCTCAGTTTACGGACCTAGTCCGCATAATTGCTACTATCAACTTTCAACTAAATTTTCTCTAGGAACATATCTAAAACAGTAGAACTAAAGCGTAAGCTACGACATAATTTGCAAAGACCTTTTGACTATGTTCATGATAATTAAGTTCATCTAATCAAATTATTTAATGAACTCCCACTTAGATAGATATCCCTCTAGTCATCTAAGTGACACATGATCCGAGTCAACTAGGCCGTGTCCGATCATCACATGAGACGGACTAGTCATCATCGGTGAACATCTTCATGTTGATCATATCTACTATACGACTCATGTTCGACCTTTCGGTCTCTTGTGTTCCGAGGCCATGTCTGTACATGCTAGGCTCGTCAAGTCAACCTAAGTGTTTCGCATGTGTAAATCTGGCTTACACCCGGTGTATGTGAACGTTAGAATCTATCACACCCAATCATCACGTGGTGCTTCGAAATAACGAACCTTCGCAACGGTGCACAGTTAGGGGGAACACATCTCTTGAAATTTTAGTGAGGGATCATCTTATTTATGCTACCATCGTTCTAAGCAAATAAGATGTAAACATGATAACATCACATGCAAATCATAAAGTGACATGATATGGCCAATATCATCTTGCGCCTTTGATCTCCATCTTCGAGGCGCGGCATGATCACCTTCGTCACCGGCATGACACCATGATCTCCATCATCATGATCTCCATCATCGTGTCTTCATGAAGTTGTCTCGCCAACTATTACTTCTACTACTATGGCTAACATTGGCAATAAATTAAAGTAATTACCTTGCGTTTTTCATTGACACGCAGGTCATACAATAAATTAAGACAACTCCTATGGCTCCTGCCGGTTTTCATACTCATCAACATGCAAGCCGTGATTCCTATTATAAGAACATGATCAATCTCATACATCACATATATATATATATATATATATATATATATATATATATATATATATATATATATCACATCCTTTTGGCCATATCACATCACATAGCATACCCTGCAAAAACAAGTTAGACGTCCTCTAATTGTTGTTGCATGTTTTACGTGGCTGCTATGGGTTTCTAGCAAGAACGTTTCTTACCTGCGCAAAAGCCACAACGTGGATATGCCAATTGCTATTTACCCTTCATAAGGATCCGCTTCATCGAATCTGATTCGACTAAAGTGGGAGAGACAGACACCCGCTAGCCACCTTATGCATCAAGTGCATGTCAATCGGTGGAACCTGTCTCACGTAAGAGTACATGTAAGGTCGGTCCGGGCCGCTTCATCCCACAATGCCGCCGAATCAAGATAAGACTAGTAACAGCAAGCAAATTGACCAAATCATCGCCCACAACTACTTTGTGTTCTACTCGTTCATAGAATCTACGCATAGACCTAGCTCATGATGCCACTGTTGGGGAACGTAGCAGAAATTCAAAATTTTCTACGCATCACCAAGATCAATCTATGGAGATTCTGGCAACGAAAGAGAGAGAGGGAGTGCATCTTCATACCCTTGAAGATTGTTAAGCGGAAGCATTACAAGAACGCGGTTGATGGAGTCGTACTCGCGGCGATTCAAATCGCGGAAGATCCAATCTAGCGCCGAACGGACGGCGCCTCCGCGTTCAACACACGTACAGCCCGGGGACGTCTCCTCCTTCTTGATCCAGCAAGGGGAGAGGAGAAGTTGAGGGAGAGCTCCGGCACCACGACGGCGTGGTGGTGGAGCTTGTGGTTCTCCTGCAGGGCTTCACCAAGCACTACGGAGGAGAAGGAGGTGTTGGAGGAGGGAGAGGCTGCGCCAGGGAAGAGGTGTGGCTGCCCTCCCACCCCTCCACTATATATAGGGGCAAGGGGAGAGGGGCAGGCGCCCTAGGGTTTCCCCTAGGGGGCGGCGGCCAAGCAGATTGGATCTCCCTAGGGAAAATCCTAGGGAGACTTGCCCCCCAAGCCAAGCATGTGGAGGCTTGCCTCCCAAGCCAAGTGGAGGCGCCCCACCTCCCCAAGTAACGTGGGAAAGGGTGTGGGGGGCGCACCACCCCTTAGTGGGCTGGTTTGCCCCTTCCCCTTTGGCCCATGAGGCCCTCCAACACTTGTCGGGGCTCCCGAAACACCTTTCGGTCATGCTGGCCATAGCCTGGTACCCCCAGAACACTTCCCGACTCCAATATCCTTCATCCAATATATCAATCTTCACCGTCGGACCATTCCGGAACTCCTCGTGACGTCCGGGATCTCATTCGGGACTCCGAACTACCTTCGGTAACCACATACTATTTCCCATAACAACTCTAGCGTCACCGAACCTTAAGTGTGTAGACCCTACGGGTTCGGGAATCATGCAGACATGACCGAGACGTTCTTCGGCCAATAACCAATAGCGGGATCTGGATACCCATGTTGGCTCCCACATGTTCCACGATGATCTCATCGGATGAACCACGATGTCAAGGATTCAAGCAATCCCGTATACAATTCCCTTTGTCAATCGGTACGTTACTTGCCCGAAATTCGATCGTCGGTATCCCAATACCTCGTTCAATCTCGTTACCGGCAAGTCACTTTACTCGTTCCATAATGCATGATCCCGTGACTAACTACTTAGTCACATTGAGCTCATTATGATGATGCAATGCCGAGTGGGCGCAGAGATACCTCTCCGTCATACGGAGTGACAAATCCCAGTCTCGATTCGTGCCAACCCAACATACACTTTCGGAGATACCTGTAGTGCACCTTTATAGCCACCCAGTTACGTTGTGACGTTTGGTACACCCAAAGCATTCCTACGGTATCCGGGAGTTGCACAATCTCATGGTCTAAGGAAATGATACTTGACAGCACGAGCCATCTATCTACAACAAGCATAGACAATCAAAATACTATCAGGTACTAAGTTCATGATAAATTTAAGTTCAATTAATCATATTACTTAAGAACTCCCACTTAGACAGACATCCCTCTAATCATCTAAGTGATCACGTGATCCAAATGAACTAAAGCATAATCGATCATCACGTGAAATGGAGTAGTTTTCAATGGTGAACATCACTATGTTGATCATATCTACTATATGATTCACGCTCGACCTTTCGGTCTCAGTGTTCCGAGGCCATATCTGCAGATGCTAGGCTCGTCAAGTTTAACCTGAGTATTCTGCATGTGCAAAACTGGCTTGCACCCGTTGTATATGGACGTAGAGCTTATCACACCCGATCATCACGTGGTGTCTGGGCACGGCGAACTTTGGCAACGGTGCATACTCAGGGAGAACACTTTTATCTTGAAATTTAGTGAGAGATCATCTTATAATGCTACCGTCAATCAAAGCAAGATAAGATGCATAAAAGATAAACATCACATGCAATCAATATAAGTGATATGATATGGCCATCATCATCTTGTGCTTGTGATCTCCATCTCCAAAGCACCGCCATGATCACCATCTTCACCGCGCGACACCTTGATCTCCATCGTAGCATCGTTGTCGTCTCGCCAATCTTATGCTTCTCGACTATCGCTACCGCTTAGTGATAAAGTAAAGCATTACGAGCGATTGCATTGCATACAATAAGCGACAACCATATGGCTCCTCGCCAGTTGTCGATAACTTCGGTTACAAAACATGATCATCTCATACAATAAAATTTAGCATCATGTCTTGACCATATCACATCACAACATGCCCTGCAAAAACAAGTTAGACATCCTCTACTTTGTTGTTGCAAGTTTTACGTGGCTGCTACGGGCTTAGCAAGAACCGTTCTTACCTACGCATCAAAACCACAACGATAGTTTGTCAAGTTGGTGCTGTTTTAACCTTCGCTAGGACCGGGTGTAGCCATACTCGGTTCAACTTAAGTTGGAGAAACTGACACCCGCCAGCCACCTGTGTGCAAAGCACATCGGTAGAACCAGTCTCGCGTAAGCGTACGCGTAAGGTCGGTCCGGGCCGCTTCATCCAACAATACCGTTGACCAAAGTATGACATGCTGGTAAGCAGTATGACTTATATCGCCCACAACTCACTTGTGTTCTACTCGTCCATATAACATCAACGCATAAAACCAGGCTCGGATGCCACTGTTGGGGGAGGGCTCCGGGGAGTATATGGTTTCAGGTGCTCGTACCGTTGTGGTATTTCTATGACTATTGACACTGGTATTTATATATAACATCAACGCATATTTACTATATTCGGACATCGGAAAGGTTCCGAGTGATTCGGGTATTTTTCGGAGTACCGGAGAGTTACGTGAATTCGCCGGGGAGTATATGGGCCTTATTGGGCTTTAGGGGAAAGAGAGAGGAGAGGCTGGGCGCCCCCCCAAGGCCTAGTCCGAATTGGACTAGGGGGAGGGGTTGCGCCCCCTCCTTCCTTTTCTTCTCTCTCCCCTTTCCTTGACTCCTACTCCTACTACTTGGAAGGGGGGAATCCTACTCCCGGTGGGAGTAGGACTCCTCCTAGGGCGCGCCATAGAGAGGGCCGACCCTCCCCCTCCTCCACTCCCTGTTGGGGAACGTACTAATTTCAAAAAAATTCCTACGCACACACAAGATCATGGTGATGCATAGCAACGAGAGGGGAGAGTGTTGTCCATGTACCCTCATAGACCGAAAAGCGGAAGCGTTAGCACAACGCGGTTGATGTAGTCGTACGTCTTCACGATCCGACCGATCAAGTACCGAACGCACGGCACCTCCGAGTTCAGCACACGTTCAACCCGATGACGTCCCTCGAACTCCGATCCAGCCGAGTGTTGAGGGAGAGTTTCGTCAGCACGACGGCATGGTGACGATGATGATGTTCTACCTACGCAGGGCTTAGCCTAAGCACCGCAACAGTATTATCGAGGTGGACTATGGTGGAGGGGGGCACCGCACACGGCTAAAAGATCAACTGATCAATTGTTGTCTATGCGGTGCCCCCTCCTCCGTATATAAAGGAGTGGAGGAGGGGGCCGGCCAAGGGGAGGTGGCGCGCCCAAGGGGGGGAGTCCAACTCCCACCGGGAGTAGGACTCCCCCTTTTCCTATTAGGAGTTGGAGAGGGAAGCAAGAGGAAGGATGGAGGAAGGAAAGGGGGGGGGGCGGCCCCCCTCCCAATTCGGATTGGGCTTGGGGGCGTGCCCTCCTTGCTCCTTTCCTCCTTTCCACTAAGGCCCAATAAGGCCCATATACCTCCCGGGGGGTTCCGATAACCTCCGGAGTCTCGATTGTCCCAATCTCACCCGGAACCTTTCCGGTGTCCAAATATAGTCGTCCAATATATTGATCTTTACGTCTCGGCCATTTCGAGACTCCTCGTCATGTCCCCGATCTCATCCGGGACTCCGAACTACCTTCGTACATCAAAACTCATAAACTCATAATATAACCGTCATCAAAACTTTAAGCGTGCGGACCCTACGGGTTCGAGAACTATGTAGACATGACCGAGACACATCTCCGGTCAATAACCAATAGCGGAACCTGGATGCTCACATTGGCTCCCACATATTCTACGAAGATCTTTATCGGTCAAACCGCATAACAACATATGTTGTTCCCTTTGTCATCGGTATGTTACTTGCCCGAGATTCGATCGTCGGTATCTCAATACCTAGTTCAATCTCGTTACCGGCAAGTCTCTTTACTCATTCTGTAATACATCATCTCGCAACTAACTCATTAGTTGCATTGCTTGCAAGGCTTAAGTGATGTGCATTACCGAGAGGGCCCAGAGATACCTCTCCGACAATCGGAGTGACAAATCCTAATCTCGAAATACGCCAACCCAACAAGTACCTTCGGAGACACCTATAGAGCACCTTTATAATCACCCAGTTATGTTGTGAAGTTTGGTAGCACATGAAGTGTTCCTCCGGTAAATGGGAGTTGCATAATCTCATAGTCATAGGAACATGTATAAGTCATGAAGAAAGCAATAGCAACATACTAAACGATCAAGTGCTAAGCTAACGGAATGGGTCAAGTCAATCACATCATTCTCCTAATGATGTGACCCCGTTAATCAAATTACAACTCATGTCTATGGCTAGGAAACATAACCATCTTTGATCAACGAGCTAGTCAAGTAGAGGCATACTAGTGACACTCTGTTTGTCTATGTACTCACGCATGTATTGTGTTTCCGGTTAATACAATTCTAGCATGAATAATAAACATATATCATGAAATAAGGAAATAAATAATAACTTTATTATTGCCTCTAGGGCATATTTCCTTCAGTCTCCCACTTGCACTAGAGTCAATAATCTAGTTCACATCGCCATGTGATTTAACACCAATAATTCACATCACCACGTGATTAGCACCCATAGTTGACATCTTCATGTGACCAACACCCAAAGGGTTTACTAGAGTCAATAATCTAGTTCACATCGCTATGTGATTAACACCCGAAGAGTACTAAGGTATGATCATGTTTTTGCTCGTGAGAGAAGTTTAGTCAACTGGTCTGTCACATTCAGAGCCGTATGTATTTTGCAAATATTCTATGTCTACAATGCTCTGCACGGAGCTACTCTAGCTAATTGCTCTCACTTTCAATATGTATCCAGATTGAGACTTAGAGTCATCTGGATCAATGTAAAAGCTTGCACCGATGTAACTCTTTACGATGGGCTCTTTTATCACCTCCATAATCGAGAAATATTTCCTTAGTCCTCACTAAGGATTTTCTTGACCGCTATCCAGTGATCTACTCTTAGATCAAAATTGTATTCCCTTGCCAAACTTAGAGCAAGGTATACAATAGGTCTGGTACACAGCATAGCATACTTTATAGAACCTATGACTGAGGCATAGGGAATGACTTTTCATTCTTTTTCTATTTTCTGCCGTGGTCGGGATTTGAGTCTTACTCAATTTCACACCTTTGCAACACAGGCAAGAACTCTTTCTTTGACTGTTCCATTTTGAACTACTTCAAAATCTTGTCAAGGTATGCACTCATTGAAAAAACTTATCAAGCGTCTTGATCTATCTTTATAGATCTTGATGCTCAATATGTAAGTAGCTTTACTGAGTTCTTTCTTTTAAAGAACTCCTTTCAAACACTTCTTTATGCTTTACAGAAAAAATTCTACATCATTTCTGATCAACAATATGTCACACACATATACTTATCAGAAAGGTTGTAGTGCTCCCACTCACTTTATTGTAAATACAGGCTTCACTGCAAGCCCGTATAATAATATATGTTTTGATCAACTTATCAAAGCGTATATTCCAACTCCGAGATGCCTGCACCAGTCCATAGATGGATCGCTGGAGCTTGCACATTTTGTTAACACCTTTAGGATCGACAAAACCTTCTGGTTGCATCATATACAACTCTTCTTTAATAAATCCATTAAGGAATGCAGTTTTGTTTATCCATTTGCCAGATTTCATAAAATGCGACAATTGCTAACATAATTCGGATAGACTTAATCATAGATACTAGTGAGAAACTCTCATCGTAGTCA
Source organism: Aegilops longissima (assembly GCA_021605205.1). Lineage (NCBI taxonomy): Eukaryota > Viridiplantae > Streptophyta > Magnoliopsida > Poales > Poaceae > Aegilops > Aegilops longissima. The sequence goes on along the minus strand of CM038682.1, from coordinate 249,712,255 downwards.
ACACCTTGAACTTGTCGAAAACCTTTTGCGAAAATTCTAGCTTTGTAAATAGTAATACTACTATCAGCGTCCATCTTCCTCTTGAAGATCCATTTAATCTCAATGGCTCGCCGATCATTTGGGCAAGTCAATCAAAGTCCATACTTTGTTCTCATACATGGATCCCATCTCAGATTTCATGACCTCAAACCATTTTGCGGAATCTGGGCTCATCATCGCTTCCTCATAGTTTGTAGGTTCGTCATGGTCAAGTAACATGACCTCCAGAATAGGATTACCATACCACTCTGGTGCGGACCTCACTCTGGTTGACCTACGAGGTTCGGTAGTAACTTGATCTGAAGTTACATGATCATGATCATTAGCTTCCTCACTAATTGGTGTAGGAGTCACAGGAACAGATTTACGTGATGAACTACTTTCCAATAAGGGAGCAGTACGCTTACCTCATCAAGTTCTACTTTCCTCCCACTCACTTCTTTCGAGAGAAACTCCTTCTCTAGAAAGGATCCATTCTTAGCAACGAATATCTTGCCTTCGGATCTGTGATAGAAGGTGTACCCAACAGTAACTTTTGGGTATCCTACGAAGACGCATTTCTCCGATTTGGGTTCAAGCTTATGATGTTGAATTTTTTTGACATAAGCATCGCAACCCCAAACTTTAAGAAACGACAACTTTGGTTTCTAGCCAAACCACAGTTCATAAGGTGTCATCTCAACGGATTTATATGGTGTCCTTTTTAACGTGAATGCAGCTGTCTCTAATGCATAACCCCAAAACGATAGTGGTAGATTGGTAAGAAACATCATAGATCGCACCATATCTAATAAAGTACGGTTATGATGTCTGGACACACCATTACACTGTGGTGTTCCAGGTGGCGTGAGTTGCGAAACTATTCCGCATTGTTTCAAATGAAGACCAAACTCGTAACTCAAATATTCTCCTCCACGATCAGATCGTAGAAACTTTATTTTCTTGTTACGATGATTTTCTACTTCACTCTGAAATTATATGAACTTTTCAAATGTTTCAGACTTTATGTTTCATCCAGTAGATATACCCATATCTGCTCAAATCATCTGTGAAGGTCTAAAAATAACGATACCTGCCGCGAGCCTCAATATTCATCGGACCACATACATCAATATGTATGATTTCCAACAAATCTGTTGCTTGCTCCATTGTTCCGGAGAACGGCGTTTTAGTCATCTTGCCTAAGAGGTATGGTTCGCAAGCATCAAGTGATTTGTAATCAAGTGATTCCAAAAGCCCATCAGCATGGAGTTTCTTCATGCGCTTTACACCAATATGACCTAAACGGCAGTGCCACAAATAAGTTGCACTATCATTATTAACTTTGCATCTTTTGGCTTCAATATTATGAATATGTGTATCACTACGATCGAGATCCAAGGAACCATTTTCATTGGGTGTGTAACCATATAAGGTTTTATTCATGTAAACAGAACAACAATTATTCTCTAACTTAAATGAATAATCGTATTGCAACAAACATGATCAAATCATATTTATGCTCAACGCAAACACTAAATAACACTTATTTAGGTTCAACACTAATCCCGAAAGTATAGGGAGTGTGCGATGATGATCATATCAATCTTGGAACTACTTCCAACACACATCGCCACTTCACCCTTAACTAGTCTCTGCTTATTCTACAGAACTCCTGTTTGAGTTACTAATTTTAGCAACCTAACAAGTATCAAATACTCAGGGGCTACTATAAACACTAGTAAGGTACACATCGATAACCTGTATATCAAATATACCCTTGTTCACTTTGCCATCCTTCTTATCCACCAAATATTCAGGGCATTTCCGCTTCCAGTGACCATTTCCTTTGTAGTGTAAGCACTCAGTTTTAGGCTTTGGTCCAGCTTTGGGATTTTTCGCAGGAGTGACAACTTGCTTGTCATTCTACTTGAAGTTCTCTTTCTTTCCCTTTGCCCTTTTCTTGAAACTAGTGGTCTTGTCAATCATCAACACTTGATGCTCTTTCTTGATTTCTACCTTCGTCGATTTCAATATCACGAAGAGCTCGAGAATCGTTTTCGTCATCCCTTGCATACTATTGTTCATCACGAAGTTCCAGTAACTTGGTGATGGTGACTAGAGAACTCTGTCAATCACTATCTTATCTGGAAGATTAACTCCCACTTGATTCAAGCGATTGTAGTACCCAGACAATCTGAGCACATGCTCACTAGTTGAGCAATTCTCCTCCATCTTTTAGCTATAGAACTTGTTGGAGACTTCATATCTCTCAACTCGGGTATTTGCTTGAAATATTAACTTCAACTCTGGAACATCTCATATGGTCCATGACGCTCAAAACGCCTTTGAAGTCCCGATTCTAAGCCGTTAAGCATGGTGCACTAAACTATCAAGTAGTCATCATATTGAGCTATCCAAACATTCATAACGCCCGCATACGCTCCTGCAATAGGTCTGCACCTAGCGGTGCATCAAGGACATAATTCTTCTGTGCAGCAATGAGGACAATCCTCAGATCACGGATCCAATCCGCATCATTGCTACTAACATCTTTCAACATAGTTTTTCTCTAGGAACATATCAAAATAAACATAGGGAAGCAACAACTTGAGCTATTGATCTACAACATAATTTGCAAAATACTACCAGGACTAAGTTCATGATAAATTTAAGTTCAATTAATCATATTACTTAAGAACTCCCACTTAGAAAGGCATCCCTCTAATCCTCTAAGAGATCACGTGATCCAAATCAACTGAACCATAACCGATCATCACATGAAATGGAGTAGTTTTCAATGGTGAACATCACTATGTTGATCATATATACTATAAGATTCACGCTCGACCTTTCGGTCTCAGTGTTCCGAGGCCATATCTGCATATGCTAGGATCTTCAAGTTTAACCCGAGTATTCTGCGTGTGCAAAACTGGCTTGCACCCATTGTAGATGGACGTAGAGCTTATCACATCCGATCATCACGTGGTGTCTGGGCACGACGAACTTTGGCAACGGTGCATACTCAGGGAGAACACTTTTATCTTTAAATTTAGTGAGAGATCATCTTATAATGCTACCGTCAATCAAAGCAAGATAAGATGCATAAAAGATAAACATCACATGCAATCAATATAAGTGATATGATATGGTCATCATCTGGTTGTGCTTGTGATCTCGATCTTCGAAGCACCGACATGATCACCATCGTCACCGGCGCGACACCTTGATCTCCATCATAGCATCGTTGTCGTCTCGCCAACTATTGCTTCTACGACTATCGCTACCGCTTAGTGATAAAGTAAAGCAATTACTGTATGCGATTGCATTGCATACAATAAAGCGACAACCATATGGCTCCTCGCCAATTGCCGATAACTCGGTTACAAAACATGATCATCTCATACAATAAAATATAACATCATGCCTTGACCATATCACATCACAACATGCCTGCAAAAACAAGTTAGACGTCCTCTACTTTGTTGTTGCAAGTTTTACGTGGCTGCTACAGTGAGCAAGAACCGTTCTTACCTACGCATCAAAACCACAACGATAGTTCATCAAGTTAGTGTTGTTTTAACCTTCTCAAGGACCGGCGTAGCTACACTTGGTTCAACTAAAGTTGGAGAAACCGACACCCGCCACCACACAGTATGCAAAGCGGTCGGTAGAACTAGTCTCGCGTAAGCGTCTGGCGTAATGTCGGTCCGGCTGCTTCATCCAACAATACCGCCAACCAAAGTGTGACATGCTTTGGTAAGCGATGACTTGTATCAGCCACAACTCACTTGTGTTCTACTCGTGCATATAACATCTACGCATAAAACCTGGCTCGGATGCCCTTTGTTGGGGAACGTAGTAATTTTCAAAAAATTCCGCTCGCACGCAAGATCACGGTGATGCATACCAGCGAGAGGAGAGTGTTGTCCACGTACCCTCATATTCAGCGAGGCGTTAACTGCGGTTGATGTAGTCGTCGTCTTCACGATCCGACCGATCAAGTACGAGCATACGGCACCTCCGAGTTCAGCACGTTCAGCCGATGGCGTCCCTCGAACTCCGATCCAGTAGAGTGTTGAGGAGAGTTTCGTCGATGTAATGACGTGGTAACGATGATGATGTTCTCTGAGCCGCGAGGCTTCGCCTAAGCAGCGCAACAATATTATCGAGGTGGACTATGGTGGAGGGGCACGCTGCGGCTAAAAGATCAACTAATCAATTGTTGTCTATGGGTGCCCCCTCCTCCATATATAAAGGAGTGGAGGAGGGGCTGGCCAAGGGGGTGGCGGCGCATGGGGGAGTCCAACTCCCAGGAGTAGGACTCCCATTTTCCTATTAGGAGTAGGAGAGGAAGGAAGAGGAAGGAGGAGGAAGGAAGGGGGCGGCCCCCTCCCAGTCGGATTGGGCTTGGGGGGCCTCCTTGCTCCTTCCCTCCTTTCCACTAAGGCCTAATAAGGCCCATATACCTCCGGGGGTTCAGATAACCTCCGGAGCTCCGTGTGTCCCGATCTCACGGAACCTTTCCGGTGTCCAAATATAGTCGTCAATATATCGATCTTTACGTCTCGGCCATTTGAGACTCCCGTCATGTCCCTGATCTCCCTCGGGACTCGAACTACCTTGATACATCAAAACTCATAAACTCATAATATAACCGTCATCAAAACTTTAGCGTGCGGACCCTACGGGTTCGAGAACTATGTAGACATGGCCGAGACACCTCTCGGTCAATAACCAATAATGGAACCTGGATGCTCACATTGGCTCCCACATATTCTCTGAAGATCTTTATCGATTGAAGCATAACAACATCGTTGTTCCTTTGTCATTGGTATGTTACTTGCAGAGATCCGATCGTCGGTATCTCAATTCCTAGTTCAATCTAGTTACTGCAAGTCTCTTTACTTGTTACGTAATACATCATCTACAACTAACTCATTAGTTGCATTGCTTCTGAAGGCTTAAGTGGTGCATTACAGAGAGGGCCGAGATACCTCTCCTACAATTGGGGTGACAAATCATAATCTCAAATCGCCAACCCAACAAGTACCTTGGAGACACACAGAGAACACCTTTATAATCACCCGATTCACGTTGTGACGAGTGGTAGAACACAAAGTGTTCCTCCGTTAAGCAGGAGTTGCATAATCTCATAGTCATAGGAACATGTATAAGTCATGAAGAAAGCAATAGCAACATACTAAACGATCAAGTGCTAAGCTAACGGAATGGGTCAAGTAAATCACATCATTCTCCTAATGATGTGACCCCGTTAATCAAATGACAACTCATGTCTATGGCTAGGAAACATAACCATCTTTGATCAACGAGCTAGTCAAGTCGAGGCATACTAGTGACACTCTGTTTGTCTATGTACTCACACATGTATTGTGTTTCCGGTTAATAAAATTCTAGCATGAATAATAAATATTTATCATGAAATAAGAAATAAATAATAACTTTATTATAAGGGCATATTTCCTTATTCAATATGCCTAGAATAATAAAGTATTATTTATTTCCTCATATCATGATAAATGTTTATTATTCATGCTAGAATGTATACATAGACAAAACATAGTGTCACTAGTATGCCTCTACTTGACTAGCTCGTAAATCAAAGATGGTTAAGTTTCCTAACCATATACATAAGTTTCCAAAACATAGTATCATTAGGAGAATGATGTGATTGACTTGACCCATTCCGTTAGCTTAGCACTTGATTGTTTAGTATGTTGCTATATCTTTCTTCATGACTAATACATGTTCCTATGACTATGAGATTATGTAACTCCCGCTTACCGGAGGAACACTTTGTGTGCTACCAAACGTCACAACATAACTGGGTGATTATAAAGGTGCTTCTACAGTGTCTCCAAGGTACTTGTTGAGTTGACGATTTCGAGATTAGGATTTGTCATCTCGATTGCTCTGGAGAGGTATCTCCGCCCTCTCGGTAATGCACATCACTATAAGCCTTGCAAGCAATGTAGCTAATGAGTTAGTTACGAGATGATGCATTACGTAACGAGTAAAGAGACTTGCAGAACGAGATTGAACTAGGTATTGATAACGACGATCGAATCTCTGCAAGTAACATACCGATGACAAAGGGAACAACGATGTTGTTATGCGGTTTTGACCGATAAAGATCTTCAGAGAATATGTAGGAGCCAATATGAGCATCCGTGTTCCGCTATTGGTTATTGACCGAAATATGTCTCGGTCATGTCTACATAGTTCTCGAACCCGTAGGGTCCGCACGCTTAAGGTTTCGTTGACAATTTTATTATGAGTTTATGAGTTTTGATGTACCGAAGGTTGTTCGGAGTCCCGGATGTGATCACGGACTTGACGAGGAGTCTCGAAATGGTCGATACATAAAGATCGATATATTGGACGACTATATTTGGACACTTGAAAGGTTCCGGTGAGATTGGGACAATACCGGAGCTTCGGGAGGTTATCGGAACCCCCCGGGAGGTATATGGGCTTTATTGGGCCTTAGTGGAAAGGAGGGGAAAGGAGCAAGGGAGGCCCCCCCCCCCCAAGCCCAATCCGATTTGGGAGGGGGGCCGGCCCCCCTTTCCTTCCTCCCTCCTTCCTCTTCCTTCCCTCTCCTACTCCTAATAGGAAAAGGGGGAGTCCTACTCCCGGTGGGAGTTGGACTCCCCCCCTTGGGCGCGCCACTCCCTCTTGGCCGGCCCCCTCCTCCACTCATTTATATATGGAGGAGGGGGGCACCCCATAGACACAACATTTGATCTCTTGATCTCTTAGCCGTGTGCGGTGCCTCCCCTCCACCATAGTTCTCCTCGATAATATTGTAGCGGTGCTTAGGCGAAGCCTCGCGACGGTAGAACATCAAGATCGCTCACCACACCGTCAGGTCGACGGAACTCTTCCCGACACTCACTGGATCGAGTCCGCGAACGCCATCGAAATGAACGTGCAAGAACTCCTGAGGTGCCGAGTTTCGTGCTTGATCGGTCGGCCGTGAAGACGACGACTACATCAACCGCTAAGCAGTTAACGCTCGCTGGGTCCACGAGGGTACGTGGACACACTCTCCTCTCGCTATGCATCACCATGATCTTGCGTGTGCGTAGGAAATTTTTGAAATTACTACGTTCCCCAACAATCGAATGAGCGGGTAACACCGCTTCAATGCCAAGGTGATGACTGCCGGAGTCAAATTCGGCATATCTCCGGTAGGGGTCCTGAGCTGGTACCCTTGGCTAGATGGTAATAGGACACAGAGGACACTGGTATTTACCAAGGTTCGGGCCCTCTCAAAGAGGTAAAACCCTACGTCCTGTTTTGTTGTATTGATTGTGGATGAGGTACAGGGTACATGTGATCTACCTTGAGATCGTGTGAGAATGAATGTTCGTTCTATGGCCCTGGCACCCCGGTTTATATAGACATCGAGGTACCTAGGGTTTATAGATAAGTCGGTTGGACCTTGGGGCAAAATGCGCCACCTCTGGACCTTGGCGTACACGCAAAGTCTTCGAATCATTCCTTCCCGTCATTCATGGTCCAGATGAAAGAGGCCCACCAGATGATAAGTTTAGCAGGTTCCTCGGCCCACCCCAAAGGACCAGTGACCGACGTGCCAACCACTCCCTAATCCAGCACTCTGTCAGCGACCGGTAAGCCTATTCCGGCTGGTGTGCCACATTAAAGTCAACTTCTCACCTCGCCCGTTTAAGCATGGCTTCGGTGTCGTCCATACCACACCGCACCACTACCCGTCTACCTCGTCCACACTACACAACACCATGTCGAAGTCATGGTTCTCTATGCCGACAGGTCGCACTCTAGATCTCCTTCCAGATATGGATCTTGGTGCATCCGCGGCCGTTCTCCGGGGCCCTTGACCTCCAAAGAGGTCGTCTCCTTCGACGAGGAGGAGATCATCATCTCCTTCGGCGACAAGGAGGAGCCGCTGCCACAGCAGCTGCACCTCCGCTCGGAGGCGGTGGTCATGGACGATGAGTGCCAACGACAAATGGAGCTCATGATCGAGCGGTCACTTCAGAGCCCTTGACCTCCACGGAGGACATCCCCTCGAACAAGGAGGAAATCATTATCTCCTCTGGCAATGAGGAGAAGCCTCCGCAACAGCAGCTCCACCGGTCACTCATGATGAGTGCCAACGGCAAATGGAGCTCATGATCGAGCGCTCACTACGGGGCTGTGGTCCGGCATCGCCCTTGTTGCCGCAAGCCCGCGTGAAGGAGGAGTCGGCACCACCGCCTCTCTAGTGCGTGAAGGCAGAGCCGGCGTCGCCACCGCACAGCCAGTACGCCCGCATCGACCAGCCAACATCATCGCCGTGCCACATCTGGGGCGGCAAGGTCGTGAAGGAGGTGGTGCCGTAGGCGACCGCGGCTCCTCGTAGCCGCGAAGCATTGTGCCAGTCCAGAAAAAGGGCGGTCATGGCGGCTGCGCCGCGTTTGTAAAGTTCGATGAGGCGCTGGTCTCGATCTGCGCGGACACAGACCTTGCGGAGGCCCGGGCTCGTGACCAGTCGATGACACCGCGGAGACGGTCGCGCGGCGACCACACCGCCTCGACTGGGACCTCGCTAAGGTTGGCGAGGAGTGGCCTCTCAACGAGACCGCCACCGCCGCCGGCAAGGGCAAGGCTCCCAGGCCACGGTCGGTGTTGGCCGTGGCGGCCTTCCGCACGGCGCAGGGAGGAAGCAGAGCGGCTCCTCCGCAAGCGCTAGGCGGTTGCTGTGCAGGGCTGTCATGCCTCCCGCGCTCTTCCGCCGCGGGAAGGACCACCACGATGACGACGACACATACAACGATGAGGTGCCGCTAGCCAGCTCGGGCACGCGTACAAGATCACCGTTCGGCGTCAGCTACATGCTCGTTTAGTTTTTCTATATATTTTATTAATTGAACAGACGAGATATTATTTATGTAAAAAACATCAAACTTATGTCCGTTTGAAAGATTTCCGTCATGTTTGTATGAAGTACATCCAAACGTGTCCGCATTGTGGGCGGGCGTCTACGACGAGCTTTGGATGGCCGGATCGGGTATCGTTGTCCATGGATTAAAGACGGGCATTGGAGATGACACAAACCAGGTCGGACGAGATAGACGAGCTCGTATGATGCGTGGAAGTTTCGTTTCCAATCGACTGAGACTGAATCTTTTTTAGCGAGACCTGATGCTCCTAACTAAAACCGCACGTCCGCACTCCTATCCCCTTCCCCGAGCAGGAAGGAGCATCGTGGCTAATCACGTGGGTACAAGCAGGAGAAACCAGAGAGGTACGATACCTAAACCCCAAACCGCACTGAAACACCGCTGGAAACGGGGGAAGCCCAGATCGCAACGGGACAACTCTGACCGGTCAACACTCCCTTGATTTAGCCAACTAAACAAGCCACCATTTCGTTAATAACGCCGCCCGAGGGCACCAGACACCAAAATTTCACGCACGGAATTTACAGCTCCCAAGCCGCTCGTCCGTCCTTCCTCCCAGTCCCAGCGCCGCGCGGGCCCACCGGCCGCATTATTCTCGCCGTACCGTTTTTTCACCGACACCCGCGGTAAAAAACACCGCCCCGGGCCATCCGGGCCGTCCGATGCCCCGACCGCTCGCATCCGGCGGCGGGACCGCCACCCACCTACCCCCATTAATTGGGCTGGCCGCCCCGTCCCGCGGCAGCATCACCACTTCAGCAGCAGCGAGGTCCAGTCCCAGCTCAACTCACTCTCGCCACTGCTCTCCTCCTGCTTTCCTCGCCAGCGGCGGCGGGCTCCTCCGGCGACGAGGCTCCAGGAGTCTACGGCTAAGCCCCGTCCGTCTGAATCCTGCGCGCTTCGGTGCAGCCGCCCGCTCGCGCCGGCCGCGTGATCTGGTGAGAGCCTTTTGTTTTGCTCTGCTATCTCTTCTCCTCCTCCTCGTTCACGGTGGGGTTGTAGGGGAGCTGCCGGGGGGCGGAGATCTGGGGATGCGGGGCGTAATGGCGGCGGTGCGTGCCGGGGGTTTAGCTGGGAGGTGTGGGTTTTGGGCGGTGGATTTAGCGGGGATCTCCACTTCATGCCTCATCTGTGTGATGGCATAGCATTCTGGTTTGGGTGTTGAGACTGAAGTCATAATAAAATCAAACTGTTCTCTTGAGTGCTCGTTTTGTGAGAGCTGACTGCTCAGATCGCGATCTTCTGGAGCTCCTTTGCTGCTTGGCCAGACGGGGCCGGTCAACAGCCCGCGGGTTTCCATGTTTTGGAGTCAGATTCTAGGGTTCCTGGATGTTACTGCCTTATTGCTGGGTTTAAGGCCAGATATGTTAGATTTAGTAAAAGTGGGATCCCCTAGCGTTTAGGCGTTCAGATGTCATTATTGGTGACCATCATGGGGTGCTCTATTTCAGTAGGGCCATCTAGGCTTTATTTTTTAATTATTACGGTGCTGCTAATTTGGGGATAAGTTTATCATTAATTAGTGATAGGGCTAGTTACTCAAAAAAAGAGTTAGTGATAGGGCTCACGAATGCGACACTCGCAGTGCATGTGAGATTTAGTGCCTACCATGGGCCGACGTGATTGTTTGGGTTGGTTTGGTTCGACCAAGCGATGATGCCGTCAGGCTTAGAAGTGCATTTCGTGTTGAGGGTTCTAGTTTGGTAAGCAAGATTTATTCTCAAGCGATGCTCCTTCCTTGCAGGTTGTGCTGAAATGGCCGGCGGCATTACCTGTGGGTCCTTGCTGCAGAAATTACAGGTATGCGGCATTTTGCGAACTGCAACAAGTTTTTTTGCTTTGTTTGTCAACTTGGCTTTGTGCAACTGATGGTGACATGCTTCTTCTCTGGAATCTTCCTGCTAGCTTGTGTGGGATGAAGTTGGTGAGAGCGACGAGGACCGCGACAAGGTCCTGTACCAGCTGGACCAGGAGTGCCTGGATGTTTACAAGAGGAAAGTTGATCAGGCCACCAACTCTAGGGATCTCCTTATCCAGGCGCTGGATGACTCGAAGATCGAGCTTGCCAGACTTCTTTCTGCCCTTGGGGAAAAAGCTGTTGCGAGAACTGTAAGTTAATATTGTCGCAACGCTTAGAATTCCTGGTTGATTTTCATCCTAGACAATTCTGTGGGGTACATGCATGATACATTCTAGTGCATATTCAGTGGAACTAGGAACCGGCCTATGAAGCTTTTCTGTATTAGCAGTTCCCACCTCATTCTTTTCCTCTCGCTGTGCATGATATTGATTGTCATAGCTCAGAAGTGAAATGATAACTCACTATGAATGCGTGAAGCCAGTTTTTTAGTTATTGGAAGTAAGTTGAGAATTATGAATGCATGCAGCCTGAGAAGACATCAGGGACAATCAAGCAACAGTTAGCTGCCATCGCTCCAACACTTGAGCAGTTGAATAAGAAGAAGAATGAGAGAAAGAGGGAATTTGTTAGTGTACAGTCACAAATTGATCAAATATGTGGTGAGATTGCTGGCACCACAGAGGTCGGTGAGCAGGTGGCTACACCACAGGTCAACGAGGATGATTTGACACTTGAGAGGCTTGAAGATTTTCGGTCCCAACTCCAGGAGCTTGAGAAAGAGAAGGTAATACCCACTCCTTCCCAAATTTGTTTTTGATTTTTACATGATCGAAGATAAAATGTTATATCATGATGTTTTTACTATTTCTTTGCCTCTGGTTCCCAATGGCTAACAAGAGTTTCTTTCTGCTTGAAAATTGGTTTGCAGAGCAATAGGTTGGAGAAGGTTCTTGAGTATGTAAGCATGGTACATGATCTATGTACCGTCTTGGGCATGGATTTTCTCAGCACCGTGACTGAAGTTCATCCCAGTCTAGATGACTCCATTGCTGATAACTGCAAGAGCATCAGCAACGAGACATTATCAAAACTTGACAAGACAGTAGCCACACTTCATGAAGATAAAAAGTTGAGGCTAAGAAAGGTAAAAATAAAATCAAATTTCTTAAAATCTGAAGCGCATGCCCTATTTTATTACATGCACAATCTCATTAATGGCTTATTTTGTATTCTCAGCTTCAAGAGCTTGTTGGTCAACTGTATGATCTTTGGGATCTCATGGATGCTCCAACACAAGAAAGGAGCATGTTCGATCATGTTACCTGCAACAGATCAGCATCTGTAGATGAAGTCACTGCTCCTGGAGCACTTGCACTTGATTTAATTGAACAGGTTAGATTACATCTGAAATTATCTGGTAGAATTATTACCTGGTATTAATTGTTTGTTCAGCTCTATTTGGCCTTTTCTTCCAATTCAGGCTGAGACAGAGGTTCAAAGGCTAGACCAGCTAAAATACAGCAAGATGAAAGAAATTGCTTTCAAGAAGCAAACTGAGTTGGAAGACATCTATGCTGGCGCTCACACAGTAATAGACACTGCAGCTGCCCATATGAAATTGTTGGCACTGATTGAGGCAGGGAACATAGAACCAACAGAACTAATTGCAGATATGGAAGGTCAGATAGCAAAAGCAAAGGAAGAAGCATTGAGCAGAAAAGATATATTAGATAAAGTTGAAAAATGGATGTCTGCATGTGAAGAAGAAAGCTGGCTTGAAGATTATAACAGGGTATGCTAATAATTTACATCAACAAATCAGTGCTGCTGGTTTTGGGACTGGCTTCTCACGTACAAATTCAAAATCTCTCTGCAGGATGACAACAGATATAACTCCAGCCGAGGTGCCCATCTGAATCTCAAACGTGCAGAAAAAGCTCGTATTCTTGTCAGCAAGATTCCAGGTACTTATCTGAAATACATATATGAACATCTGCTGTGAACATTTGTATATGTTGGAGACCAATGTATGTCTGTTGGATTTTCTTGTGGTCATGCATTTTATTCTGCAGTTATATAATTCTGTTTGTTGCTAATGCAATCAATGCTTTCGTTCTAGCGCTTGTCGAAACTCTGGTGGCCAAGACTAGAGCATGGGAAGAGAGCCGTGGTCTGTCCTTTATGTATGACGGTGTACCGCTTCTAGCTATGTTGGACGAGTATGTTATGCTAAGGGAGGAAAGAGAAGAAGACAAGAAAAGAATGAAGGTATGTTCTCTTAAAATTGGAAGCCAATCATTCCCCAGTTTAGAATGCCCTTGAATTGTCAGTTCAATTATTTTGAGCGTCTCTTGTATGCCGTCAGTGTTTTAAATACGCTCACTGTGTTTAGGAATAGGCATTGATTGTCTGGTTTGTTCACTTTTGAGTTCAGTTTGTTAGGATGCTGTTACATGTCATCATAGGTAGGAAAAATGGAACTGGGAACGGAAACACTACTTGATTCATCACTAGTGCCTAGGGCTGATGTTTCCTTATGTGGCATATACTCTTGACCCCAATTTCAGTAACATGAATTCTCCATTTTGTGTGGTGCACTCCCCAGGAACAAAAGCGCTACGTCGAGCAGAAACTGAACACTGATCATGAAGGGCCGTTTGGATCGCGGGTCAGCCCTAACAGGCCGGCTACGGCGAAGAAGATACCCGGCCCAAAATCCAATGGCACCTCCATGAACGGCACTCCTCCGAGCAGAAGACTATCGATCAGTGGTCAGCAGAATGGAAGGTCTGGGGGGAAGGACAGCAAGAGAGACAGCGCGACGAAGGCGGCGTCATCCCCGGGGAATGGAGCCGCCGCCGCAGCTGCCAAGGAAGACGCATCCTCCCACATCTCCGGCACCGACCTGGCTCCGACCACGCCGTGATCTTTGACCTAATATGGTGTATTAGAAGATAAGAGAAGGACATTTGCTGATGTTTTTTCCCATTGTTTTGTGCTAATATAATGTGCTGTGTTTGTAGCGAGGAGAGGGAGTATATGTGACGTCCATCGACCCCTCTGTAGTTCGGCTACCTGGCCAGGGTTTGTTTGCTCCTGGTGTAAAGTGGTGTTCCACTCTTGATTAGTTTCACCGAGGCGTACTATTTTCTACCACCTGTGATCAGACGCTGTAGTATAGACTTTGCTGGTCTGTGTTATTAGTCGTTGAAATAACCTTTTTGTGTGCCCTGATGGTCATTGCCTCCTAATCCTATTAGCATGGTTTTTGTTTCGTGCCTGGCCATTGCCTCGTAATCCTATCTGCATGGTTTTTGTTTCCTTTGTTTTCCCACGTTTGCTTGTGATGCTCTGATTTGCAGCTGATGCCTGACCTAGTAGAGAGTCTCTACATGTGGCTGATCACACCAGTAAAACAACACTACAATCATGAAGAACTATGCGATGATGAAGAAGATGAAGTTCTTCATCCCAAATTGACGAGGAGCCTTGCCTATTTTAACAATGCTTGTCTGCTTGAGCATGACCAAGCATGACCTTGGAGTAAGCATCCTCTGCTACTTACCTGGTCTTACACCTTTTCAAAGAGTTGTCTGTGTAACCGCTCACTTGTTCAACTACCCCCCCTCTCTCTCTGTGTACTAACCACTTCTCCTGGCATGATAGAAGAGCAACAATTCAAGCAGCAAGCAAAGGAGCACACTACACATGGAACATAAAAAACTTAGACATGCATGATCATAAGGTAGAGCAAGTTCATCCTAACTAATATGATGTCATCCTACCACCACATCAAAAAGATGTTGTAATCCTACCACTGCAACTACGTCATCAGCGTGAGGGGTTAGTATATACCACCTCGTCAAAATATACAGGCCAACAACAGTTTTCAAGCCCTGACTACCATAAAATGTACATCATCATTGCCATCACCATCATAGTCGAGGATCATGCACGCCTTGTTGTCCAGCAGGTGGCTTAGAGCAGCCATTAGAGCTTCTGGACTGAAGCCACCTTGGTCCATGACGAAGCTGCACAGGTTAGGGTGGACGTCGATCGACTTGCTCTCCCTAATGGCGGTTGCCACCTCCTTGACGGCATTAGTCATGCTGCTGAAGATCTCCCTAATGGCGGTTGCCACCTCCTTGACGGCATTAGTCATGCTGCTGAAGATGCTCAACTCGTTCTCCACCAAGTCACCCCTCTTTCTCTTCCTATCAAGCACAGGAACGTGATCACCACCCTTATCAGGAACATAAAGATTGATGGTGTCTGACTCATGGGTGTCAGGATAGTCATGCATACGCGAACCCAACAGCTCACGGCTCACTAGACCCATGACATGCTTGTCGTCTTCCACCCCAAAGGAGAAGATCTGCATCTGCGGGTAGGTTTGGATGGGTGTGTTGAGAAACTCAGTGTCCTTGGGGTGGTCCTAAGGAATAAACACGTCGTAGTTAGGGTGATTGGCATGTTAGACATGCTTGAACAAGTGGTATGTGAGCTAACCAGCGTGTGGCCTTGGTAGTGCTCTAACTCCAAAAGTGTCGTGCAAGTGTCCTGATCCCATGATATGCCGCTAATGTCTTTGAGCTTGGACACTCTGATCCATCTTGCTCTCCACTTTTTGAGGTGGTTGTAGACCTGGGTCAAGGTGACCTCTTGGTCACTGAACTCGAACACCCGCTTGGCAATGGGCTGACTAAAATCTTACGTGCTCATGTCCTACAAGCGTTAGTATCAGCAAGCACTAAATATGAACAGTACGAACGAGCACTAAACATAGACAGTAACATTGTACACCCGGATCATTGAGTTCAACACACCACCCTTTGACCTTTCTTCGATCTCATAGCATACCATGGAGTTCAACACACTACCATATCTACGATAGTATCATCCTTGCCGACATGAAAACAACATGAAGCTCATCAAATCCTACAAAGCAAAGAATCCATCACCACTAGCCACCACAATATCACATCCTCACGTATCAACAGTATACAATGCTATGACATGCTCACAGATCCACTCATATCACATGCCCACATATCTAGCTAGAACCAGTAGAGAGGAGGAGTGATCGAACTCGCAGCCAGGAGCGCGCAGAACACGTCGAAGAAGAGGAGGACACGAATCGCCGCCGCTGTGTACCACCGACCGGAGAAGAAGCGTCGCTTACCTGGTCGTTGGTATCGATCCGCGTGGGAGGGAAAACTCGAAAGGGGGAAATAGTGGCGGGAGTTTGGGCGGTGAGGTGTGGGTGGCTATATAGGACGACCGATTCAACGGGAGGTGACCCTAATTCCTCGCGCCATCTTCATGGTCGCATAAGCTCAGCGCCGCGTACTCCTCCACTGCATCATGTGAGCCTGGCTGAGAGAAAACATATGATTCGACCGTTCCTAGCTGGCCTGACTGGGGTGCTTTAAGGTTCGTGCTATGCGGATCAAACAGTAAATGCAAACTACCAAATGGGCATTTTGCACCACACGGACCTAATTAGCCAACTAAACAAAGCATATGATTCGATGGTCGACATCCCGCCCGCTTTGTCCTTGGACATGTTTGAAGATGTCTTTGGATATTTGGTGCAGTCGTTTGATGATCACCGTTGGAGTTGCCCTAGTGTCATCAATTTATTTTTAGAGCAAAACAAAGCTTTATAACTTAACGGTGCACGAGCAAATCACCCGAAACACAAACAGCCACACTAGGCGGTACACAAGTGTCCCAAATGATACTCTCGTTCGGTAGACAAGAACGACCAAAGTTTTGCTAGCTCATGTGCTACAGTGTTTGCATTACGACGACAAACATTAATTGCCTGCTCGGAGAACCATAACTTGAGTTGATATTTGATGTCCTCGATGATGAGGAATCCACCTTCCTGAGGTCTAGAGCTTCTCGGAGTAGCTGCGAGTCCGTTTCGAACGTCTAGTGTCACCAATTTGCACCCCTACACAGTAGGATCCCTGCGAAAAATACTGTACGTGACAGAGATCCCCGGTCACCGTCGGCGCAGCGCCTTACCGAAACCTCGAACAACTCCGACGCGATCTCCGCCGTTGATCCTCAGGAATGATCCAGGTTCCTCCGTCGCCTCGCCACGCCACCTCGCTTTGAGCCTTTGACCCGTCTGTTTCTATGGGCGCCCGCCCGCCCAACCGATCCGATCTACCACTAGTAAACAAAATCCACAAAAGATCTTCCAGAAATTAAAAATAGGAAACGGAAGCGCCCCCCTCTCTCTTCCAGCTCCTCCTCCTCCAAGCCACCCCGATTCGATCACTCCCCGAGCAGAATCCCCCCGATTCGATCGCCGGCAAGGAGAGGACGGGAGGGGATGAGGAAGCGGGAGCGCGAGAACCCGTGCGGGATCTGCGGGCACTACCACAAGTACGAGGAGGGGGAGCCGTGCGGGGTGTGCGGCCACCGCCCGCCGGCGCTGGGGGCCGCGGGGGCGGCGGCGGCGCCGCGGCAGGAGTCGGCCTTCCCCTCGGAGATACTCAAGGACTTCCTCTTCCTCGGCAGCTACGACAACGCCTCCCGCTCAGAGCTCCTCAAGACCATCGGCATCTCCCACATCCTCAACGTATGCGCCCTTTTGCTTAAACTATGGACGGTGCGATTGGGTTTAGGAATGGTAGATTGCTGCTTCTTTTCCATCGGGTTTGGTTGCTCCGGACTTGATTCACGATGTAGGACTTTCGCAACAAGTGTAGGATTATAGCGTGAGGAATTGATTGAATGTTCGTTTTGTCAAAAGCTTTTCCACAGTAAACTGACAGTGATGGCGTGACAATATGGGGGCAACGTTTAGTGTTCTAGCTATTTAGGGCAACTGCAACGCGCCGAGACGCTGATTTTGTCCCTTTTTTGTCCATTTGGGTCGGCGTTTTGGGCGGTGACCGCCCCGTCCGTGTTTGGGTGGTCAGTGCGCCCAACGGGCTGACACATTTTCGTTCACGTGGCCCATATTTTTGCACCTATTTTGCATATATATCAACAACTTTGCCCAAAGCTCGCATAACTCATAACCAAATAAAATTATCATAGTTTTACAACCAAATAAAAATCTCATAGTTTACAAATAAATGAAATTTAAATTGTCACAAATACATTTGAAAGAAAAGAGCCAATACATCTATTGGTTGCCAAGGTGAGCCCACATATGCTCAACCAAATCATCTTGTAGTTGAATGTGAGTTGTCCAATCACACATTTCATGATGAAATTGGGTGAACTGTGCAAACGCTGCTGCTCCTTCATGCTCAGGCACAACATTTTCACCCTGAAATTGAAACCCCTGGTCGAAGATTTCATCCTCCCGCTCATCCTCTATGATCATGTTGAATGATCACACAAGCAGTCATCACCTCCCACAACTTCTAGCAGGATACCGAATTGAGATTGAAGAACACCAAAAGCAGACTCCACATCCTTCCTAGCAATCTCTTGTGCTTGGGCAAAATCTCTGCCTCTTCTCTCTTATTGGGTTGGGGATTGTCTTCACATTAGTAGTCCATTGAGGATAGATACCATCGGCTAGGTAGTATCCTTTGTTGCAGTGGTGGCCATTGATCTCAACATTGACCTTTGAGCAGTTGCCTTCTGCAAGGCTTCCGAACACTAGAGAATGCTGAAACACGTTGATGTAATTGTGAGAGCTGGCCATGCCGAAAAAAGAGTGCCAAATCCAAAGATCTTGTGAAGCCACGACCTCAAGTATGACAGTGCAAGCTTTCACATGGCCCCTATACTGCCCCTGTGAAGCAGATGGACAGTTCTTCCACTTCCATTGCGTACAATCTCTGCTACCAAGCATCCCTGGAAAGCCTCTATCTGCATTGATCGCCAAGAACCGGGCTGTATCTGCAGCAGTTGGCTCTCCCAAGTACTCCGGGCCAAACACTGATACCACAACCTTGCATAACTTGTACATAGATTCTAGGCACGTGGACTCACTCATGCAGACATACTCATCAATAAGATCACCGGGTATTCCATATGCAAGCATCCGAATAGCTGCAGTGCATTTCTGTTAAGAGGAGAAGCCAACTTTTTCCCAGGGCGTCTTCCTTGCATACGAAATAATCATCATATGCCACCACCCCCTCCTGAATATGATTGAACACATGTCTAGCGATCTGGAAGCGGCGTCGGAATAGTTTGTGTTTGAAGAGTGGGGAAGAGGACTTGAAGTAGTCTTCCCAAAGTAGGCAATGGCCGCTCTCTCCGTTGTGATTCAATGCCGGAGCATGGCCCGGGATTGACTAAACATCAGCCGGTGCTTAGCAATGTGGTCATGGACGACCAAAGTAGCAACCACAAACTCCTCATCGTCCGACGACAAATCGTCCGAATCGCAAATGAAGTTGTTGAAAAAGTATTCGTTGCTACTATCCATTTGTACCTTGCGTGCGAAACATCGAACACCTTGCGGGCATGGTTGAAGAAGCCGGCCGGTGAAGGGCCCCGCGCCTCTCCCGGACCAGGCAGTAGGCCTGTCGCTGTCGGCGTGGAGGCGACCGTGGCGGCGAACGTCGAGCGAGAACGCTGGGCTTGGAGCGTTGTCGGCGGAGGCGGGCGGGGGTGGCATGGTCGAGGGGGTGCTACGACGGCGGTGAAAACAGGCCACGAACGCCGGCAAGAGCGGCCATTGGGTGCGGTGTGCTGCTGGGGGAGGCTTGTGGGTGCGGGCGGCGGCCTGGGCAGCGTCCAACCGGTCGGAACTGGCGAGGGCGGGGTGGCCGGGTGTCTTGGCTGTGGATGGGAGAGGGGGAGAATGGCCAATGTGCCACGGACTGGTGACCCGAACCCGGCCCAAATTTGAGCCTGAAATTGGCGCGTGCGGACAAAAAGCGGACGCTCGTCCGTTTGCGTCGGTGCGTTGGGCCACAGTTTGTGTCCGTTTCGACCCAAACGGACGCACGCGGACAGAATGTGTAGGCGCGTTGGAGTTTCCCTTAGTTTCTCCAAGTTGTATTGTTGAAGGTGATGGGAGGCAAATGTTCAAAAATGTTCATGTGTGTTGCTTCCTCTGCTTATACAGTCTACATAGTACATCACAGGTGTGCTGCAAGGAGTTTAGTTGGATTTGTGAATTTTGGGGGTTCATATTTCCAATGTTTCTGTGAGACTTCGTGTAGTTTAAACCTCTAGAGCCCATAGTTCATGAAGGCAACAGCTGCTGCCCTGTGCACGAACGACTACAGACGCTGAGGGGTTTGTTGGATTGCGAAGGTGAGGTAAGATGAAATGAAACAGGCAGATGAGAGAGAAAGTGACAATATAATGTTTGGCAGAGAGAGCGTTGAGAGCGGGAGATATTTTATTTGTATCTCCTCTTTTTAGGACCCCCATGACGGTGTATTTGGGTGAGTACGCAGACCATAATTTCAAACAATACTCCTTTTTTATGACCCATGTGAAGGTGTATTTGTGTGGGTATGCATACTGTAATTTCAAATAATAATAGAGGTGTCCAAGATACCTACATTTTATACAAGAACAACTCTCCTTACCCTGTGTGATCGCCTTCGCGATGTGGCACATACATTGGCCGTGCGGAAGGGCGACTGAACTGGCAGGGGGTGATGTAGTTGTGGAGATTTTGAATCAGAGGAGGTGGAGGATACAAGAGGAAGAGAATGGGTGAGGACAGAGAGGGAGGTGGAGGAGCATTGTAGATCCTGTGATTCTGTTTTTAGATGGCGTGTTTAGCCATGATTTCTTTGCTCACGTTATATATATGTGTGGTTTGTGAACATGCCAGGTTAATAAGTACTGGAATGGTAACTTGTGATTGTGATAGACACTACAGTTGGATTGAATAGTTGGAGGCCTTGGTTGTTTAGTTGTACAATTGATGTCTTACTGACATTTGTCAATAGATCAATGATAAGTTGATAACTAGGCAAATGCGGACAAGCTAGCTGATATCTTACCTTGGACTGGTCCTCCATCGCTTAGATGTGTCGTCTGAAACATTGCAAATATTCTTGTTCTGTTTGAAGAAGGAATGATATCTTACCAGCTCTTTGCCTGGCTGTGTCACTGGCGGACTGTGCAGTGGTAAAACCCTTACTAACTGACTTTGCCTGATCCTCTTTTGTTTAAACATGTGTCACATGTCACTCTGAAACTTCTCAAATATTCTTGCTCTGCTTGAAACTGAAATGATATTTTACAATGCTCTCTACCTGACAGACTGTACCCTTATGCCAAAACCTTTACCGGAACTCTTTCACTTATCACTGCCTTCAAGACGACAAGACTTTGCAGTTTGATGATGCAATCCAATTCCTAGGTATGGTGCTGTTCTTCTAGTCACCAGCCTACCAACAAATAGGCACAAATGATGCTTACCATTTCCATTGTTCTATCCTGCAAGATTGGCATTTGTTTTTTCACTTTTTGTGGCAGACATTCACTTTCTTTTAGTATAAACATTCTTCACTCTCAATCTCCCAGTCTGCCTAGCATCGCATATTTAGCATAGGTTTATCTGGTGCTCAGTCAATAAGTACACCCTATAGTACTCATTTTGTTGTTTTCAACTTCAGAACAATGCGAGAGGGATAAAGCACGAGTGCTAGTCCATTGCATGTCAGGGAAAAGTAGGTGTGTATGTATAACATTAGTTCTCTTTAGCTGTCATTGTTTTTGACATTGCTAGGACATCTTTGACTAATGCATTGAAAAACACATTAATCAGGTCAGCTGCATTTGTAGTAGCCTTCTTGATGAAGTCCAGAGGCTGGCGACTTGCACAATGTTTTCAGTGGGTGAAAGAACGGAGGCCACAAGTGCAACTGGCTGATGGTAATTTCTATAATTTGCATTTGTACAAAACTTTTGCTGACATCCAAGATGAATCATTATGAGAAACTAGAAGAAAATAAGGTTGGATTGTAGACTGTAATTGTTCTTCCCTGATTCCAATATCTGAATTAGAGAACTTATGAAATCTGCATTGCTGTACTACAACCTACTCCCTCCGTCCGAAAAAACTTATCCCTCAAATGGATGTATCCATTTAAGGGACAAGCTTTTTCGGACGGAGGTAGTAGTTGGAAACATCAAATTAAAATAGTGCGGTAGCAAATAGCGTGAAAATTATGAGGGAGGCTGGAATTCTGTTTACCTGACTTGTGCATATTTCAAAGGTTTGATATGGCCAGGACAAAGTGAACACTGATTTCTTCTCATCAGTTTGCTACTCATGTTTTTGGATTATGTGGCAGTTGTGTGAAATTCATGGTGGGCTAAAGAAAGTTATTTACATTTGTTTCCTTCTACAGCGGCACAGCAGCAATTGATTGAGTATGAGCAGAAGCTTTT
The DNA here is from genome assembly GCA_021605205.1 of Aegilops longissima. Lineage (NCBI taxonomy): Eukaryota > Viridiplantae > Streptophyta > Magnoliopsida > Poales > Poaceae > Aegilops > Aegilops longissima. Next base: position 249,690,079 of record CM038682.1, on the reverse strand, counting down.
CAGTTGCAATGTTGCTCCAGCGGATTCATTCCCTTCTCTTGGATTCGGTTTTCCGAAGCCGTCTGGTGATGTCCAGGTGCCTATCTTTAATCAGCAGGCTCCAGGGTCCATCTTTGAGCGGGTCAGCCCGAATAACATCCCGAGTAATTTCACATTTGGGGCTACCGAAGCTAAGCTCCCGGATGGCAGTAACTTCGGTGTGGTCAACTTGTCTGGGACTGATAGCATGATGGACAGCTCCTAGGTTACTACTATTGCAATGCTATAAACGGATCAGCTGCCCATTTAGTCAGATTTCTTGGAACATTTTGGATTTCTGGGAAGGAAGGTTGCATTCTTTGTACGAGGCTTCTTACAATATGTGCAAGCATTTTGACCGTTGTGATGTTCTGCAGTTTAACATGCACGGGCGTGCTTTTATTCAACTTTGTAGTGTAATTCAGGTGAACTGAAATTACGCTAGTAGAAAGTTTGATTTCATATGTGCCTGTTAAATTGTACAGATTCGTGTGTCAAGAAAGTACAGCTCAAAATCTATACATGTTGCGCTAAACTTATTTTTCGATCGCACGGAGAATGCATGTATGTATTTCGTGCACGCCGTTATCTAGAAGAAAAATGGATTTTGCACATATGGAACAGCGTGAGTGTGTTGCGGATATTGGATGAATCGGTTCCATGCTAGCGGCTAGCCAGAGCATCTGCAGACGCCGTACTGAATTCCGTAGGATCATTGCATTATGTTTATCTTGCTGGGACGCCCCGCATCATCATGTGAAGCTCGGAAGATGTTGGCAAGATCTTCAACGGCATCTTCATGTGAAGGTGTGTGAGGCACACTGGAAGACATTCCGCCCATGCCTCCCCGGAGGTGCTCCCATGCCTCCCATGAGAGACGCAAAACTCATGCCTCCCATGTCGCCCGGAGGTGCTCCGAAGCCACCCATGCCTCCTATGGTCTCCATGGTAGCTCCAAAGCCACCCATGGTACCCATGCTGCCCATGGTAGCTCTGAAGCCACCGATGCCTCCCATGCCGCCAAGGCCGCCGCCACCCATGCCGCCAAGGCCACCGCCACCCATGCCGCAAATCATGGCTCTTTTTTGTTTCAAGACTTCTTCATGGGCAAGATTGGCATACTCCTTTTGCGCCTCATTGAGGATAGATGTGTCAATGAAGAACAAATACTTCTTCCAATCCAACAACCTAGATCGCTCCTCCATGCCCACCTTCCTCTCCTTCAATGCCACCTTCCTCTCCTCGGCCGCCACCCTCCTCTCCTCGGCCGCCAACCTCTTCTCCTTTGCCGCGACATCTTGGTTCCTTGCCATCTTCCTCACCTTGTTCGCTTCTTTTCTTGCCTTCACAATAGCTTCCATAGCATTTTTGAGCTCATCATCTCCTTTCCTCTTCTTCTTTTCTTTTGCGTCTTTCTTGCACCCATCCGGTCGTTTTGGCTTCGAGTATGAAACCGAGTTTGGTGTGGGGCTTCTCTTGCCGTCATCACTTTATGCCTCCTCCTCATCATCATCCAAATCAATTGTTCGCTTGCGTTTCTTGCTCATATCCAAATCATCCATATCATCACGCTTCTTCCATTTCTCATCATCCTTCAATGCTTCATAGCAAAGAGGCAAGGTAAATAGTCTTTCTTTCTCGATCTTCCCTTTCTTGCTCTTCTTTTCCTCTCCTTTGAACAAGTTTTGTGCAATATTGAACTACATAAAAACAAAACAAGTTAGCACTACAAACACCAACAACAAGCATGATGAACATGGATGAAATGGCACTTACCCTATCTTCATCATTAGTGTCACTTGGGTTCAACTTGTCAACCGCCTTTTGTGCGACCGCCCACTTTTGATAATCTCGGTTGATTGTCGACCTCCGGGAGCGAAGAGATCGGTCGGAGCGGTCAATTCCACTCTTGATCAAAGTGCTCCATCATCCGGTTCCAATAAGCATCTCTACTTTGATCACCTCCAACGGATGGATCCCTCGACACTTGCAAGACGTCTTCTTCATTGGTGTAGTTGCCTCCTCTTCCTTTCAATGCGTCGACAATGCCCTCACCATCCTCGTCCACCTCGAACTCATGGTCATCGAAATGCATGTCATTGGTTTGAGACCAATGCGAATTGTTGGAGCCAACACCCATAGTTGACATATATGCCTCATCGTTGAAACTACAAAGTATATACAACGAAGCAAATAAGCTATTTATATGTATGCATTCAAAAATAACAACAACAAAAAGTTGGCGAATTTTATACCTTTGGGGCATTTCTCGAACACCTTATGCTTGCCGGCCGCCACTCAACAAGTGAGCTCGTCGGGCGCTTGAGTAGTCAGCCGAGCCCGTCGCACATCCTGCAAGCTTCTTCCTCGAAGGCTTCGAGGAGCCGGAGCCGTCCGCCGCCTTGTTCTTCTTTGCGGATACCTTGCCCTTCTTTGGGCGCGCCACATTTGGGAGCTTCGAGAGGGGGGCACGTGGCTTCACGACGGGCACCGGCGCGATGCCACCCACCGCCGAGGTCATCCGTGGCGACATGAAAAGGCCACACACGATGCCGGTGCTAGGGTTTGCGGCGGTGGTGGCGGAGGGGTCGCGGGTGTAGGAAGGGGTGATGGGGGTGCCGACGCGGGCGTCCATCGGGTCAATTCGCCGGCGGCAGCTGTAGGACCTTGAAGTATGTCTAGAGGGGGGGTGATTAGACTACTTGACCAATTAAAAGCTATGCCTTTTCCCAATTTTAGACTTTGGCAGATTTTAGCTATTCTTAAGCAAGTCAAGCAATCTTCACGCAATTCAAGAAAGCATGCAAAGAGTATATAGGCAGCGGAAAATAAAGCATGCAACTTGCAAGAATGTAAAGGGAAGGGTTTGGAGGATTCAAACGCAATTGGAGACACGGATGTTTTTGTCGTGGTTCCGATAGGTGGTGCTATCGTACCTCCACGTTGATGGAGACTTCAATCCACGAAGGGTAACGGTTGCGCGAGTACACGAAGGGCTCCACCCACGAAGGGTCCACGAAGAAGCAACCTTGTCTATCCCACCATGGCCGTCGCCCACGAAGGACTTGCCTCACTAGCGGTAGATCTTCACGAAGTAGGCGATCTCCTTGCCCTTACAAACTCCTTGGTTCAACTCCACAATCTTGTCGGAGGCTCCCAAGTGACACCTAGCCAATCTAGGAGACACCACTCTTCAAGAAGTAACAAATGGTGTGTTGATGATGAACTCCTTGCTCTTGTGCTTCAAATGATAGTCTCCCCAACACTCAACTCTCTCTCACAGGATTTGGATTTGGTGGAAAGAAGATTTGAGTGGAAAGCAACTTGGGGAAGGCTAGAGATCAAGATTCATATGGTTGGAATGAAATATCTTGGCCTCAACACATGAGTAGGTGGTTCTCTCTCAGAACTGGTAAGTTGGAAGTGTAGGTTTGTTCTGACGGCTCTCTCCACGAATGAAGAGGAGGTGGAGGGGTATATATAGCCTCCACACAAAATCTAACCGTTACACACAATTTACCAAAGTCGGTGGGACCGAATCATCAAACTCGGTTGGACCGATTTAGTAAACCTAGTGACCGTTAGGGTTTTCGGTGGGACTAACAAGCAACTCGGTAGGACCGATATGGTTAGGGTTAGGGCATAACGTAATCTCGGTGAGACCGATTACACAAACTCGGTGAGACCGATTTTGGTAATTAGCTAACCAGAGAGTTGGTCAGGTAAACTCGGTGGGACCGATTCGCTCTTTCGGTGAGACCGAAAAGTTACGAAAGGGAAACAGAGAGTTTACATTGCAATCTCGGTGGGACCGATCGCTCACTTCGTTAGACCGAAACATTACGAAGGGAAACAGAGATTATAATCCCATCTCGGTGAGACCGAGATCCCTATCGGTGAGACCGATTTGCCTAGGGTTTGTGGCGTGGCTAAGACATCCGAACTCGGTGGCGCCAGATAGAAAGAATCGGTAGGGCGAGTTTGACTTTAGGTTTAGGTCATATGTGGATGTGAGAAAGTAGTGGAGGTTTTTGGAGCATATCACTAAGCACATGAAGCAAAAGGCTCATTAAGCAACACCTCATCCCTCCTTGATAGTATTGGCTTTTCCTATAGACTCGATGTGATCTTGGCTCACTAAAATGTAAAATGTAGAGTCTTGAGCATTTGAGCTTGAGCCAATCCTTTGTCCTTGATATTTTGAGGGATCCACTTTCATCATCCATGCCATGCCATTCATTGAGCTTTCCTGAAATATTTGTCTTGGAATAGCATTAGCTCAATGAGCTATATGTTGTTATGAATTACCAAAACCACCTAGGGATAGTTGCACTTTCAATCTCCCCCTTTTTGGTAATTGATGACAACATATAGATCAAAGCTTCGACAAATGATAATAAAATTTGAAAAACATCGTCGCTTTGAGAAGTATGTGATAAGCAAGAGCTCCCCCTAAATTTGTGCATAGTAATATTTTCTTTGGACTGCAAATGCACAAGGAATTAGGCTCATGGGTTACTCTTCCATGTCACATACATCTTGGTGGAGCGCTCAAAATAACAAAGATTGAATACATGCACTCATCACCAAGCAAAGTGAATGATCATATAAGGATAAGTAAGATAATATCATAACGAGCATAAGTGTAGCTTATGATCAAACACATGATCATCAATGTCTCACAGGTAATTGCATAGAATCTCAAACAATCAAAAGCAAATAAAGTTCAACCAAAAAGACAAGAGAGAACAAAAGCAAATCTCTCTCTCTCTCTCTCGAAGCCTATGATCTATACATTTTTCTCCCCCTTTGGCAACAAGTTACCAAAAAGTTCCTAGAAAATGCATAGGACTATATCTTCTCTCAGGCTTGGTCTTCTGGTGGTGGTGGTGTCCGGAGAACTCCAAGAACGAAGGCTTCATCGATGTAGAAGGAGCTGAAGGAGTTGGTGCTTTGGAGCTGGTGCCTTTGGAGCAGTAGCCGGAGCCGATGAAGTGACTCTGTGTCTTCAATCGCTCTGCAGCTGATCTCTGAGCTCGTGGCACTCTGGCAAATGCATCGGTCGTTGTCCTGCCCTTCCTCTCCTGCATGTCATCCTGTAGCTGCTCCACAAATGATCAATCTCGCCACTTTGACATCAAGATCATAGAATTTTTGTTCCATGATTCTTTCCAAGCTCTCCTGGTTTTGAGTTAGGGTGGCCAACCCCTTCTCAATCCGCAGAGTTGATGCTATCAAGTAACCAAGATGCTCCTGCTTGTTCTTCAGAAATTATTCAGATGCCTCTGCTTGAGTTGGCATCTTGGCAGTCTTCTCTTTCCTAGATTTCTCCTTCTTCTCTTGCGCTTGTACTGATGTTGGTTCATTCTCACTCATGACAACTTGATTGTTCTCAAAGTCATGATAGAGAACCATGTGTTCCTTATCCAATGATACTTCCTCGTGCCCATCTTTGAGTTAATCAACTCCACGAATCATGGGGCATATCCACGCCTCCTCTTACAGTCTGCTGCAGTCCTCTTGATAGTTTCAACTATGAGGCTCATGACTTTGAATTTCGAGGCACATCAAAACGTGAAGCAAATTGATTGCATGCCCTCTGATCATGTTGTGGTCACCTGATTTGGGCAAAAGAGTGTGCCTCAGGATCCATTTGATTGTAGGCAACCCTGACAGAAGATAATGAACTGATCCAAACTTGAAAGACTCAAGTGCATCATCAGGGATTTCCTTGTATGTGTGACATCGAGTTGTGTCCCATCTTCTTCTTGGCATAAATGTCCAAGTCATCTTCATCTTTCTTTGGGGCATTGATCAGACTTACCCATTCCTCTATGGTTGACTGATATCGTGTTCCTTCTGACATCCAAGCTATCCTGCCATCTGGATAGAAATGTGCTGTGGAGTAGAATTGCATTATGAGCTCGTCATTCCAATTTGTGAGCTTCTGCCCAACAAAATCTGCAACTCCACAAGCACTGAAGCTGTCATACACTCCTGGATAGTGTTCTTCATTCTCCTGAATGTAGGTCCAGTCGACCCACCTCATATCACAAACTATGGGCTTCTTATCCAACAAGATGGTCTCATAGAAGTCATGCTTTGTTCCTTGGTGTGGAACACAGAATCCACAAAGCAGTCCTTCTCCGGTGGCATATGGATCGACTCTCTCCATAGCCTCAACCCTTGATCTCTCCTAATCTTCATGTTCTCATCCACAGGATGAGCATCATTGTGGTCTGGGATCTTGGGTTTGAGCTTCCTTAGGACCTGCCCTTCTTCATCTTCCTCAAGATCAACCTCGGGCATTGGAGCCTTGTTCTTCTCGATTCTTCGGTATACTTCGTATTTCTCTTTGGTGCACTCTTGGGCTTGGGGGCAGCTTTGGGCTTTGAAGTTGCAGCCCCGACTTTATGGCATCACCCATCAGCTTTTGTGCCTTGGGTGCAGGCTCAAGAACCTCTTCTTCTTCCTCTTCCTCCATCATATATGGTTTCCCAATCACTCGCCATGGTCTTCTTGACCCTTTCCTTCCTTTTCTTTCCTTCAAAGAAGATCAGGTTCTTTGGGTTGGGATTCCAAAGAAGCTTGAGCGAGACTCGCTTTGGACATTGGTTGTCTACCTGCTGGCCTTTTGATCTTCATTCCGTGCTTAATCGATGTCGAGTCAGTACTCTTTCTTGAGCACTTTCTTCTTGAACGGCCTCATCCTCGGCTGCCACATAATCCTCATCCTCGTGCTCGAGGTCTTCTTCTTCCTTGTCCTTGTGGCAGCCTTGGGCAAATTGTTGGGGCGCTGCTCCCCTCATCTGAGCTGCTAGAGGGACTAGTGCCCTCACTCATTTGAATCTGCTCTTGACCTATTCTCGTGTTACTTTGGTCCGACATGCTGCTCACACCGATCGCTGACCACGTGAATAGTTATAGATGAGGTAGAGTGGATGAGCATCACAAAATGCAGAGATTTTTGCAAAGAATGATTCAAAAAACTTAGTTTTAGTTTCCACGAAAGCATTCGGATCTACCGATTTTCAAACTCGGTGATACCGAAGCAGTTTTGGAACCTAAACTAGTGAACTCGGTCGAGACCGAGTCACGAGTCGATGGCACCGAGACTGCTAGGGTTTCACAAAGTTCTAAAATCGGTCACACCAATTTGTAATTCTCGGTCGGATCGAGACTTACTAGTGCAATGGCGTTAGCCAAATCGATGGGACCGAGTTTTTCAACTCGGTGGGTCCGAGATGGTTTCGGCGGAAAGCTAACCCTAAATTTTCGAATCATACCTATTCTAAGGATTGTTTTGACTGGATAGAAGTGTTTCAATCGTGGAAAGATGCATTACGAATAGAATGTGCTGAGAATCGGACGAGGATAACACATTAATCGAGTTCATACCCTAGTTCGGCGGTGAACTCGCTTCGGCGGCAACGGCGGAGGAGAATTCGCTGACGGCGGAGACCAGCGACAGAGGCGGTGGCGGCGAAGTCGACGATCCGAGACCTGGTAGGCAGAGCGAGCTATGCTGGCGAGAAGTTTCGGAGAAAATTTTCCAAAATTTGCCCGTGAATATATAGCCCGACACTCGCTTGTGTGGCTGAGTTGAACAACTCGGTGGCACCGAGATGCATAACTGATAATGATTCATGACAACTCGGTGTGACCAAAAGTTAAAATCGGTTGCACCGAGATTGAAAACCTAGATCGACTTAATAATCTCGGTATGACCGAAATGGAGGAATCGGTCGGACCAAAAATCACAAAGAAGTTTTGGAAGTTTAAGTCTATGACTTAATCGGGACTCAGTGCTCCTCACACGAGTGGTTCGAATCGACTTGATCAAATTTTGTGATGTAGCATGAATAGAGTTTGAGATGAGAAAAGCATAGATAGCTAGAGAAGGTTCTTAGGCATTCTTGTCCATCCACTTGGCAAAAGAAAAAGAAACCAATCAATCAAACAACAAGCGGATGTCCTCGAATGAGTAAAATATGCAACCAACATGCTCACACAATAAAATGACAAATGAAATATGTGACAAAGCATGCACGACCAATTCTAGCATCTATGAAACAATTGGCGATGACTAGGTCATCTATATATGAGTATATTGACTTAGGAGTCAAATGAGATCATTTGATCATAGGTCATACTCATCGTTTAAGCTCAAGTGGGGTTACCACTTTTACATAAAGCATTTATGTGTTCACATCATTAGAATTGCTTTGACTCAATTCTTAGAGTTAAGCTCCCCCTAGATGTGAGATCCCCCCTTAGAGGGATAAACTAACCTTGGGTTGTCGTTGATGACTTCATGTAGGTGTTGAAGATGTGGATGCTCAATGTTGATGTAGATCTTTTGGAGCAATCCTTTGGAGTGAGTTGCACTTTCAATACCTACACGGGTTAGTCCCACAAGGAACAAACAAGAATATCCATAGACATAGAGTGATGCACACACAAAATGATGTCCATGAAAACATTAGGTTACCTTGTCCCTTGCCTTATCAACATGAGATTTGTGACTCCTTGAACTAGTGCAAGATATGGAAGTTGATTGCACTCGTCCTCGCCATAATGATATGAGTGAAAAATGTTGGCGGAGTCACCCTCAAGAACTCTCTAGTTCTTCTTCTTCGGGATCCACATCATCTTGATGGGAATCCTTGGTGTAGTAGTTGTGCTTGATGAAGTAGAACTTGACATAGTCTTGGGAACCCACTTGACCAAGGCATTAGGTGCTCTTCAAATGCATCAATCTCCTCTTGAAGCTTGTCCTTGACTTTGTTCTTGTGGTCTTGTGGTGGAAGATCATCTTGTGCTTGTGTTCCCTTGAAGGAAGTAGGATCATACTTCTCTTGTTGAGGAACAAACTTCGTCTTGGGGTATTGATCTTCTTCCCACTCAACTCCATTGGCATTGAACTTTCGCTCAAAACCAACACCTTGATTCTTCCGGTGCCTTCCTTGCTTGCATAATTGCCTCAAATTGCTTACTCCCGCAAGGCTCTTGTATACACCTTTCTATAATTCCTTCAATAAGCTGTTTTCTTGCTCAAGTGTAACTTGGCTAAGAGAATCATTAGTGGAATCAAGAGAACTACTAGAAGCAACAATATTGGGTTTAGCATTATTATTGTTACTACTAGAAGAAGAATCCTTTTTGTTCTTGTTACTATACTTGACTTGAGGCATGTAAGTAGATAAGAGTAAACGCTTGGCAATGTAAGAAGAACTTTTCTTACGAATATCATCATTGATCGCTTTTAGGAACTCATGCTCTTGCTCAAGATTGAGCTTTTCAAAGCGTAACTTCTCATGAGCCCCTAAAAGTTCTTGATGATCTTCGAAGATAGTTTCATGAGCTAACTTAAGAGTGTTTAGTTCTTTAGTTAGACGCTCAAATTTGTCCTTATCATTGTCATTCGTTTCATCTTGATTAGCATGATTAATTGACGTTTCATCATAGTATTCATCACTAGAGTTGTCAACAAGTAAATCATCATCACCTAGCAAGTCATCTTCATCACTATTAAAATCAACATACTCGGGGTGTATTACCTTAGGACCTTTGGCCATGAAGCATCTTCCAATTCCTTCATTTGGTGATCCAAATATGTCGTAGGAGTTGGTTGACACAAGTGCTAAGCCGGCAACACCTTCATCTTGAGTGTGTTCGGAGTCGGAGTGATAACTTCTCTCGGAGTGATTGTCGGAGTCGGAGCCGGATACCCATTCACCAACATGAGCTTGATGTCTTCGTTTTGTGTATCTCTTTGATGACTTGTCCTTTCTTTTCGAATCCTTGCTTCTCCGTGAGGGTCTTCGTTCATAACGATCATCTCTACTCATTCTCTCTCTTGGTGGTGATTCTTCTCTTCTACTTCTTCTCTTGGGAGAATCTTCTCTTCTTTTGTAGGGTGCCATACACTCATTGGAATAGTGTCCGGGTGTCCCACAATTGTAGCAATTGCGCTCTCGACTAGAAGATCTTTTTTCATTGTAGGACCTTGACTTGGAGCTTCTTTCTTTGCTTCTACTCTTGTAGAATTTGTTGAAGTTCTTCACCATTAAGCTCAATTCTTCATTGAAGGTTTGTTTCTCACTTGATGATGCGGGAGCTTCACATGAGGCTTTGTAAGCACCACTTGACTTGTTGTGAAGTTCCTCCTTATCCTTGAGTGACATCTCATGAGCAACAATTCTTCCAATGACTTCCGTTGGCTTGAGATCTTTGTAATTTGGCATCATTTGGATCAATGTGCACACAGTATCATATTTTCCATCCAATTCTCTTAGGATCTTCTTGACGATGAATCTGTCGGTCATCTCTTCACTTCCTAAGCCGGCAATCTCATTTGTGATAAGAGCAAGCCTAGAGTACATTTCAGCGACACCTTCACCATCCTTCATTTTGAACTTGTCAAGCTGACTTTGAAGCACATCCAACTTGGATTCCTTGACGGAGTCGGTACCTTCATGCATATCAATCAAAGTATCCCAAATTTCCTTTGCATTCTCAAGACGGCTAATTTTGTTGAATTCTTCGGGGCACAATCCGTTGAAGAGGATATGACAAGCTTGAGCGTTGTATTGCAACATCTTCAATTCTTCCGCACTAGCTTCACGGTTCGGTTCTCTCCCATCAAAGAATTCACCTTGCAAGCCAATACACACAAAAGCCCAAACGGTGGGGTTATGTCCGAGAATATGCATTTTCATCTTATGCTTCCAACTAGCAAAATTAGTGCCATCAAAGTAAGGACCTCTACGGCGATAATTTCCCTCGCTAGACACCATACTCTCCTAGGTTGTGAAACCAAGGCTATGGCCACCAAAAGCTATGGAAATCAAAGCAAATGGAGACCAAAGCTCTAATACCACCTGTAGGACCTTGAAGTATGTCTAGAGGGGGGTGATTAGACTACTTGACCAATTAAAAGCTATGCCTTTTCCTAATTTTAGACTTTGGCAGATTTTAGCTATCCTTAAGCAAGTCAAGCAATCTTCACGCAATTCAAGCAAGCATGCAAAGAGTATATAGGCAGCGGAAAATAAAGCATGCAACTTGCAAGAATGTAAAGGGAAGGGTTTGGAGGATTCAAACGCAATTGGAGACACGGATGTTTTTGTCGTGGTTCCGATAGGTGGTGCTATCGTACCTCCACGTTGATGGAGACTTCAACCCACGAAGGGTAACGGTTCTGCTGAGTCCACGGAGGGCTCCACCCACGAAGGGTCCATGAAGAAGCAACCTTGTCTATCCCACCATGGCCGTCGCCCACGAAGGACTTGCCTCACTAGCGGTAGATCTTCACAAGTAGGCGATCTCCTTGCCCTTACAAACTCCTTGGTTCAACTCCACAATCTTGTCTGAGGCTCCCAAGTGACACCTAGCCAATCTAGGAGACACCACTCTCCAAGAAGTAACAAATGGTGTGTTGATGATGAACTCCTTGCTCTTGTGCTTCAAATGATAGTCTCCCCAACACTCAACTCTCTCTCAGGATTTGGATTTGGTGGAAAGAAGATTTGAGTGGAAAGCAACTTGGGGAAGGCTAGAGATCAAGATTCATATGGTTGGAATGAAATATCTTGGCCTCAACACATGAGTAGGTGGTTCTCTCTCGAACTGGTAAGTTGGAAGTGTAGGTTTGTTCTGATGGCTCTCTCCACGAATGAAGAGGAGGTGGAGGGGTATATATAGCCCCCACACAAAATCTAACCGTTACACACAATTTACCAAACTCGGTGGGACCGAATCATCAAACTCGGTTGGACCGATTTAGTTAACCTAGTGACCGTTAGGGTTTTCGGTGGGACTGACAAGCAACTCGGTAGGACCGATATGGTTAGGGTTAGGGCATAACGTAATCTAGGTGAGACCGATTACACAAACTCGGTGAGACCGATTTTGGTAATTAGCTAACCAGAGAGTTGGTCAGGTAAACTCAGTGGGAGCGATTCGCTCTTTCGGTGAGACCGAAAAGTTACGAAAGCGAAACAGAGAGTTTACATTGCAATCTCGGTGGGACCGATCGCTCACTTCGGTTAGACCGAAACATTACGAAGGAAAACAGAGAGATTACAATCCCATCTCGGTGAGACCGAGATCCCTATCGGTGAGACTGATTTGCCTAGGGTTTGTGGCAGTGGCTAAGACATCTGAATTCGGTGGCGCCGGATAGAAAGAATCGGTAGGGCCGAGTTTGACTTTAGCTTTAGGTCATATGTGGATGTGAGAAAGTAGTGGAGGGTTTTGGAGCATATCACTAAGCACATGAAGCAAAAGGCTCATTAAGCAACACCTCATCCCTCCTTGATAGTATTGGCTTTTCCTATAGACTCAATGTGATCTTGGATCACTAAAATGTAAGATGTAGAGTCTTGAGCTTTTGAGCTTGAGCCAATCCTTTGTCCTTGATATTTTGAGGGATCCACTTTCATCATCCATGCCATGCCATTCATTGAGCTTTCCTGAAATATTTTTCTTGGAATAGAATTAGCTCAATGAGCTATATGTTGTTATGAATTACCAAAACCACCTAGGGATAGTTGCACTTTTAGCAGCGCGGGCGGGGCAAAGGTGGCGCGGCGGAGAGAGTGCGGCATGAGCGCTCGAGTATGCGGCGCACGGAAGCGGGCGCACCAAATGCACATCGCGCGATGGCGATTCGGACCGCGCGCCCAACTCTATATGCCGCACGTGCGCTTATTGCGCGTCCGCTGGAGCCCCTATATCGATTGCACGCGCGCTAAAAAGGACGAATTTGCGGCGTGGCGCTTATTTAGCGCGGCTGTTGGAGATGCTCTGACCCTATCCCCATCTCGCCTCATTTTACCCTCCCTGTGAAAAAACAATCGCTGACCTTTCCCACCGTTCATTGCTCCTGTAGGCGAGCTCTGTTTTTTTAGATGAGAAAACAGAAGAAAAAAAAGTACTCACTCTGTTTCAAAAGATAAGACGTTTTTTGCACACACACACACAGAGAGAGAGAGAGAGAGAGAGAGAGAGAGACGTTTGGACAGGTGGCGAAGCTTCTTCTCCGAGTCGGTCTTTCGAGCTTCGATCCTTCTTAAGTTTGTCTGTCGGGGTGGATTAGATGGAGCTTAACATAGATTCCTTCTAGCTCCTTAGGGCGGCGATGGTAGGGTTTCTCGTCGTGCGTAGGCGATGACGAGATTTGGTGTCGGGTTCTTCGTATCGATTAAACGACAATGAATGTTGCTCAATGGTGCTGTTCCTTAGGGGCACGCTCACAAAGACTTCCCGACTGTCATCGACAAGGTCAGACCGGCTCTTGTATGGGAGGTTGATAATGGGCGTTGACTATTCGTTTTTTGTAGTGACAGTGGTAGTTCGTTGGTCCATAACCTCAATGTAATTTTTATTATATTTAGGATGTTGTATGCTTACCATGAACCTTTATAATAGATAGGTCCTTACAAAAACACAAGAAAAAAATGGAAGGGATGATTAGAGTATCTATCTCTATTATCTAAAAAAGATTTTGATTTCCTATTTAACCCACTCGTGTTTCGCTTCACTTCCTACCCCCTCCCTCCATTTTTGATCCCCCCCCCCTTACTCCTCTGGTTTTTTCCCATTGGTTTTCGTTGAAAACCGCACATGTCTTATTACCAAATGGAACGATGTCTTCCTTGATAATTTTAAAAAGCATTAAATTTTCTAAGGACGTGTTGATTCAATTGGTAGGCAACATCCAAGTTTTATGTAACCACGTTAATTACATATAAAATATTTGTGTATCCTTTACAACTCGGAAGCAATTGCCTATATTGTTTGATATTAGTACACGTATGATCCAATCATCTTTAGTTCTTTTATAAAAAAGATTGATGAGAAGGCACGAGCTTTACCGATTTCATTGATTGGGAATAGAATATTTTTTACCCGACTTATATGGACTACCAGGCTTAAAATCACACAACGACATGATTGATACATCATGCAAAAAACTCAATTAGAAACAAGAGCAAACTCTAGCCAAACAAAGCACCACCACCAAACCCAAACTAAAGCTCGGACTCTAGAATCGGGGCGATGAGGAGAGGCTCTTCAACATCTCCAAGGAAAAAATGGCCCATGAGGTCAATCGTCCCCATAGGACAAAGCTGTCACCTTGAGCACCTAACACCACCTCCCCACCGAACCCCATGGGAGGGGATCCGACATGCCAAATTAGTCTCTTGAGATTCTTTATGGGGAGCCTCAATTTGTCATGTACCTGCAAAAAACTGATTGCATTAGTCACTTTTTTATATAGACCGTCAGATCTTCATCCAACCGCCCAAAACAGATCTCGCACTGTTCATCTTGTCCCACCCCCTTCCTTCTTCCTCGTCGCGATGCCCCCAAACTACCCTGCCCTAACCGTCGGCCTCCACCATCCGCAGCCGACGGGTGTCGGTGTCAAAACCGACAGATCTCGGGTAGGGGGTCCCGAGCTGTGTGTCTTAGGATAGATGGGTAATAGGAAACGAGGAACACGGTGTTTACCCAGGTTTAGGTCCTCTCTAAGAGGTAAAACCCTACTCCTGCTTGATTATATTCGATGTGTATGATTACAGAGTTGATCTACCTCGAGATCATATGTTGTGGTCTAAAACCTAAGGGTATGATGAATAATGTCATAATCCTCTATCGACTAGCCTGGCCCTGGCTTATATAATGTACCAAAGGCCTAGGATAACAAGAGTCCTAGTCGAATACGTTGGTGGAGAGGAGTCCTTATCTTGATCACCAAGTCTTGTGGAATCTTCCTCGTGTGCGGCATGGGCTGCCCGAAGTGGCCCATGAGTGAACCGCCATGGGGGTCCTCGGCCCGATCCAGCTGGTTGGGAGACGACGTGGTGAGTACCCCTAGTCCAGGACACCGTCAGTAGCCCCCTGAACCGGTCTTCAAGTTGGGGACGCTCCTCGATTCTTCTGAACTGTTCTTCATCTTCGGTCGTTGGTCTTGAAAACCGGTTCAACAAATCTTCTCATCTTCAATCTTGAGGATCGCTGAAGTAAATCCGAAGAGTTTTCATGTCGGGTATCCGAGGAGCCCCTTTAAGTTATCGGCCTTTGTCAATGCCTTGTTATTTTTACGCCCACCTCGGGTTTGAAGTGTTTCCCGTGCAGTAGTGTCCTCTCGCGTCCAACCTCCAATGTCGGACTGCATTCGAGGTATCTTTTGCAGCCGAGCACCAATGCCAGACCACTTCCGAGCTCTAACGCTAGAATGTATCCGAGCTCCAACGTCGGACTGTATCCGAGGTGTCATAGATTACCTCGGTCTTGAAAAAGTTTAAAAAGGGTTCAAACGAGCTTAATGCAGGAGATGCCCTCTATGAAACCAGCCACTTGCAACCGAGCTTTATGCCGGACTGCTTCCGAGGTATATTTTGCAGTCGAGAACCAACGCCAGACTGTATCCGAGGTGGTGCACTACCTCGGCCATGGGCTGATTTTTATGAATTTAATTTCGATTTGTGCACTGTATTCTCCGCCGAGATGTATAGCCAGTAGCCCTCAAGATGCATGTTTGGCCTAATATCCGGGATGCACCAGAAGGATAAAATCAAACCGCTGACCCCCGTAGCCCCTGAGACTCAGGTCGATTCGTAAAAATCAGCCTGAGGATCAATTCCCAGCTCGGCAGCATACTTAGGAATAGAAACGCGGTGTAATATATTAGAGGAAATAGTGATCGGCGAATGGGCCCTTGAGAGAGGGTCTTGAGAAGTTGCCGTAATATATTAGCTTGATGCCGGATAGGTCCAGATGGTACCTATTGTTGTTCGAAGACGCGTTTGGCCATAGTTCGGTCAAGCTGAACACTAAGCACTTCAATTTTCTGCATTGAATAGGCAATGCAGTAGCCCCCGAGACACTGGTCGGGTGGCAACACCAGATCAGGGGATCGATGTGCCCCTTTAATATTAGTAAATGATAAGCCCGAAGCCCACTAGCCCCCGAGCCTTAATGTGGGAACGAGTGGCCGAATTAAGGATCGATATCCTGATTAAAATCACAATTTAAGTGTAATGACTCTATGTATCCAAGTACTTCACATCATTAATGCTCGGATCCGCATTGTATTAAACTTTGTTAACCGACCATCGGCTTCAACCTCTTCGGCCAGTAGCCGAGGAGTGTTTTCCTACTTTATAAAGCCGTTATAAGGGCAAAGGTTTATGAAAAACAAGGCAATCCGTCCATATGGTTTAATAAACAAAGGTACACAGAGAGATATGAAACATCTTCCAAAGAAAATAATCCCGCTATCGGTTCCTTTCTTTGGGTTGTCATGCTGATCATGATCATGAAACCTCACCTCCGATCAATGTGGGAGGAAAATATTGAGGATTTAGTTCGGGGAAAGTTCCCGAACTCTATGGTATTAATGAACAGAAATTTTCACTTCCGTCGTTGCCGACTAATTATATTCTTAAGATAGCTAGCTTTCGGCTTCACCAAGTCTGAGGTACTAATCCAGATGACCCAATAGTAACAATCACAGAGGTGCTCCCTTTACGCCCTAGCCGAACAATCGAGAACGTAGGGTTAAACACAGGAGCCAGGCAAACCAGTTGGCCAAAATCTTAAGTCAAATTTTATGCATATTTATGGCTTTATAACGATGATTACGGAAGGCGGCGCTTGCATACTGAATACAAATGCTAATGATATGTTTATTTTGACTCCGTTGCGGCCGCTTATCAGTTGAAAGTGGCCCATCGTCGGTTTCCACCCCCTTGTAGATGCTACGCACGGTGTTTCCGCAATAAGACTACCCACAATGGGAGTAACATAGGTAGTAAAATCACACATATCTAGATAAAATAGATGGCGTGGCAAGCAATAAATGAAGAAATGGAGGAAAGTGGTAGCATAGCTAGTTACTAGTAGTATGAGTAACATCACACATATCAAGGCAAAATGAGTCTATAGCCTAATAAATGAAGTGGTACATGTTACCACACATATGTTACTCCCCACTATAGAGGTAGTAACATATACTAGTAACATGTGCCCATTGTGGCCAGTCTAACAAAACAACCCTTAGCCGACGTCTCGGTGCCCGAAGGCGGTTGTGTTAACGGAAACGAGGCAATCAGATATGCGGGCTTTATAACTTTCACCTAGTCATAGGAGCTTAAAGTTGGGAGGCCAGTTACTACCCCTCGGTTAGTGTTCGACGACAGCCGAGGACAAGCCGTAAACACTTCGGCCAATGTCATGAACGACCCGTCATTTAACACGGGGTGACCTGTATCGATCTTATAGTTTAACACAGTCATCGGATCGCTGACCAGTTTGCGCTTATTGTGACAGTCAGTTTTCGGCTTTCTCCACTGAGGCGCTTTAACCATGCGAGCTGGAAGCACAATCACAGTGGTTCTCCCTTTGCACACCTAGCCGAACAAAGCGGAACATAGGAGGCAAGCACAGGAGCCGGGCAACCCAACTATTGACCGAAGACACAATTCGAAACCGATGCATATAAGGCAATATACGAGAACGCTTTTTCGAGGACTCCATGGGGTACCTTGATTTTGGTGGGTTCGGCTGTAGTTTCAGCACCCCATTAATATTGCCAATGCTTTAAAGGCGTCTAGCATTGCACTGCTCGAGAACTAGCCCTGATGTGGCGTGTATTTTGTCAACACCGAGGTGTAGTGCGGCGGGAAAGATGCCGAGCTGTAGGTCGAAAAAATATCCCAAGTTGAACTAGGATGCAGGGTACCTCGGTCATGAGGATGTCCCGCTTCCTGAAAGAAAAACATACACATAGCTAAAGAAGTGCCATAAGCTCGAAAAGCCAAAAACTTATGTAAAAGCTTGACGTCCGAACTAAATCAAGTCATTTGGTGCCAATCCGAAAATTGGTCTTGAAATTTTGGTGCTTCTGCCGCGCATTAATATGACACATCCGATCTCAAGACTCCAAGCAGGTCAGCCTACGGCTGCAACCTCCTATCCCAAAGGCGGAGTACTTCTCGTTATACCAGTTTAGCGAATTGAACTCGACCAGCTTTGAGAGAGAAACTAGGTTCCCCGGCTACTGACCACACACTCGCGCCGAAAAAGGAGTGATATAAAAGACTTTGCAATGGCTAGGAAGAAAACAATTATTATAGAACGACTCATACAAATTTAAGAGCCCCCAGTTTACTTGGATAAAGGAAGTGTGTTTAACAAACAACGTTTGTTGACAAACTAAGTTTTTAACACAAATATAATGTTTGGTCGAACCGAACAAGAGTTACATAAAAAAACTGAGCATGGAAGCGACTTAGCTGGTTAATGTGCTCGGTGGTGATGCACGACCCGAGCTTACGGTGGGACGAGGTCCCAGCCCCCAAGCCGGTCCCGAGGTGGCAGAGCGAAGAGCTCGACACTCCAAAGTGGCGACATAGCACGGTCAATGTGGCGAGGTGGAACCCCCAGTCCATCCGAGGCGACGGAGCAGGCCAGCAGTATGACGCTGAAGTTCCCTATGCGGGTTAATGAAGTGATGACGAAGCCCCCGGTTCAGCCGAGGTGACGTGGTACGTCGTTACGCCTAGGTGACAGTGCTACCCAACCCGGATCATTTACCTGTGCACAGAAAATAGTGCAAGCCGGAGATAATAGTAATAATAATCAATTAAAAAAATCATAGCATAATAAATAATTTATGCAAAGTGAGTAATAAAAAAAATATGGCCCGTGTGACGAACACTCGATGAGGTAGAGCTCTCTCAGCGATGCCGAAGTCCCTGAGGCAACCGAACAAGTCGGTATGGCAATTCGACTAACAAGGTGATCACACCAGCCGATTTACGCCGATTGGGACGATGACGTCGGCTTGCCGAAGTGACTGTGTGACGCAGTCGAAGTCGATTACCTGCACATGTAAAATAGTGTAGTCCAAAAAATAATAATATAAATATATATAAAAAATCCACGCATAATTAATTTATGCAAAATAATATATTTTTAAAGAGATGTGGCCTGGCGTCGAAGCCAATGTCGGTACGGAGCGCCGGCGTGACAAAGCCTATATTCACAGGGCGGTCCGAGTCCCCGATGAGGCGTTCGCCGAACTGCGGACGAGAAACTGACCGAACCATCACGCAACCATCGTTAATGCGGCCAACATTTGACAGACCTGTGTATATATGATGGAACAAACCAGAGTAATAATTCCTCGAGAAAAACAAACCCAAGTAAGAAAAAATTGCTAGGATTAATAGCACCTGGTTTATCTGTTGTAGCAATCTGAAGAAAGGTTACTCCCAAAATTGGGACTCAATCCGCACACCCATTGCCTGATGGGCGATCAAGCAATGGCATGGCGATGCTGGCAAAGGTTGGCTCGCTGAGGCAAAGCCCAGGTCCAGCCAACGTGACGAAGCTGGTCGGCTGGTGACGCCGAAGTCTCCGGAGTAGGTTGATGAAGAGATGGCGAAGCCCCCGGTCTAGGCCGAGGTGACGGAGCGGGTCGGTAAGGAGACGTTGCAGCTACCATGTCAGCCGAGGTGTTGAAGCAGTTCTAGCTTGAAGAAGCAACAGTGCGGCCATGCCGACGCAGGTCGTGACTTGTGACGTCGTCAACGTTGGCTTGATGAAGTGACCGTGCGTCGATGCCGGTGTGCCCGCTCCGTGTAATCCGTGGGGCAGCGATGTTGGTGATGATTTATCCTTCGCGATACCGAACTCTTGTTCGGCTCGCCGAGATGATGATCCGAAGAAGTTGAGCTCGGCTCAACAAAGCGACGACGTGTCTAGCGCAGGTCGGCAACGGTGGAGCAATGTTACCGGACTGGTTTGACACCAGCGTGATGTTGAATAGTACCTTAGAGAAGGCTTAAAATTTTATGGGCATGTGTTAAGAACAATGAACAATACCCTAGAAGAAAATTTCTTTAGAAAGGTTGTCCAATATCACCTTCATAAAGAAACATGAATTCGGGTCGGATCCGTATTCGCGCAGTAAATAGATCAGAAAATTGGTCCACTCATCGGAAGGTCCCCGGAGTTTGAACCGTCGGATCGAGCTGAAATTTTGAGGGGTGGTAGATATGGGAATTCCACAGCTGATGAATTTTTTGGATATTCCAAAGGACTTCCAAGTTGGGCTCTGGAGACCACGCCCTAAACTCATCCGGATTCCCGTCCAGATTTGAGAGGGCTCCGGTATATCGTAGATTGCCGGTGATTCCTCCATCGGAACTCGACGAAATTTTGCATGATTGTTGTAGACTTAATTCTACACAACTCTACCGAAGCAATCGTTAAAACGACACTCGAGGTGGCGGTGGCAGTGGATAAAAGTTCGCTGCCCAGAAAAACAGCACGGTCGCTCAAGGGCAATGTTGACGTTGAGCCCCCGGGCTCCATGAATGATTCCTCCATGATCTTGAGAGAGATCGGAGTTGATGTTGATGAAGGTCATCGTCCAAACATGACGATCTGACGCGGAGTGCAGTCCTCGGTTGAGCCAAGGTGACCAGTCGAGCCGGTGACGAAGATGCCGACGTCGTAGTTAATCTGCAGACGAGCCATCGATCCTTCGTTGATCTCACAACGAAACTCTCAATGAAAGCACCATTGTCGGTGTCAAAACCGGCAGATCTCGGGTAGGGGGTCCCGAGCTGTGTGTCTTAGGATTGATGGGTAACAGGAAACGAGGGACACGGTGTTTACCCAGGTTCGGGCCCTCTCTAAGAGGTAAAACCCCACTCCTGCTCGATTATATTCGATGTGTATGATTACAGAGTTGATCTACGTCGAGATCATATGCTGTGGTCTAAAACCTAAGGGTATGATGAATAATGTCATAATCCTCTATCGAGTAGCCTGGCCCTGGCTTATATAATGTACCAGAGGCCTAGGATAACAAGAGTCCTAGTCGAATACGTTGGTGGAGAGGAGCCCTTGTCTTGATCACCAAGTCTTGTGGAATCTTCCTCGTGTGCGGCATGGGCTGCCCGAAGTGGCCCATGAGTGAACCGCCATGGGGGTCCTCGACCCAATCCAGCTGGTTGGGAGACGACGTGGTGAGTACCTCCTAGTCCAGGACACCGTCAACGGGCACTACCGCGCACCACCTTGTCCCCCTTCCCTCCCCTCAACCTCCTCCCACCCCTGTAGCTGGCCGTCACCTCGGCCATCCCTCTAAGCCCCGCCACACCATTGAAGAACTCTGGTGATCCCCTGCACCCCACCCCTAAGGATAGATAATGAAGCAATGGCTTCCCCTTAAGATAGATAGTGAGGCAATGGATTCTTCTAAGATAGTGGGGCTGCCTCTTCGGATGAACTAGGAAAAGTGGCTGATGCGAAGACAATTTCCAAGCACCTGAGATATAGCATAACCGTTCTTTATGAAATATGTTTTCATACTACGTGTATTTGATGTTGTAGACTTTAGCAAATTTATATGTTGAGTCAATAGGTAGGGTCTAATTAGATAGGATTGTAAAACAAATTGGGCCCAAAGATTCTGGGAGAAGTTAGGTAGGGGTCGAATTGTGGGAGAATCCTCAGATTCTGGCAAAAGAACCGGGCCTTATATTGGAACCGAGAGAGTAACTAATGCAACCTTGGTTCTCTTCTAAATCCCACGCGAGAGAAAAACGCCGGCTAAGGTTGGCAACAAAGCCTGATACGTCTCCAACGTATCTATAATTTTTTATTGCTCCATGCTATATTATCTACTGTTTTGGACCATATTGGGCTTTATTTTCCACTTTTATATTACTTTTGGGACTAACCTACTAACCGGAGGCCCAGCCCAGAATTGCTGTTTTTTTTGCCTATTTCAGTGTTTCGAAGAAACGGAATATCAAACGGAGTCCAAACGGAATGAAACCTTCGGGAACGTGATTTTCTCACCGAACATGATCCAGGAGACTTGGGCCCCACGTCAAGAAAGAAGGGAGGTGGCCACGAGGGTGGGGGGCGCGCCCCCCTGCCTCGTGGGCCCCCCGTTTCTCCGCCGACGTACTCCTTCCTCCTATATATACCTACGTACCCCCAAACAATCAGATACGGAGCCAAAAACCTAATTCCACTGCCGCAACTTTCTGTATCCACGAGATCCCATCTTGGGGCCTATTCCGGAGCTCCGCCGAAGGGGAATCCACCATGGAGGGCTTCTACATCATCATAGCCCCTCCGATGAAGTGTGAGTAGTTTACCTCAGACCTTCGGGTCCATAGTTAGTAGCTAGATGGCTTCTTCTCTCTTTTTGGATCTCAATACAATGTTCTCCCCCTCTCTCGTGGAGATCTATTCGATGTAATCTTCTTTTTGCGGTGTGTTTGTTGAGAACGATGAATTGTGGGTTTATGATCAAGATTATCTATGAACAATACTTGAATCTTCTCTGAATTCTTTTATGTATGATTGGTTATCTTTGCAAGTCTCTTCGAATTATCAGTTTGGTTTGGCCTACTAGATTGGTTTTTCTTGCAATGGGAGAAATGCTTAGCTTTGGGTTCAATCTTGCGTGTCCTTTCCCAAAGGATGAGGGGCAGCAAGGCACGTATTGTATTGTTGCCATCGAGGATAACAATCTGGGTTTTTTTTATCATATTGCATGAATTTATCCCTCTACATCATGTCATCTTGCTTAAGGCGATACTCCGTTTTCTTGAACTTAATACTCTAGATGCATGCTGGATAGCGGTCGATGAGTGGAGTAATAGTAGTAGATGCAGGCATGAGTCGGTCTACTTGTCTCGGACGTGATGCCTATATACATGATCATACCTAGATATTCTCATAACTATGCTCAATTCTGTCAATTGCTCAACAGTAATTCGTTCACCCACCGTAAAATACTTATGCTCTTGAGAGAAGCCACTAGTGAAATCTATGGCCCCCGGGTCTTTTGTCGGGGGTTGGGTGCGACATATGCCAAAGGATGGCTTATCATGGAGGGGGCGAGTAGAACGTCGCGGTGCTCGAAGCGGGATGAGGCGAAGGCATGCACGCCGGCTAATCTTACCCAGCTTCGTGGCTCTCCGAGGAGATAACACCCCTCTCGCTGCTCTGCGGGTCTCCGCATGATCACTATGGCAAAGTGAGTACAAGATTGCTCCTTGAGTTGTTCGGGATGAGGAAGGAGAAGGGCACGGCTAGCTCTTCTCTTCCCTCTATGTGTGTGTCAAACTACTAGGTTCCAACCTTTGCATGGGTGCCCTGGGGTTTATAGGCCTACCCGGGGTACAATGGTAATCCGTCTGGGAGCGGGTCCTGTGCATCGCCTCTTTAGTCGCCGCCTTCTCCGCCAACCACGGGGCCCGCCACTAGTGGGCCCTGCCGATGGTCGACATGGAGCCGATAACCCTTGTCCGCCATGGGGTGGTCTTGCCGGCTGCGGTCATCAGAGCCGCTTCTAATGACGCGAAGCTTGGTCGTGGGGTCATGGCAATAGCAGCGCGCCGCCGGCAAAGATCACTGCTATTCCTCGCCTTGTCTCGGTTAATGGCGCATGGAGCCTGGGGAGGGGCCGCCGACTCTCGGAGGCCGACTCCAGCCAGTCCGTCTTGGGTGTTTCGCCGTCTTTCAGACTCCCGCCGACAAAGCGGTCCCGCCGTCTTCGGGTCATACAGACAGAGCCATCGTGGGTATGTGAATCGCCCACGGGCTGACGAGGCCAGCGTGGCAGCAGAAGCAGCGCACGGGCGGAGATCTCCTTCAAGACGGGCGCTCAGGGCTATGCTCGCCCTTTTATGAGCGGGCAGGATGGGCCGCGAGGTGGCTTTATCCCATCCCGCCAGTGTCGCCTGAGCAGGAGGTGGTTGGAGTCGCAGCCGACTCCCGTGGCCGGCTTCACGGAAGTCGCTGGCTAGGAGTCGGCTTATCTTGAGGCCGCCTCCGGACTCGGCTGGGAGGCGGTCGGCGGCTCCACACCGACTCTCGGCGGCTCTTCGCCTTGGGGTCTTGAGGGCGCCGCCTGCCCCGATGTTTTGAAAGGTCCAGGCTCGGGTTTGCCTACCGTGGCCCATTACTCCGGCAAGAGTCCCGGTCGGTGAGGCGCCGAGGGCAACATGTCGAGGAGCCTCAACAGTTTCATCCCTTTAGTGAAAGAATCTGGGCTCGGCTCGCCGTCTCTATCTTGTGCCGACTAGCTGGAGTCGGCCTTGCAGGAGGCCGTCTTGCTCCTCGAGGGTTTCGAAGGTCGTGGCGGGATCCGGGCAGCGTGCGTGATAAGCTTCCAGGCAGTTGCCCGTTGCGGGACCGCCACGTGACGCCACGCTGCGGCTACCGATCTGCCACGCTGCGTGACTAGACAGTTCGTCGGCGGGGCCCGCCATCTACCGCGCCTCGGCGCCGGGCGAATCTGCTGCGGCCGTGCGGGCGGTTGGGCTCCCCACGCCGTTATCGCGCAGATCGCTGTGGGTTAAATCGTGGGGGCGTGGGGACGTGGGTGCAGTTAATCCCACGCCCGCCCCCTCGGCTTCTCAGCCTAGGCGCCTATAAGTAGGCGGGAGGAGGGGGGCGGCGACGCACGCGCACCCACTCTCCCTGCTTCCTCTCGCTTCCTCCCCTTCTTGCTTCGTCTTCCTCCTTGCTTCCGCCGCGCCGAACCACGCCGCGCCGAACCACGCCGCGGAGATGAGCTCCTCCTCCGCCGCTTCCTCGCTCAAGCGCTCTAAGCGTGTGGGATGGCTCCATCATCGGCATTTACATCATCGAAGTTTCTCCGCCAAACGCGCGCATCCCCGCAGCCACCTAGTGCGGACTCGTACACGCCGGGCGGCGAAATAACGCCCGGCGCGGAGGAGGGCGAAGCGGGTCATATTCCGCCGCACCTCATGCGCGCTGGTTAGGGATGCCGGCGAGCGGCTTCTTCCGCGTTCTCGAGTTCCACGGACTCCACCGCACCACTCACCCAAACACGGTGGTGCTGCTGCCGCCTTTCGCATCCTTATCACGAGGGCTTTCTTAGCGTTCTCCCCACCATCGAGCTGTGGGGAATTCTTCCAGCCAAGCTCGCACGCACGCCGCCGCGTGCGGCTACTCGGCGGCGCTTATCGCCATGAGGAGGCCGGTACCGACAACCCCTTCCCTGCCATCCCAATCGATCAAGTCGGTGAAGATGTGGCAGCGGACGTACTTCTACGTCAAGAATGTCGCCCTTGAGGGCAACTGGGTCAACTTGCTGCCTTACATGGCCGGCGAGTTGGCGGGGCGACTCCCCAGCTGGTCCCATCGGGCCAGGACGCTGACTCCCGCAGGCGCCGCCGCCGTTGCGCGGCTCCGCGTGATGACGCAGTCGGAGGGCCTGACTGGGACCGACTTGCTGGCCGCCTTCGTGGCGCGCCGAGTCCTTCCTCTCCAAGGCCAACCTCATATGATCTATCGACAAGTGGCCGATCCCAACCGGTCAGCTCCAAAGATATGCCCCAAGCGGAGGTGGTGGACACGGTGAACTTCTGGCGAATCGCAGCCTCACGGAGGAATGGCGCTTTGGCAAGGAGCCGTCTTTCATGCCACCCCCGCTGTGGTAAGTCATCTTTCTTGCTTTTCTGTTTCCTTCTTCAGCCGAAGCCGACTCTAATTCTCTTTGGTTTTTTCCGCGTCAGAACCCCCTCATGCAGCCCGCGGCCGACACCACGGGGCCGGCTCGTGAGTTCGTCCCCGATCGGGCGGAGAGCGACGCCGACGACCCCGACTTTGGGGTGGCGGCGATGGAGACCGACGCCGAGGGAGGAGGAGGGGCCGACGACTTCAGACCTTCAGCGACCTTCGCCGACTGGCCCGGCGACGATGGCAAGAGGGAAGTCGTCCCCCGCCGCCAACTGAAAGCCGGCCATCCAGGCGCGAGCTCCTCCGCCGTCTCGGGTGGTCGAGGCGGCGCGAAGAAGCGCCGGGCCGGGCCGAGCTTGCCAGGCGGCCGAGCGAAGAAATTCAGGGGGACGGTCGCCGCGACTCAGCGCGAGGAGGCGGTCGCAAAGGCCAACCGCTTCCGCAAGGAAGTGAAGAAGCCGCCGCTGGTCTCCGCGTAAGTACTTGTTGATTTGTCTTGTTTTCTTCTGGTCCGTCTTGTCCAAGTCTTTATACGTCTTTTCCTCATCAGGGCTCCTCTCACCTTGGAGAGGGTCGCCGCCGCCTCCGTCATTGGGTCGGCAGAGACGTCCGCCAATACTCGGCGGATTGACCCTGCGGCCGACCTCCGGGAAGCGACGGAGCGGAACGCGCAGGAGAAGCGCGATGAGGAGGAGGCTGCCCGTCTGGAGAAAGCGGAGGATGAGAAGGCGGCGGCTTCCGCCCAGAAGAAACTGGAGGAGGTCGAAGCCGCCGTTGCAGCCAAGAGGCGAGCCGAGGAGGCCGCGCTCCTCCAGTCGGCGCTGCTTGTCACCCCGCTGGGCTCTGCGCCGCCGCCGCTGGAGTTCACGGGGCAGACGGAGGGAGTCGGCGGTGAAGTCCCCGTCGCAGAGAAGGAAGGTGGCGAGGCTTCCCTATCGGGCACGACCGAGCCACCCCCGCTGCCTCCACTGCATTTCGAAAGCGTGCGAGGCAAACAACCAGCGGATCCGCCCGTGCCGCCGACCGACGACGAGGCCGTGGCGAAGTTGCTTCTTCAAGTCGCCGCCAACAGCGCCGCCTTGAGAAGCGACTTCGCGCCGCCCCACAGATCGGGCGCCGCCTTCGGCCATTCCAGACGCCGAGGCGACAAGCACCGCACCCGTTGGGTGGGTGCGAGGAGGCGGCACAGGCCCGCTGAATACGGCGCTTCTGGACGTCCAGGCAAAGCTGCGGGCTGTGGGCGACGCCATCCAGAACCTCTCCAAGGCGCATCTGGCGTCGCGAGCCGCTGTGCGGGTATGTTTCCTACTTTGAATTTTTTCTTGCTCTTCTCTGTGGGGGCGCACCAGCGCACCCACTGGGTGTAGTCCCCGAGTTTCGGGCTGGCTGCTGAGCAGGCGGCTCGGAACTCTATTTGCTTACTTCCAAATTTTTACCTTTGACTGAAATTCTTGCCGCAGGAGTATCACAACCTCCGCACCACTGCCTTCAACCGCAACGTTGAGGAGCTGAGCAAGCGGACTGCCGACTTGGCGAGGAGCCGAGGTGAGTTTTCTTCTTGGCGGGCGCACAAGCACCAGCGGGCTGTAGTCCCGAGATTCAGGCGATCGCTGCGCAATGGGCCGGATCTTCTTGGCGACCTTCTTAGCGGCGACTTGGCGTCCTTCTTCTTTTTATTCTTCAGAGGCCAGCGCCACTCTTGGCGGCAGCTGGTACGCCAACACCGCATTGCGCCAAGGAGGAGGAGGCAGCAAGCTTGCATGGCGTGACTCTGCTGGCTACGCAACCGGCGGAGCAGAGAGAGCTGCCTGAGGCGGCGCAGGACGAGGCGGAGAAGAAAGAGGCTGCTCTCCTGGCCGAGTTTGAGAGCGAGCGCTCCTCCTGGACCGACAAGGAAGCGCTGCTGACCTCCGGCTTCCATGAAATCGAGGACATCGTCGACGGTGAGTTTGCTTTTACTTCTTCTTTTGGGTCGCCGACTATGGGTCAGGCTGACTCCTGTTTTTCTGACTTGCTTCTTCTTTTTCTTGGCAGACTTCTTCCCTGGCCACACGCAGGCGGCCAATCAAGCCGTCGAGGCCGATCGCGAGGCGTGAAGGGCGGGTGGTGCTGAGATCGCTGCCAACGCCCCCCGGACTCTTGACGAGCAGCTCCTGAGCATTGAGGCTCGTCTGCGGTCGGCCCATCGGATGATGCGCCGGCTTCAGTGTGTCGACGCCCAGGCGATCGCTGCTCTGTGGCCGGACATGCCGATTCTGTGCACTCCCAGCCGGACCGCCGACTGGCTGGAGGTCGCGGCTGGCCGCCTTGAGGCTGGAAGGTTCGGCGGCTGGGCTTCGCTCGCTGGCCACAGAATTCGCCAAGCGTGGTATCGAGGCTAGATCTGGACCGGCTAGCCGCGTTCCGTTCAGAGGCCCAGGCGGAGTTGCTGGCTGCGGAGGACGCCCTCGTCGAGCGTGCGGCGGCGATTGCCGACTACGGACAGCAGCGTCTTCGCCCCGGCGAGCTAAAGACGGTGAGGCGCCGCGAGTGGTTGAGATGAACCGGACTACCTCAAGACTTCGGTGGAGGTGATCGACTCAGCGCCAAGGAGGAAGACGAGGCAAAGGACGGAGACGACATGGGGGCGCCAGAAGATGGAGCGGGCGACCAACCTCAGCTCGACCGCGCCTCCAGCAACGAGCCGCGCCCATGTGGGCCGGCCACCGCCGGAGACGATCAAGCCGAGACCGCCGAGCCGGCCGCCCCGGCGCCTGCCGCCGCCGTCGCCTCCGGCCTTCCGACCCCATATGCCGCTTCTTAGGCCGCTGTCTCGCCTTTGTTTTATCTGTTTTGCTAGTCTTTAAAAGAACTTGTTAATTCACACAATTCCACCCGCGGGGTGTATTCTGAACCTCTGTCGAAGATTCGGCCAAGGGCCTAAGCTATGTAAATATTATTCTAATTTCCTTGCTTATTGCTCTTGTGGCTTTTTCCTTTGCCGCCTTCCCTTGGTTGCCGCCTTGCCCATCGGGCAGCCGCTCTGCGGACTGCCGTCTGGGTCAAGTGCTTGGCTACTTTTGAGAAGGCAAGTACTTGGCCATTTTTTAGAGTCGTTTAAGCAAGTTGGGTAGAAAGCGGCAAGCCGACTTCTTCAGAGTTGGTTTTTGCAAAACGGGGCTGGAAACCGATTTAAACTATGTTTATGCTTTGGGTCCTTAGCCATTTTTTCGTGTGGGCGCCTGCTCTTCCTTACTCCTGCCCACCAAACAGTCGCTCTGCGAGCTGCGGCTTCTGACAGGAGACGGCTTAGGCGCCAGACGTTACTTGTCCGACCGCAGAAGCATTTCATAGCCATATGGCGGTGAGTCCCAGGCCGACTAGTCGAGCCCGGTGCCAAATAGCATGACAAAGAGTAACATACTCAAAGGCATAATTCTTATCATCTGAGATAACAAAGAGGGCAGTCCCCGAGCTCGTCTCGGGGCCCAAGTCTTAATACTTTAGACACAAAGGATAGCGTGGTACATACTGCATCAACTGTAAAATCTTCGAAGGAGATTCACATTCCATGGCTGTTCCGTCTCTTTGCCGGAGTCGTCCCTCTTGCATGCTCGGGGCTTCGGCGTCGATCAGTAGTAGGAGTCGTTGCCCGAGACTTTGTCGATGATGAATGGGCCTTCCCAAAGGCGCCGATAGCTTGTCTGGCGGCTGTTCGCTGGATCAGCCGGAGCACAAGGTCACCCTCTAGGAATGATCTTGGCTTGACCTTCTTGTTGTAATAGCGGCGCGAGCTCTGCTGGTAGATCTTGGACCGCCGAGTGCCAACAGCCAGCCCTCTTCCAAAGCAGTCGGCGCCGTCTTGACGTGCTTCTTCCGCTTCCTCTATGGTGTACATGGTGACTCGCGGGAGTCAAACTCTATATCCGTTGGGATGACGGCTTCGCACCGTGAAGCGAGGAAGAAGGGTGAAGCCGCTTGACTTGTTTGGAGTCGTCGCGCAGACTCGAGAGGACGGTGGCAACTCCTCAAACCAGCAGGCCGGCCGAACGCTCCAGTGTTCGACCCGGTCGAGCTTGATGCGGACATGATGAGGCCGTTCGCTCGCTCCACCGGCCGTTTGATGCGGATGGGCAGCGGACGCTAAGTCGGTCGGATGCCTTGTGTCGCAGAAGCGGGCGAGGGCGCCTTTGGCAAAATTTGTGCCATTGTCGATGATGATGATGTGTGGTACGCCGTACCTAGTCGTGATGTCGGCGATAAAAGTCACTGCAGTAGGACCATTCAACTTCTTGATGGGTTTTGCTTCTATCCATTTGGTGAACTTGTCCACCACGACAAGTAAGTGAGTTAGGCCGCCTTGTGCCGTTTTGAATGGTCCCACCATGTCCGGGCCCCAAACAGCAAAGGGCGGCGATGGGGATAGTCTTGAGTCTGGCTTGTTGAAAGCGGCTTGGAGCGGAACACCGCACCTTGCATTTTGAACTAATTCCTTGGCCTCTTCTAGGGCAGTCGGCGAAGAAACCGTGTCGTAAGGCTTTGGCGACGAGTGCTCTTGAGGCTGCATGATG